>JAVSCE010006213.1:0-180573 GCA_032199065.1 Smutsia gigantea
GAAGTGAGGGAACTGAGGAAAGACAATGCAGAAATCAGACAAGCGATCGACGGGCTTAACAACAGAATGGATGAGATGCAAGAGACTGTTAATGGAATAGAAAACAGAGAACAGGAGTACAGAGCAGCTGAGGCAGAGAGAGATAAAAGGATTTCTAGGAATGAAAGAATATTAAGAGAACGGTGTGACCAATCCAAACGGAACAATATTCGTATTATAGGAGTACCAGAGGAAGAAGAGAGAGAAAAAGGGATAGAAAGTGTCTTTGAAGAAATAATTGCTGAAAACTTTCCCTCGCTAGGGAAGGAAATAGTCTCGTAGTCCACCGAAGCCAACAGATCTCCCAACACAAGGGACCCAAGGAAGACAACACCAAGACACATAATAATTAAGATGGCAAAGATCAAAGATAAAGACAGGGTATTAAAGGCAGCTAGAGAGAGAAAAAAGATCACCTACAAAGGAAAACCCATCAGACTATCATCAGACTTCTCAACAGAAACCTTACAGGCCAGAAGAGAATGGCATGATATATTTAAGTTATGAAACAGAAGGGCCTCGAACCAAGAATATTGTATCCAGCACGATTATCATTTAAATATGATGGAGGGATTAAACAATTTCCAGACAAACGAAAGTTGAGAGAGTTTGCCTCTCATAAACCACCACTACAGGATATCTTAAATGGACTGCTCTAGATGGAAGCACACCTAAGGCTAAAAAGATGTCACCAGAGAAAATAAAATCACAGCAAAGAAAGCACACCATCTAAATACTAACTAAAGGCAAAGAATAAAACACCTATTATAGAAAGAATGGAGGAGGAGGAATAAGAAGGGAGAGAAATAAAGAAACATCAGACAGTGTTTACAATAACTTAAGAAGAAAGTTAAGTTAGATTGTTAGATAGTAAAGAAGCAACCCTTGAACCCTTGGTAACCACGAATCTAAAGCCAGCAATGGCAATAAGTACATATCTATCCATAATCACCCTAAATGTAAATGGACTGAATGCACCAATCAAAAGACACAGAGTAACAGAATGGATAAAAAAGCAAGACCCATCTATATGCTGCCTACAAGAAACTCACCTCAAATCCAAAGATATACACAGACTAAAAGTGAAGGGATGGAAAAAGATATTTCATGCAAACAACAAAGAGAAAAAAGCAGGTGTTGCAGTACTTGTATCAGACAAAATAGACTTCAAAACGAAGAAACTAGCAAGAGATAAAGAAGGACATTACATAATGATAAAGGGGTCAGTCCAACAAGAAGATAGAACCATTATAAATATATATGCACCCAACACAGGAGTGCCAGCATATGTGAGACAAATACTAACAGAATTAAAGGAGGAAATAGACAGCAATGCATTCATCTTAGGAGACTTCAACACACCACTCACTCCTGAGGACAGATCAACCAGACAGAAAATAAGTAAAGACACAGAGGCACTGAACAACACACTAGAACAGATGGACCTAACAGACATCTACAGAACTCTACACCCAAAAGCAACAGGATACACATTCTTCTCAAGTGCACATGGAACATTTTCCAGAATAGACCACATACTAGGCCACAAAAAGAACCTCAGTAATTTCAAAAATATTGAAATCCTACCAACCAACTTCTCAGATCACCAAGGTATAAAACTAGAAATAAATTTTAGAAAGAAATCAAAAAGGCTCACAAATACATGGAGACTTAACAACACTCTCCTAATTAATCAATGGGTTAACGACCAAATCAAAATAGAAATCAAAGAATATATGGAGACTAATGACAACAACAACACAAAGCCACAACTTCTGTGGGACGCAGCAAAGGCAGTTCTAAGAGGAAAGTATATTGCAATCCAGGCCTATTTAAAGAAGGAAGAACATTCCCAAATGAATAGTCTAAAGACACAATTACTGAAATTGGAAAAAGAAGAACAAATGAGGCCCAAAGTCACCAGAAGGAGGGACATAATAAAGATTAGAGAAGAAATAAATAAAATTGAGAAGAATAAAACAATAGAAAAAATCAATAAAACCAAGAGCTGGTTCTTTGAAAAAATAAACAAAATAGATAAACCCCTAGCCAGACTCATTAAGAGAAAAAGAGAATCTACACACATAAACACAATCAGAAATGAGAAAGGAAAAATCACGAGGGACCCCACAGAAATACAAAGAATCATAAGAGAATATTATGAGACTCTATATGCTAACAAGCTGGAAAACATAGAAGAAATGGACACCTTCTTAGAAAAATACAACCTTCCAAGACTGACCAAGCAAGAAACAGAAAAACTAAACAGACCAATCACCAGCAATGAAATCGAATTGGTAATCAAAAAACTACCCAAGAACAAAACCCCCGGGCCTGATGGAGTCACCTCTGAATTCTACCAGACATATAGAGAAGAAATAACACCGATTCTCCTTAAAGTTTTCCAAAAAATAGAAGAGGAGGGAATACTTCCAAACTCATTCTATGAAGCCAGCATCACTCTAATACCAAAACCGGGCAAAGACCTCACCAAAAAAGAAAATTACAGACCAATATCCCTGATGAACGTAGATGCAAAAATACTCAACAAAATATTAGCAAACCGAATTCAAAAATGCATCAAGAGGATCATACACCATGATCAAGTGGGATTCATCCCAGGGATGCAAGGATGGTACAACATTCGAAAATCCATCAACATCATCCACCACATCAACAAAAAGAAGAACAAAAACCACATGATCATCTCCATAGATGCTGAAAAAGCATTTGACAAAATTCAGCATCCATTCCTGATTAAAACTCTCAACAAAATGGGTATAGACGGCAAGTACCTCAACATCATAAAGGCTATATACGACAAACCCACAGCTAACATCATACTTAACGGCCAGATGCTGAAAGCTTTTCATCTAAGATCGGGAACAAGACAGGGATGCCCACTCTCTCCACTGTTATTCAACATAGTACTGGAGGTCCTAGCCACAGCAATCAGACAAAACAAAGACATACAAGGCATCCAGATTGGTAAGGAAGAAGTCAAATTGTCACTATTTGCAGATGACATGATACTGTTCATAAAAAACCCTAAAGACTCCATTCCAAAACTTCTAGAACTAATATCTTAATTCAGCAAAGTTGCAGGATACAAAATTAACACACAGAAATCTGTTGCTTTCCTATACACTAATGATGAACTAACAGAAAGAGAAATCAGAAAAACAATTCCATTCACAATTGCATCAAAAAGAATAAAATACCTAGGAATAAACCTAACGAAGGAAGTGAAGGACCTGTACCCTGAATACTACAAGACACTCCTAAGAGAAATTAAAGAGGACACTAACAAATGGAAATGCATCCCATGCTCTTGGCTACGAAGAATAAATATTGTCAAAATGGCTGTACTGCCTAAAGCAATCTACAGATTCAACGCAATCCGTATCAAACTACCAACAGCTTTCTTCAATGAACTGGAACAAATAATTCTAAAATTCATATGGAACCACAAAAGACCCCGAATAGCCAATCAATCCTGAGAAGGAGAAGTAAAACAGGGGGAATTACACTCTCTGACTTCAAGCTCTACTACAAAGCCACAGTAATCAAGACAATTTGGTATTGGCACAAAAACAGACCCACAGACCAGTGGAACAGAATAGAAAATCCAAACATTAACCCAAACATATACAGTCAATTAATATTTGATAAAAGTGCCTTGGATATACAATGGGGAGATGACAGCCTCTTCAGCAGCTGGTGTTGGAAAAACTGGACAGCTACATGTAAGAGAATGAAACTGGACTACTGTCTAGCCCCATACACAAAGGTAAACTCAAGGTGGATCAAAGACCTGAATGTAAGTCATGAAACCATAAAACTCTTAGAAAAAAACATAGGCAAAAATCTCTTGGACATAAACATGAGCGACTTCTTCATGAACATATCTCCCCGGCAAGGGAAACAAAAGCAAAAATGAACAAGTGGGACTATATCAAGCTGAAAAGCTTCTGTACAGCAAAGGACACCATCAGTAGAACAAAAAGACATCCTACAGTATGGGAGAATATATTCATAAAAAACGTATCTGATAAAGGGTTGACATCCAAAATATATAAAGAACTCATGCACCTTAACAAACAGAAGGAAAATAATCCAATTAAGAAATGGGCAGAGGACATGAATAGACACTTCTCCAAAGAAGAAATTCAGATGGCCAACAGGCACATGAAAAGATGCTCCACATCGCTAATCATCAGAGAAGTGCAGATTAAAACCACAACGAGATATCACCTCACACCAGTGAGGATGGCCAACATCCAAAACACAAACAACAAGAAATGTTGGCGAAGATGTGGAGAAAAGGGAACCCTCCTACACTGCTGGTGGGACTGCAAATTAGTTCAACCATTGTGGAAAGCAGTATGGAGGTTCCTCAAAAAACTCGAAATGGAAATACCATTTGACCCAGGAATCCCACTCCTAGGAATTTACACTAAGACTGCAGCAGCCCAGTTTGAAAAAGACAGATGCACCCCTGTGTTTATCGCAGCACTATTTACAATAGCCAAGAAATGGAAGCAACCTAAGTGTCCATCAGTAGATGAATGGATAAAGAAGAGGTGGTACATATACACAATGGAATATTATTCAGCCATAAGAAGAAAACAAATTCTACCATTTGCAAGAACATGGATGGAGCTGGAGGGTATTATGCTCAGTGAAATAAGCCAAGCCGAAAAAGACAAGTATCAAATGAATTCACTCATATGTGGAGAATAAGAACAGAGAAAAAATACTGAAGGAACAAAACAGCAGCAGACTCACAGAACCCAAGAATGGACTAATAGTTACCAAAGGGAAAGGGACTGGGGAAGATGGGCGGGAAGGGAGGGATAAGAGGGAAAAAGGGGCATTATGATTAGCAGTTATAATGTTGGGGGGGCATGGGGAGGGCAGTACAACTCAGAGAAGACAAGTAGTGATTCTATAGCATCTCACTACGCTGATGGACAGTGACTGTAATGGGGTTGGTGCGGGGGACCTGAGGAAGGGATAGTTTAATAACCATAATATTGCACATGTAATTGTAGATTAATGATAATAAAATAAATTATATTAAAAAAATTCCCCTAACCTTCCCACCCTCTAATAAAAGTTATTTAGAAATTGGAAAATATAGAAAAAAAATGAAGAAAAACAAGTTATCCATCATCTTGGCACCCAGACATCTGTTGACATTTTATTGTATCTCTTACTAATATGCTTGCTTTTTAAAAATAGATGAAATCATATTGGGTATAAAGTTTTGTAGTTTGCCTTTCTGACTAAATAATATGAGAATTTTCCTATGATAATGGGCAGTCTCTTTGTAATCATCATGAAATGCTATTTAATATTTCATTCTATCCATCATGATTTGCTTATTCCTATACTGTCTCTAAATTTTCCAACTATTATAAAAATGATAAGATGAACATGATTTCATACACAAAATGTATCCAAATTTCTAGGCATTTCCCTAAGGCCTAGGCTTTTTTAAAGCCTCATGATAATACATTGCCACATTGCTTTCCTGAAATGTTTAACTAAGTTATACTCCCACCAAAACAATATTTTGCAGTATCCCAGGGTGAACAATGAGAATTATGAAACTTAGAATCATTGTGAGTTTGATTGTTAAAACCTTATATCATTATTTAAATTTACAATCTTTTGGTTCAAAATGTTGCTGAATATCTTATTCACTTCATTTCCTTTTTTTGAATTTTTTCTTTATGTCCAAATTTAAAAATTTTTTCATTTTATTTTGACATATAAAAATAAGTGTATGTACAATTTAAGTCATCATGATAATATTACAATAAACGCTAACTTATCAGCCACCACCCAGCTTATGAAATAGGATGTTTCCATACCTTAGAGATCTGAGTGTTCCTCTTAAGTGCATTTGCTTCCTTCCTTTTGAGGCAACCATAATTCTTATATTTGTGGTAATTATTTCTTCCTTTCCTTATAGTTTTATCACCTATTCATGCGTCTCTAAAAACAAAGTTTATTTGATCTGATTTTGAGCTTTATGTAAATGTAATAATGATGTAAGCATCCTTCTGTGGCTTATTTCACCCCAAACTGATATTCATCTATGTTAATATGTATACTAAAATTCATTCCTTTCCCCTACTGAGTAATATTCTATTGTACACACGTTTCTCTAATGAAATTGTTGAGTCACTGGATATACAGCTTCACCTACACCTGGTAACCTTCTAGGTCTTAAGTTTATTTTAATTTTGTAGTAATTACATTCAGATTATTTGGTTCCTCATTTTATGTAGCATCTCTCTGACAATTAGAAATTATTTTAATTCCAATAAAAGAATTTTTCCTTTCTGACTCTTTCATCACTGTGATATCTAGAAGATTCTCTGTCACCCTTAAATGGAATCTTTTTTCATTATGTTCTTCTGTTTTGCTGTTCTTTTCCTTTTCTGTCTTTGAGTATTCACGTATGTGTTTAACTCTTTACAACCATTCGGAATTTATTTTGCTATACAGCATGAAGTGAAAATGGTTTTGTTCAGCTGCTAGTCAATTGCTTTTTAAAGCATATCAAGTAACCGCTTTCTGCCAGGCATTGTCTGTGGTGCTCAGCCCCGTACCTGCCCTTGTGTATGCTCTACTCCGTACTACCCCTGCTGCGTGCCTGAAAACCATGTTTCCCAGATATCCTTGCGGGCCGGCATTAGTTTCTGCTAACTAATGGCAGGCAGTGACATGGGATTAACAAGAAGTGAAAAATGTAAAAACTGTTTTTCCACTTGTGGCAACGTCACAGCGGAAATGCAGACTCCTAGGCTTGTGATAACACCGTCTTCCCTGTTTTAATTTTCCAGCCCAAGAAGAGGAGTGTTCATCTTTCAGCAATGACTTACTCCCCTTTGTTCTTCTGGGGTTTCTATACATTTGTAATCCATCCTCTGTATTAAGTCCATCTCTGTTTGAAATACCTAGAGTGCTTTCTATTTTCCCGTGTGCACACTCATTGATAAATTGTCCTCCCCTTACTGATTTGCAATGCCAGGTTTCTTGTTTGTGTGTGTGCATGCACACATCTGTGTGGAGAAGGAAGGAGGGAGAGGGAGAGAAGAAAGAGAATGTGTGGTATTATGGAGCTGTATATTTTGATTCATTGATCATTTTGCCAATTTGTGCACATGTATGTTTATCATAATAATTATAGCTTTAGTGTACATTTCCATATCTGATAGTGCAAATCTTCATTCTTCTTTCTTGTGTGGTCTTCACCATTATCATCTGCTTATTCAACTGGGCTTTTAAGAAGAAAATCTTTAAAAGCACAATTGATAGCCTCTGTTTAATCTTTCCCCCACATCTTGGTGAAGCTGAGAGTATTGCTTAAGAGAAGCAAACTTTGCTTCACAGTGGAGAATCACAGAAACAGTCACACATATACACCTGCATGTGGGCACGCACACACACATGTGCACACACACACACACACACACACAGTGCCTCCTCTTCCTGAGGACATAGCGGGCAGTTGTGTCTGGGTGCACAGGTGAGCAGTTATTGTCCATTCAGTGTGGTTCTTTCCTGACACGTTGGGGTCATCCTACTTGGAGAGGAGACTGCAGGACTGTCATCTCTAACAATGAAAGGGTATCTTATTTTCTCTGAGTCAGCCTGACTAACAATGCCCAAGGTCAGAAGAGACATTTCCTGCAACACCTTGCAATTTCTCAATAATCCTATTTGGACTCATTGGATAAAATGGCTGTGGGAAAATGATCTGATCATTATTTTAAACACCAGGGCAATCATAGCAGGAGATGTCTCTGAAACACACTGTCTGTGCTTTGGTACTACTGAAAGGAAGGGAATAGGAGAAGGTGCCTTGTAAGGCTTCTTTCTTTCCTTTTTTTGTAAGAGAGGATTCTCGCAGTATTCTGAAAACACCTCTGAGATCTCCCCACCAGGGTGACCTCCTGCTCTTCTGTTAAGCCTAGGTTGGTTGGAGACAAAGGCTGCCCCCATTTTAGAAGCCCCTGCCCTGGGGAAGCCTCTGGCACCGTCCCTCACATAGTTGGCTTTGTGTATAAGACCGCTTTGGAACATGAAAGCACCCGCCGTGACCCTCAGGGCTTGGTGCCCTGGAGAGTCAGGCACATGGAGTGTGCAGAGCAGTAAAGCTATTATAGAGGGAAAGTGGGGACTGTACCAAGGCTTGCCTGGCAGGGAAAGCTTGGTGAAGGGCAGCATGACTTTGCATAGACTTGAAGCAGAGTAGGAACCCCACCACCACCATGAGCTTTATAGTCAGACTGCCTCGGTTTGAATTCTGGTTGTTTTGCACCCAGTTAGCTGGATACCTCCTGTGCCTCAGTTTCCTCATCTGTACCACATTAAAAATAATGATGACTATGTGAAAAGCTATGTAGAATTAAATGAAGTAATCCATGTAAGAGTTAAGAATAGTATCTGGATAGAGTAAGCAATACACATTAGTCCCATCTCCCTATCACCATTTCCGAAACCCCCTCCCCTACAACTTTAACTCATAGGTGGTTAATTGTCTAGGCTTAGGAGCCAGACTGCTCAGTTCATACCCTGATGGTGCTAATCCTAGCTGTGTGACTTTCAGTAAGTTGCCTAACCTCTCCGAGCCTTACTTTGCTCATCTGCAATATAGATTTAATAATAGCACCTCCTCATGGCTTTGGTGTGAGGATTAAATTAATTAATTCACAGTAAACACTTAGTCCAGTGGTTCTCAACTGGGAGCAGTTTACCTCCCAGGGGACATTTGGTAATTTGCAGGCATTCTGGTTATCACTATGGGGTATGTGCTTAATGTCTTGATGAATGTACAGAGGCCAGGATTGCTGCTAAACTTTCTGCAATACACAGGACAGCCCCCCTCCCCCACACCCACAACAGTGGTCCTGCCCTGAATGTTGAGAAACCCCAACAGACCTGATAGATGGGTTCATGGCCTGGAGTGAGCACTCAGTACAGGTTGGCCGTTTTCATTTGAGCAGCAGTTTTGTGCACTTACACACTGTGTCAGGAGCTACACTATATTCTAGGACTATAAAGATGAATTACATGTAGTCCCTGCTCAGCCGGAGGGGAAGACCCAATACAAATACCAACCCATTTGTCTGCAAGATGCATTCAACACAGGAGGGCTCCTTTCTCCCTTCCTGGTAGAGGTTTGTGGTCTGTGGTGGCAACTGAGCCCTTAGTTTCAGTCCCAGTGATTGACTTCAAACACATCCCTCTGACTCTTTGAGTCTCAGACTCCTTACTCAAGGAATGAGGAGATTCAGTGATCACTAACTTCCTTTCCAGCTCCAGGACTCTGAATGCCTCAGAGTTCCTTGTGGAAGCCTGCAAACAATTGCCAAAGCTTGTGGAGCCCTAACTGTATACCAGGCATTGTGCAAAACATTTTACATGTATTGGCTCAGGAAATGCTCAGCAAGACTCTGGGAGAGAAGCAGTGTTATTTCTACTTTAAAGTTGAGGAAACAGAGGCACAGGGGGGGCTGAATGATGTACCTAAAATCACATGCTTGTAAATGACTTCAGACCCAAACTATGTCTGCAAAGTTCATACCCTATTGGCTCCCTGAGCAAGAATAAGGATGTCGGAGACGGCATCCGAGTGAGGCTCCCACAAGACGTTGCACACCCGGGAACGGAAACTCTGTATCTAAAAAGGCTTCATGGGTGGAAGCAATAATAATTAAAAAGAAGGTTAGGAAACACTATTCTAAAACCATAAATATCTAAGCTGGAACGGAGCACCTCCTCCATCTAATACTTCAACAGGCACCTGCAGGACCCAGATTTACCCCGCGTTACCCAGAGGTTGCACAAGGGATTAGTGAAAGATCCTGGCCTAAAGCGTGACTTTTTTTATCCTAGACCAGTGGATGTCTCACTGCTTTCACACACAAATAAATGCATCCCTTAGCAGGGTTAGAAGCATTCTGCTTCTCCTCTTTTCTCACACCTGCT
Source organism: Smutsia gigantea (assembly GCA_032199065.1). Taxonomy (NCBI): domain Eukaryota; kingdom Metazoa; phylum Chordata; class Mammalia; order Pholidota; family Manidae; genus Smutsia; species Smutsia gigantea. Next base: position 10,048 of record JAVSCE010006213.1, read on the forward strand.
GTGCTGATGTACCTGAGGGGCTCAAAAGACCTTTCTAGGCTCACTGGGTTCTTTCTGGCAAAGTCACAGCCAGAGTGTTAAGTCACTGAATAAGGGTTGAAGTTTTGTCAAGAGCTTGCCCAGAAGGCAGTTTTAAGCAGGAGGTCAGAGGCTTATTTGTGAGGCTGCATGGGGCATCCCAGACCCCTGCCGAGGGTTGGGTATAGCCAGACTGCAGCCCCAGACACCAGGAGACTCACACAAGATGGAAAACACGGCTGACACGTTCATGTTCCTGCACATGGTTGCCTAGCAATGGCAAGTGACAAGCTGCCAGCTCCGTGATAGAATCGCAGCAGGGAGATCAGAGTGAGCCAATTAAAACTTTATTTATTTATTTTGCATTTTCCTTTTTTGGGTCCTGTAGTTTCATTTAATCCCAATTGCCCCTAAACATGGATTAAGAAGAAGCCTGCCAGAGGAGAGTAGAACTTAGTATATGACAGCCCTTTTCCCTCCTACATAGTCAGGGAATATGCTCATCACGTACCAGCTGCAGAATGCAGGGTAATTTTATTAAAATGTAGGTTTCTGTACCTGTCTTAGGTGCATAGCTTCACTGTGAAATTTAAAATTTGTCTGGAGTTGGAGCCAAATATGGTTTTTATTGCTGTATGTCAGAGCTCCCCCACTGCCAGCTCCAGTGCCTAGGACAGTGCCTCCCACATACTAGGTGCTCAATAAACAATTGACTGAAGGAGTGAGTGAGTGAATGAATGAATTAATGAACCAGACCCTGGGGAAAATTGTGAAGCCAACTGAGACCCACATAGGGGAGTCAAATGTTGTTGAATTATCAGGTGGTAAATAAAACCATAGTATTTTTTTTCTTTTTTCATTTTTTTTCTGTTCTATCTCCTGAGCTTTCTGGACAGATTTTAAGTAGCAGTAGAAAGAGCCCAACTTGAGACAGGAGGCTGGGCGGGAGTCAGGAAGAATGCCTGTTTCCTCCACCATATTCACCCTCCCCTCTTCTCTGAGCTCTGCACGCCTCCTGTTCTGTGGCACTTTTGCCCTGACTCTCTGAGTGTTGTCTGTCTTCACCTGTCCCTTGTCACACCACTTACATAACACGGCCCTTTCTAAGGATCCCAAAGCTGTGTGATTTTTACCACATATGTCACAAGTGTTATTTCCAAAGTGCCACCTCAGTGGGGAATGTGGGTTAAGGAGACGTTGAGATGGGCCCTGCTAAGGGATACATTTATTTGTGTGTGAAAGCAGTGAGACATCCATTGGTCTAAGATAAAAAAAGTCATGCTTTAGGCTAGGATCTTTCGCTAATCCCTTGCCTCTGGGTAACACGGGGTAAATCTGGGTCCTGCAGGTGCCTGTTGAAGTATTAGATGGAGGAGGTGCTCCGTTCCAGCTTAGATATTTATGGTTTTAGAATGGTGTTTCCTAACCTTCTTTTTAATTATTATTGCTTCTACCCATGACGCCTTTTTAGATACTTTTTCCTAATTGCTCTCTAATGACATTTTAACACCATATATTGTATATCTGTTATGTACTGTATGGGCTCTATACGTAAAATGTGTAAGACTGTTTTGCACCACCCTCACCCACCCGTGTAGAATGAATAATTTTTATCCCCTTGGGGATGATACAGTCTCCTTTGAGAAAACAACTTGTGGAGTAAAGCCCTTCATCCTTTCCTTTGACTTCTGGAGCTCCGTAAAGTAAAAAGCCAGTCTGTTTTTTTAAAAGACAACCTTCATTGAAAAAACAAAACAGCTAACTTTTCGGAATTGAGGCCATTGTAGCCTTTCTATGCACCCCTTTAGAACTCATCTTCTTACCTGGCTGGCATCACCTCCTTTATCCTTGGGCCAGCTTCATTTGGGCATTCGTATCCTGCTCACTGATCCTGTGGCTTGTGTGTGGAGGCCAAAGGCAGTGTGATGGTTGATTTCTATGTACTGACTTGACTGAGCTACAGGATGTCCGGGTATTCGGTTAAATATTCTGGGTGTGTCTGTGAGGGTATTTCGGGATGTGGTTAACATTGGAATCAGTAGACTGACAAAGCAGATTGCCCTCCCTAATGTGGGTGAGATTCTTTCAGGCTTTTGGACGTCTGAATAGAACAAAAAAGAGGAATGAGGGAGAATTTGCTCTCTCTGCCTGACTGCTTTGGGTTGGGACATCAATCTTCTCTTGCATTCAGACCAGACTACACTGTCAGCTCTCCTGGTCTTCAGCTGGCAGATGGCAGATTGTGGGACTTCTCAGCCTCCGTAGTCATGTGAGCCAATTCCTTACAATAAATATCTTTATATTGGCTCTGTTTCTCTGAAGAAAACTAATACTTGAAAGATGAGGATGGAGCAGTTAAGAGCTAAGTCCTGCTAGCTCTTTTTTGTGCACATCCCTTCCAGCAAAGATTTTATGTGTACATCCCCTCCAGTCCTTCCACTTGTTCTGTGCACACATTCCCCAGCTTCTGTGTGCTTTGCTGCTAATGACTGGCGCTTGTGGCTTTCTTCAGAGGATTGCTCTTAGGCTATTAGAGCCATCTCGCTATACTGGGAACTGAGTTTGCATCTGCTGGGGTGGCCCTTTGCCAGTGACTGCCTGGTGGGGAGCACAGACCCCTCATATCCTTGTTTGAGACAGAACAAGCTCGGAGCTCTAAGTTATGCTCCATAGTTCCCTGAAAGGTTGGGCTGGGGATATGACATGATCTGAAACTTTACTCTTTCTTATTTCCTTCTCCTTCTGCAGCCTCTTCTCCCCTCTTTGGGAAGCACTCCCTTAATCAATCACATGCATTAGAATCCTAGGCCCAAGATTTGCTTCTAGAAGGAGCTGATCAAAGAAGATCATAGTAGGGATTGAGACTTTGCTCTAAGAAAAGCGGGAAGCCACTGAGTGTTTTAAATTCAAGAGTGAAATCTACAGATTTGAAAATTCCTCTTCCTAGTCCTAGTCATGGCCTCTCACATCATTGTTCTTGGCTGAGCTAGCCTTCTGTCTCTCCTTCTCTGGAGTAAGTGGACAGACCTCTTGAACTCTCCCATTTTCCAGAAGCCAGTTGAGTCTTTGCATACTTGAATTTGGATGGTCTACTTCCAAACTTTCATTTAATCCTCTTCATTCATTTACAAATACCAATTAACTACCTGCCATATACATATATATATCTGGGCCCACACATGGTTTTTTGTATCTCATGGGTTAAGATGGTCTTCATAAATTCTAAGTATATTAATAACATGTAAGATGATCTTCAGAAATTCTAAGCATATTAATAACATGTAAAACAGAGTTTTAACAATAATGAATGTAATCAACCTCCTAAATACCTTGAGGAGACCTCACATCACTTTTACACTTTGCAACCAGTTGTTGTTCTATAGGACAGTGCCAGTGTCATATCAATATTGGAAGGCACTTTTCTCTGAATATCACTAAAGGGCAGTCTAAGAGTAGGCTGTTCAAATATGCCATCAGGATCCTCAGTGTATGTTTTGTATTATCAAACACACCTCTGTAAAGATTGCTTCAGGGGACTCCATGGAGGGGTTTTTTGTTGTTGTACTTATGATCTTCAAAGGCATTGCATGACTGTCCCAAGACTTAAAATTCTTTGATTCAGTTCCTGCATGCTTTATGCTTTCTTAGGAAAATTTCATTTTCCATAAGGTAAATTTACTTATCACCTCTCTACATCCCTACCCTAGTATCCTGAAATGATACACCAGTGACCCACAATAAATATTTCCTCATCAAATAGTAGATCGTTCCTGTTCAGCCCTGATTTATCCTGCTGTATCTTCCTCTCACGTAATGATTTAAGAATGTGCCGATTCTGTCTAATCACTGCTTTTGTGCTGTGGTGCTAGTTTTCTTGTTTTTCAGGGAAAAGCAAAGCATGAGAATGACAAGCCATTCTGACACGAGTTGACAAATACCTATCAAGACCATGGGGAGAATGAAATCTTTCTGACAACTCTATTATTTTTCTTTATCTGTGAGTCTTTGGGGGGTAATCTTTCCTTCAGAGAGATCAAACTCTCCTTCCCCCCCTTGCTCTACAGGAGAGAATGAGAAACTGGATGATTTGTAAAGATCTTTTTACAAGTCTGTGAGAGACACCAACTAAGAAACAAAGATCCTGAGCTACAGCTTTTTGAATTATGAAAAACTGTATTTGTCTGCAAATAAGGGGACTCCAAATATATGATGATCCCATGAGAAGATTGCCAACTTTCTAAAAATTTTTGCTAGATTACATTTACAATCGACAGTTGTGGGATATAGAGAAAATCGGTTCATATCTAACTAGAGTAATGCATTTACTGTTCAGTTACATATATATTTTAAATCACACATAGAATTATAATTTAGAAATGAGGATTCTTTTTACTTGCATTTCAGGAAATCATTTCTTTCCAGCTTTCCATGTGTGTTTCCTACATGATTTTCTCTGGCATGACTGGAGCCACTTTTGAGTCATTTCACAGTTTTCCCAAGCAAGCCAGTTTCACTTCCATCCGAAATATTTGAGAGACAGCAGTTTTCTAGTTCACACATGATACTGCAACTAAGAATTGTATTCTAAGCTACCAGTCCTAATTTACACAAATTTAGGACACCTCTTCTTTTATTGTGAAACATAACAAAATACAGAGATATGCATATAACATGAGAGTGGTTTAATAGATTATTATAAAGTGAACATTTTTGTTATAGCCACCCAGATAGAGAAACAGACTATTTCCAGGTGCTTAAAAAGATCTAAATTCATTTCTGCTCACCAGAGGTAATACTATCTTAGCTTTTGTGGTAAGAAAAGTATGAGCAGTTTTGGCTTTTTAAAAACATTTGTTCCATGTATGTCTATTGACTGCACAGTCCAAGCTCTTAGTCTGTTCCATTTTAAAGTGACTTTACAGGTTTTATTTGTAACAAACCAACACTTGCAATGGCAAGGCCATACTCCCAGGAATAATTACTATATGTGCATTAAATTCATCTGCTACCTTGTTTACTGAATCTCTCATGGGACCTCTCTGTGTATCCAAGGCTAGCTTTGATTGAGGGTGTTTCAGGATGATATGTTTTCTCCCAGAACTACTTTGTTCTTCAAAGTAAAGTAATTGCCAAATGTGCACCATAACTTGAGAAACTGTAGGATGTGTATGTAAGGTGACTCATACTTCTCCGAGGTATAATTTTGAGCCAATATCTTCCACTCTACACAGTCTATGTGACATTTTTTTAAATTCAAGTTTTCTTTCATAACAAAATATTTTTAATATGAAAATTTAAAAGAATATGACATGTACCCATATAGTCAGTGATACACGGATGTTACACTTGATGTTATTATATAGTCAGTTATGAAAACAAGTAGGAAAAAGCAGTTCAAAATAGAGGTTATCCTCGTGATATTGTATGTTAGTTTAAATGGCATCACATGTGTTATTCTGCAACTTCAGTTTTTATTAGTCAATATAATGTTTTTGAGATTTATCCATACTGTGACATATGTATAGATTTACTTCATTTTAAATGCTTTAGAGTACTTCATTGTAGAAATATACTATAACTTACTGATCTGCTTCCTTACTGGTGGACATTTAGGTGGCTTTTGTAAATTGTATTAATGAAAAATTTCAGACATACAGACAAATTTAAAGAGTTGTGCACTGAAGAACCACATACCCTCCACCCAGATTCTATAATTAGTATTTTGTTATATTTGCTTTTCACTCCATCCATGCAGCCATCCATCTTATTTTTTGACACTTTACAAAGGAATTTTCTATGTTTTACTATTCAAAATAATGTTAGGAATAGAGAACAAAATAATGTTCCCAGGAGATAGGGATGGGTGAAGGGAATAAGGTGGCTATCGCTAATAAAGGGTGTTATGAGTAAATCTTCATGGTGATGGAATAGTTTTCTACCTAGATTCTGGTGGTAGTTTCACATATCTAAACATGTGATAAAATAAAATACAGTCAGGCACATCCACATTGTACCAGTGTCCGTTTCCTGGTTTATATTGTATTGAAGCTGTGTAAAATGTAACCATTGGGAGAAATTGTGTAGTGGGTACACAGTACCACTTTGTGCTATCCTTTGCAACTTCATATGTGCGCACAATTATTTCAACATAAAAAGTTGAAACAAAAAGAAGTAGCAGGAATAAAGAGTAAATTTGAAGGTCCTAGACATTATTTTTAAGACAAAGATATGATCAGGAAGTGAACAAATATAAGAGAAAGGGTCAGAAAGCTAGCCAGGGGTAAGCAGAGAAATGGACAGAATCTGGGTTCTTGAGGCCATTAATGAGTCACAAAATTAAGCAACTCTCCTAGACTTCTTATGGGGCATAATCATTTTTCTTTGTTTAAGGCATTTTACTGCCAAAGTGTTCTTGTTGATATAAGCATTAAAGAAACCAGCTTTGCATATTAGGGGACTTTAACACATCACTTATATCAATGGACAGATCAACCAGACAAAATAAAAAAGGAAACAGAGGCACTGAACAACACATTAGATCAAATGGACTTAAGAGATCTACAGAACATTCCACACAAAAGCAGCAGGATACACACTTTTCTCAAGTGTACATGGAATATTCTCCAGAATAGATCACATACTAGGCCACAAAAAGAGCTTCAGTAAATTCAAAAAGATTGAAATTGTATCAAGTAACTTCTCAGACCACAATGGTATGAAACTAGAAATAAATTACACAAAGAAAACAAAGCCCACAAACACATGGAAGCTAAACAACATGCTTCTAAGTAATCAATGGATCAATGAACAAACAAAAACAGAAATCCATCAATACATGGAGACAAATGAAAACAAAAATACAACAGTCCAAAATTTCTGGGATGCCACAAAGTGGTTCTAAGAGAGAAGTGTATAGCAATATAGGTCTGCCTCAAGAAACAAGAACAATCCCAAATTAACCAATCTAAAATCACAATTAAAGAAACAAGAAAAGGAAGAACAAATGAAATCCAAAGTTAGTAGAAGGAAGGACACAATAAAGATCAGAGAAGAAATAAAATAGAGAAGTATAAAAAAAATAGAAAAAAAGTCAATGAACCAAGAGCTGGTTCTTTGAGAAGATAAAGCAGACAAACCCCTAGCCAGACTTACCAAGAAAAAACGAAAGTACACAAATACACAAAATCAGAAACAAAAAAGGAATAGTCACAATGGATACCACAGAAATAAAAAGCATTATTAAGGAATTCTATAAAAAATGATATGCCAATAAATTGGACAACCTAGGAGAAATGGACAAATTTCTAGAAAAGTACAACCTTCCAAGTCTGACCCAAGAAGAAACAGAAAATCTGAACAGACCAATTACCAGTAACAAAATTGAATTGGTAATCAAAAAACTCTCAACAACAAAAGTACAGTATCAGATGGCTTCTCAGCTGAATTCCAACAAACATTTAAAGAAGAGCTAATACCCATCCTTCTTAAAGTATTAGAAAAAGTAAGAGGATGGAATACTTCAAACTCATTCTATGAGGCCTGTATCATTCTAATACCAAAACCAGACAAAGACACTACAAAGAAAGAAATTTATACACCAATATCCTTGATGAGCATAGATGCAGAAATCTTCAACAAAATATTAGAAAATTGAATTAAAAAATAATTCAAAAGGATCATCCATCATGACCAAGTGAGATTTATTCCAGGGATGTAAGGATGGTACAATACTCATAAATTAATCAATGTGATACACCACATTAACAAAGAGAAGGATAAAAACCACATGATCATCTGAAAAATCATTTGACAAAATTCAACATCCATTCATGAAAAAAACTCTCAACAAAATGGGTATAGAGGATGCGTACCTCAACATAAAAAGGCTCTATAGCCAACATTGTACTTAATAGTGAAAAGCTGAAAGCTTTTCCTCTAAGATCAGGAACAAGATAAAGATGTCCACTCTTACCAGTTTTATTCAACACATTGCTGGAGGTCCTAGCCACGGCAATCAAACAAGATAAAGAGATAAAAGCATCCAAATTGGTAAGGAAGAAGTCAAACTGTCACTATTTGCAGATGTCATTATATTACATATAGAAAACCCTAAAGACTCCACCAAAAAAAATGATTAGAACTAATAACTGGATTCTGCAAAGTTGGAGTATAAAAATTAATACACAGAAATATGTTGAGTTCTATATATTAACAATGAAACAGAAGAAAGAGAAATCAGGAAAACAGTTCCACTTACAATTGCATCAAAAAGAATAAAATACCTAAGAATAAACCTAACCAAGGAGGTGAAAGACCTGTACTCTGAAAACTGTAAGACACTTATGAGAGAAACTAAAGAAGACACCAATAATTGGAAATCTATCCCATGCTCACAAATAGGAAGACTTATGTCAAAATGACCATCCTGTCTAAAGCAAATTACAGATTCAGTGCAATCCTTGTCAAAACACCAATGGCATTTTTTCAATGAACTTAAGCAAATAATCCTAAAATTCATATGGAACCATAAAAGACCCCTAATAGCCTAAAATCCTGAGAAAGTAGAACAAAGCTGGGAGTATCACAACTCCCTGATTTCAAGCTATACTACAAAGTTACAATAACCAAAATAATATGGTTCTGGCATAAGAACAGACCCATAGATCAATGGAACTGAATGGAGAGCTCAGATACAAACCCACACATATATGGTCAATTAATATATGATAAATGAGCCGTGAATATACAATGGCAAAAAACTCTCTTCAATAACTGGCATTGGGAAAACTAGACAGCTATGTGCAAGAGAATGAAATTGAATTACTGTCTAACTCCATGCACAAAAGTAAACTCAAAATGATTAAAGGCCTAAACGTAAGCCATGAAACCATAAAACTCTTAGAAGAAAACACAGACAAAAATCTCTTAAACATAAGCATGAGCAATTTTTTTTCCTGGATACATCTCCTCAGATAAGGAAAACAAAATTTAAAAATTAGCAAGTAGAACTACATCAAACTAAAAAGCTTCTGCAGCAAAGGACACCATTAACAGGAAAAAAGGCATCCTACAGTGTGGGAGAATATATTTGTAAATGATTTATCCAATAAGGGGTTAACCACCCAAAATATATAAAGAACTCGTATGCCTCAACACCAAAAAGACAAATAACATGATTAAAAAAATGGGCGGAGGACCTGAACAGACACTTCTCCACGAAGAAACACAGATACCAACAGGCCCATGAAAAGGTGCTTCACATTGGTCATCAACAGGGAAATGCAAATCAAAACCACAGTGAGATATAACCTCACACCAGTTAGGATGGCTGCTATTCAAAAGACAAGAAATAACAAGTATTGGTGAGGATGTGGAGAAAAGGGAACCCTTGTACATTGCTGGTGGGAATGTAAATTGGTGCAGCTGCTTTGGAAGGCAGTATGGCGATTCCTCTAAAAACTTAAAGTAGAAATGCCATATGACCCAGTAATTCCACTTCTAGGAATTTACTCAAAGAAAACAAAATCCCTGATTCAAAAAGCTATATGTACCCCTATGTTTATAGCTTGATTATTTACAGTAGCCAAGATATGGAAGCAACCAAAGTGTCCATCAATAGATAAGTGGATAAAAAAGAGGCAGTACATATACACAATGGAATATTATTCAACCATAAAAAAGAAAGAAATCCTGCCATTTGTGACAGCATGGATGGACTTAGAGGGTATTATGCTAAGTGAAATGAGCCAGGTGGAGAAAGAGAAATACCATATGATTTCACTTATTTGTGGAATCTAAAAACAAAACAAAATGAACAAAATAGCAGTAGACTCATGGACACTGAGAAGTGACTGGTGGTTACCATGGGGGAGGGGTTATAGTAGGTGGATGGGGAGGGTGAAGGGTATAAAAGGGCGTAAAACTCTCAGCCATAATATAAGCTGGTCATGGGGATGGTAGCACAGCATGGAGAATATAGTCCATGATTCTGTAACATCTTCCTGTGTTAACAGACAGTAACAGCACCAGTGAGAATTTAATAAGGTGGGTAACTGTTGAACCATTGTGCTGTATACTTGGAACCAATATGAGATCGTAGATCAACAATACTTCAGTCAAAAAAAACACAAAAAGCAAAATAAAAAGATAAACCAGCTTTGCTAGCTTCTTAGAATAAAACTTTTTAAAGTAAAAAATGTGATGAGCAATATTAGATATATCTTTGTGTATAATTGTGTTTTTCTAGAGATATGTCCAAGAATCAAATTGCTGAATCAAATTGTATAAGCACCTTCAACTTTACTACATATTTGATTGAAGCTACATATTAGAGGCCATCTAATGTAATTTTCACCAAAATTGCTATTGTTTAGAATCTGAAGACACCAACAATTGTAACTTGAATCTGGATTTCAGAAATGTTAAACTGTGTGTGGGTGTGTGTGTGTGGAGGAAGTGGAGGTTAAGGAGAAGCATCTTAGAATTAATGTAATGCAGCTAATACCTCCAAATTCCTTTGCAAAGTGATTACAAAAGCTTCCACTACCACCAGCAGTAGAAAATTTTGATTTCTCCACATCCCTACAAAAACTTTGATTATTTGATGATACAGCTTTTTAAAAAAAACATTCCCCAAGCACCTTTTCGAAAGGTTTATAGTTGGTTTGTGTTCCCTTTAGTGTAAACTATTGTCATTTTTTCTACTCAGTTTTTTCTTTTTCTTATTGGCTTGAGGAGCTCTCTATAGAGTCTAGTTTCATTCATTGCATATATCATCTGTTATTTTCTGGATTGCTTATGTAACTATTTTCTCCTTTTTTCTATCTCTCCGCACCATACCCACACTATTTTATTTATTTAAGTTTGATAACCAGTCTTCACATCTTACTGTTTTTTCATTCTTGTCCTTATTCAAAACTGTCTTGCCTATTCTTGGCTTCAACATTTGTGAATTTTAGGGTCTGACTGTCAAGTTTTATGAAATTTAATCCAAAACAATTCCATCTTTATTATAGTGCCTTTTCCCCTCCATGAGCCTGGTCCAAATGATCTTCTTTTATATCCTTCAATAAAGTTTTACATTTATCCTCATAAGGGATTTGCAGACCTTCCATGAGATTTATTCCATGGAATCTTATCTTTTGTTTACTACTATGAATGAGACATTAATATTACATTTCCTAACTTATTGTTGGTGGTGCCCAAATACAATAATTTGATTTGACTTTGTATCTGTAATTTAAAAAATAACCTAGTAGTTTGCCTAGACAGTCTCTTGATTTACTTATGTAGACAAATGTATCAAATACAAATGTTTCTTCAAATGTTAAGTATTTTTCCTACTATTCCTAGTTTTCCAACATTTCTTTTTTAACACATAAATGAATATGAAATTTCACTGACTGCTTCTTCTGCCTTCATAGAGATAGTTATCATTTTTCTCCTTTAATCTGGTATGTAATAATTTATATTAACAGATTTTCTAATGTTGCACCACCCATAAATTCCTCAAAGAAACTCCACTTGGTTATGGTTCTCTGTTTATTTCTTTTTATGCTACTAGATTTTGTTTACTAATACTTTTTTAAGATTTTTACATCTAGGTCTATAAATAGGATTGATTTATATTTTTCCCTATGTGGTTTTAATATCAAGGGTTATATTAGCCTCATAAAATTAACTGCTTTTCCTTCTTTTTTCCTGTTCTTTTCAAAATGTTCTGTAGGGAAAGGATTATGTATTCCTTGGAAATTTGTAGAATTTGCCTAAAATAATCATGCAGGTCAGATCATTGTTTTGTTCTCTTCTCATTTTTTTCTGTTTCATTAAGTTCTGCACATTTAAAAGACATTTCTTTGTAGTTTAGCTCATACTCTGTTCTTCTTTTGCAATATATGTCTTTAAGGCTATTCAATTCCCCTAAAGTACTTGATAAATAGAACCCTGTAAGTACTGATATTCATTTATTCAACATGCCCCTACTTTGACTCAAACAATGTTCAGTGTGTGTGCTGGGGATAGTGTAGTAACAAAGCTCTTTGATCACATGTAGATTTCATTCACACAAGGAAAAAAAATGTATATATATAAATCATGTCAGGTAGTGTTTGTTTAGAAGCATGTTTTTATATTTGCAAGCACGTGATGTGTTTTTCATGTGGCTACCGAATTGTTTGGAGGTTTTACTTTAATTTTCCCATATGGTTTTGGAATGTTGTCATTTAGCTATTGGTCAATTTTTGTAAATAATCCATATGGGCTGGAAGAAAGTATGTTCTCTAAGTCTAGTATATAGCATTGTTAACATTTTGCCATATTCCACTTATTTTGCTTCTCCTGTAACAGATACGAGATTCACCCATGCCCTAATTCTGGGGGATCCTTTCAAAGGCTTTGCTATTTTATCACATCCCCAAAACAGAATAAATAGCAGATTGAACTAAGCCGGGATACATGTGGCACCAGGTCCACTTCTTTATCCATGACAGACATTATTAATCAATCCTGGAGCTTAACCCAGCAATCCCAGCAATCATTTAATTAATCAGAGTTGGCACATGTAATAGAACTTTTTGGTAGAAGTTATAGGTTTGGGAGATAACTTGACAGTTTGCCCTGGAAACTTTGACTTTTTGTTGAAACTTCTTTGTAAATACATCTGGTAGAAATATCAGAAAAAATGGATTCTCTGATACCAGAGTTAGCATTTTAAAAAGCGCATAGATGTTCTACCATTATCTCCCTATCAAGCCCATGGCATACATTACTTATCCATTTGCCATATTTTCTCATCCAGTCTGAACTCAGCCTCAGAATCTTTCTCACCACAGCATGTCAGACAACACCAGCAAGTAATTTGACTTGGTGAAACCTTTTATCATCCTGAATTACTGGGCTTTGATTTGAATAATATGCTCTCCTTTCATCTGGGCAACTTTCACCCTTAAAAATCAATGGTGACCAATTTCCTCTAAAGTAAAAAATGGGGACATGGTCTCACAGGTACATGAAGAATTCACTTCTTTCCTCCTTAAGTAATATTCTGGAAAGGGATATTAAGCAGCTGTACTGAAAAGAAACCATAGTCACATACTAGAAACAAGCAAAGATGATAATGTCTAATTTCCAGAGACGGAGTTCAAAAAGAATAAAATGCGATTCAGCACAGAAAAAAGAAAATGCATGCTGTCATTTCTCAGTGGTAAGGGTGATAATCTGAAACATATTAAAATGGCATAAGACAGCTGGACATTAGAATTGCTGAAACTGAGTGAAGAGCCTGCCAACTTTCTGGGGCTGAGTAAAAATCCCTCTCCAGAGGAGAAGGTAAAGGACAAAGGTAGGTGTGAAGAAGCATCACATTGTATTTCAAGAACAGGGATCCCTCTGTGAGGCTGACTGACCACCAGCTGAATTAACCTTTCCATCTGAGGCATTTTCATGTCAGAACATCCTGGATTGGCTTCATTAGGTAATAAAGTACAGGGGGAAGGATGAAGGGAACATTGGATGAATTTAGGAAGAGAAAACAAAAATATGCAGCATCCGTTATCTCCTTGATGGTCATTAAGAAAGACCAAATCAAAGACATAACACAGACATAATTCATCAAACAAGAGTGAAGATTAAAGATTACTGGGGATAATCATTCAGCAAAAGGAGCCCTACTTGAAAAATGGGAGCTGAATTAGAGGAAACATTTTCATGTCCATGCCAACCTAGGGCCCATCAAGGGAAGGGGGAGGCAGTAAATACAAGCCTCTTTCCTTAGACCTTCGGAGTGCATCCGGAACAGCCGTTACTCAATAGTCCAGTCTCAGAATTAGATTTAAGCGTGGGCCCCCTTCTTCTGTTTCTAGTTTCTCCATATTTCATGATGTATTTTTGGAAAAGAAGTGCTTTTAATGATGCCAACTTCCCTCCTTTCAGCACGTTAAAAAAGGGAGCGATTGGCTGAGGCTGTCATGATGATGGGAATAATTTTGTCGCTGTGCAATTTGGCTCTTGCTCCAAAGTGTAATGCACATTTTCCTCCAGTGTATTTTAAGCTGGAGACTTCTAAGTAAATGGGAGGTGGCTGATTTTATTTCTGTATGCAGCCAGCCTTCACTGGCACGAGCTCTGATTTGGCCCAATCAATTTTGTATTCATGCTGAGAAGAGAGTTTGATCAAGTTCAAGGAACATCTGTATGCGTTTGTCTGGATTGGGTGCAAACATCAGAGCTGCTCCTCTGGAAGGTTTCCAGCCTTCCAGTGACTGCTGCAAAGCTCCTGGACAATGACCTAACTCCAGCCATTTTGTTCCATCCTGAAATAACCACAACTTTAACACGCCACCTTCTTTGTAATTTACAGGATTGTTTTTAGAAGTCGAGCTCTGGCAAGTTAGAGAGTTTATTAAGTAAATCTTCATTATGTAGTTAAATGGTCTCCAGAAAGTTACCCAACTGAGTATGCCAGTGTCCAGACATCAACCCATATATATTAACATGACATTTTCGTAGCTACATCTGTCTTGGTCTCCCTCTTCTTTCTATTATTTCCCCTTTCCTAGCTGTCATAAATTTTGTGTGCCAGCAGCTCTATGGCTCAAAGAGGGTTGTAAACATTTTCTTGTTCAATTACATCAGGAGTTTTTTCCTTTATGTCAGCAATTAAATTTATGAGGGAAAAAAAAAGTTCACTCTATAAACCTAAAGAGACATAGTCAAGCTCAAAGTAAATAAAAACAGAATGCAATCAGCTTGTGGTTGTAAAGCATAAACGAGGCAGTGTAACCTGAGAGACTTGGCTCCAAACCCCAATGCCACCGACTGACTGGCTGATCCATGTGGGAGGAAGTATTCTTGCTTCTAAAGCCATAGTTTCTTACTTTCCCGGTGGGGGTGAATGATTGCCATTTCACAGAACTTTGGGAAGAATTCAATGAGATGAAGTAGATGGAGAGGCTACTCAAAAATGGGCATTCCCCTTCTCCTTTCTTTCTTCTAGGTACAGGGCCCATCTGATTGAGGAGAGGACCTATGGGGTATTTCCCAAGACCTGCACTGTAGTAGGTGTTTAGAGACTATTTAATGGGAAGATAAGTCAATAAGCCAATTAATGAGAGGTACTGACTTGCATTCTTATTCTTGGATTGGGTAAATTTAGGTCTTAGGATGACGGTGATGTCATGGACTGAGGACTTAACTACTAGAGTGTGGGTGGGCCCTGGCACAGAAGCATGAGCATGACCCACAGGGAGGTAGGTGGTTAGAAATATAGAATCTCAGGCACACCATAGTCCTACTATGTCAGAATCTGCCTTTAAAACTTAAAAAAAAAATAAGTACTTTTAATTTTAGTCTCATTATTTACTTTTTAAAAATTCAGGTATAACTGACATGTTAGTTTCAGGTATACAACATAGTGAATTGGTATTTACCTATATTGCAAAGTGATCACCACGATACATCTAGTTAACATCTGTCCCCACTTAAAGTTACAATTTTTTTTTCTTGTGATGCCTTTTAACAAGATCTCAAGTGATTTGCGTGCACATTGAAGTTTGAGCAGGGCCGGATTGGAGCCCTTGATTATGAAGCCGGCTGGCTGTGAGTCGTTTTCCCACGTCAGCTCTATTGTCTGTAGACCAACTTGACCTTGTATTTGCTCCTGAGCGGGTCCCAGTGCGGGAGTACAGAGGCAACCGGACAAACACATCCCTCCCACTGTGGGTGAGGGAAACAACTCTGCTCATGACAGGTAGAGAGTGTCATGTTTTCCCCTTCATCCATTGTACAGTAATATCCTTGGGAGTGGTATGCCTACATCCAAACCCAATAAAAGCGTGCCAGTGACAGAGTGAACAGCCCCTCTCTGTGTGGTCCGTGCAGCAGCCCACTCGGCAGCTGAGGCTTGGCAGGTCTCATCAATTGCCTAGGGTCACCCAGGTAGAAACTGAGAACTAAAAGTCAAGCTCAGCGCTATCTGATTCTAAAGGCCTCTCAAGAGGTTGGCTGTCTTCCTTCCCAGCCAGACTCCACACTGATGGCCACCGCCTTCTTAAAGTGCAGCCGGGTAGAGGTCTGCCAAGCAGCCAAGTTTTTTCTCTGTGTATCAGCATTGCCAGAAGGCAGACCCCCCCCCCCCCCGGTCCCCCCCCACCACCAAAAGTCTTAGTTAGAATCCAAGAGCCGCCTTTGTCAGCCCTCCTTGCTTCATCTGCCTCTGTCCTGGCTTGCACGCTCTATACCTCAGTACTTCCCGTCTCACGGGTCGTCTGTACGTTTGCTCAAGCTTGTCTCCACCTAGGCGGGCCCTTCCCTCCACTTACCCACCTGGCCAACAAATGGAGGCAGACATTTAAAGGTCTCTTTCCCAGTGATGCGCCCCCTGGTGTCCCTGAGAAGAACTGAATTCTTTCTCTCTGGATCTCTCCAGTAGGTTTCTTTTCACACAGTGAAAAAAAGTGTTTTTTTCTAAGTTCCTCTTCCTGACCTGGGAGCTTGAGGAGCAAGACCCAGTGAGAGGCAATGTAATGAGCACAGTGTTGGAGTCAGACCTGCCGGGGTTCAAATCCCAAAGGCTGTGTGACTGTGGGCAAGATAATGAAGCTTTTCTGTGTCTGAGTTTCCCCCTCTGCAAAATGAAGATAGTAAGAGTATCTACCTCTTTGGGTTTTTATGAGCACTAGGCAACTTAATTAGATGCAAAATGCTTCGAACAATGCCTGGCACGTAGTAGGTTTTATGTAACTGTTCCATGAAATTGTGTTCTAGTCTCACATCCCTGTCGTCTACTCAGTGAGCATTCAGAAAGTTATTGTCGCAGGAATGCATGAATGAGTGTCTTGGGGGCTGCCTTTATTGGCTTTTCTGGCCAGGGTACTTTGCATAACTTCTGAAGATTTAAGAATGGGAAAGTGTTTGCAAAAAAAGTCTCGGGCTCCTTAGTACTTCTAATCTCTTCCCACAAATCTTTTCCTAGTACAAAACCTCTGCTTTCATCTCTCTATTTCCTCTCCCTGGTTGTTGATTAATGATGGTATCAGCACATTCTTACAATAATCCCTCACATTTTCCTAGGTCTTTATAAAAACGTGCAATGTACGAAGATTCTCCCTTATTTGGGTAACATGCAGCCGGAGCTGATGCACCTGGGGTGCATCCAGGCTTGAGCAGAGCTGCCCATTCTGGGGACTCCTGAAATAGGAGGTGGGCTCTGCTGGCCTGCACACAGGTATCTTACTCCACAGAACAGCTGGCCTTTATTTCTGTCCATGCTGCCTCTCTTTTCATTTTGAAGGGAAGACAACCTGTCAAAGCAAACCCAAGAGCCTGCCTGGCTGCGAGGATTTGAAAGGGCAGAGTTTTCATTTTTCTTTGCTTTTTTTTGTGGTTCTCTGGAGAAACACAGAACTATCTTAGCGTTTGGAGAGAGGCTATATAGCATGGTAGTTCGGCAGTTTGGAGGCAGATGCACCTTGGTGTGAAACCCAAATCTGCTACTTATTAGCTGTGCCATGTTGGGTTAGTGCCAGAACCTCTGTGAGCTTCAAGTTTTTTCCCCTAAACTATACAATGGCTCTAATTTTTAAAAAACAAACTTCATAAGCTCACTCATGCAAAGTATGTACCCACAGTCAGAACTCAATCTTATTATTTTGCACATTTATATATCTCTATAACCACATTCTGTTTGGTATCTCACTTCTTTCAATCAATTCTATTTCTCTTTAATTAAATACGTTTTGCATAATAAGTGCACAATATATGTTTGAAGAGATGGACAGATATGTGAATAAACTCATGAGAGAAATCACTTGATGTTGCACATACAAGGACTGTATCAGGGTGAACTAAGTTACACTGCAGTAACAAACAACCCCACATCTCCTATCTTGAACAGAAATCTATCATGGGTCAGCTGGAGGTCCTCCTGTCTCCAGGGCCCACACAGATGGAGCAGCAACTCTCATGTATTGCCAGCATTGTGGTAAAGGGAAAAAAGTTCATGGAAAAATCACATCTTGGCTTTTGGTTTCCTCTCAGAAGTGACATGTTCTATTCCTGCTCACATTTCATTTGAAAAAATAAGTCACATGCCCACATCTAACCTCAAGAGGGTGAGGAAGTGGGATTCTCTATGCACCCTAGGGGAGAGCTGGCAGCCTCTTGTGGAAAGTACTATCTGATGAATGTATTATACTCTTGTCCCCGTGAGACCTCAGACCCATTTCTCATTGTCATGACTAGACGGTATGCAGATGACTAACGGTATATGAAGTCCCCCATTTGTAAGTGGAGGCCACATAACACTGCAACGGGAGTGATTGAACCATAATGCCCATTAGCCGCTCTTTCTCGGGCCAGGGGTAAGTAATGGCATTATACGGAAAGTATCAGGGCTACATTTCCCTATGCACTGAGCCTCTTTATAGCTCACATTCAGCAGAAGAATAACTAACTCTTTTCACCCAGACACAATACCTAGCCCTCACTGAATTCCACAAAAGGATATTAATTCTGAAGGAAAGACGCTAATGCTAAAGAAGGCAGAAGTGCTCTTTAGCCACAGGTCGCTCGGATGAGGGATGAGAAGGGGGTGGCACCAACCGTAGCACTGTGGCAGACCTCACCGGGAGGAAGCAGCGTCTGCCACAGAAATAAATTGCTACAAGTAAATTTAGAAGCAAAGCTTAGGGCTTTAGAATAAAAACAAGATATGACTATTCCAACATAGAATAAAACAATGTGGGGCCCCTAAAGATCATTCAAGCCAGACCAGGATAATTCTAAGCCACACTGATGAAGAGCTCTTGTCACTTCTTTAGTAAAGAAGAACCAGAGGCCAAGATCAAGTGGGGTGCCTGCACTGTCCATCTCTCCATTGGAAGTGTCTGCCTGTCCCAGACTCTGTTTAATAGCACAGTTTGTACCGTATGATCTGCTCTTGCAGCACAGCTGATTGGACCAGGGTGTGTCCGTTTGATCCAAGATGAATCTGTCCATAGTCTGGGCTGAACCAATCAGATTGGGTTTTCAAGACTCGAAAATACAAGAGAAAATGCATAGCTCACTTAATCTGCTGGGTATAGAGTTCATTCATTCATCCATTCAACTAATTTGCATTGAATGCCCACTTAGGGGTACAGGGCCCCCAAATCCTGACTTCAAGTTTCCATTCATATTTGGCCTGGCTGTCTTTCAGCTTGTGTGCCTGGTTGTTCTGAGATTGATGGGGGTAAACTTCAACCAATTTGATGGTTCTCTTTCCCTAGTGATGCTCTATTATTCTTAATTACGTTGCCATTTTAATAAAATAAAAATTTTTGAATTAAAAATTCTCCAGGTAGGCACCATTCTATAAAAAGCCATCTGACTTGTGAAACTGTCTTCTGATTAATTCAGTGGAGGGATCCAGAGGAAGGAGAAACAGGACATCCCACTCAGTCCAACTTCTTTAGAGAACTGTGCCTTCATTGCTTATGCCCAGAAGCCTTGTATTCCACGCACGGGGAAGGGCTCCTGGGTTTACACAGCTCTCCCCATCTATCCCAGAGCACATGCAAACAGAACTGCCAGCAGATGCCCTGGACATGTGAGAAATGCGCAGAGACAGACACTAAAATGGGTTGTGCAAAATACACCAGTGTGAACCCCTACAACAGTTGTCATGAGCTTACACCCCAGATTTTCTGGAGGAGTTCCACCTTAAAATAGACTGTCTTGCTGTGCCCCCAGGCACTTATTTTTGGCAGATTATATGTCCTAATTTTTGTTTTAGGAAGCCCTGTAACTTTACATACACTATATACTCAAATGTGCTCTGGAGAGGGTCCCAATTCCAAAAGAAAAAAACAGAAAAAAGTGGATTAGAATACTTTCACATTGAGGGACCCTTCGTCTTCTGAAATTGTAGGAGAACAAGTTAAACAACTGACAGAATAAGGGAAGGAGGGGGAGTATTTGGCTAGGGAATCCCCCCATTTCAGTGATTTCCAAATTCCTAGAAATAGTCACTCTGCAGTGGTGGCCCCACATAATGGTTTCCTAAAGATTCTGCAATTGACACTGGATTGAAACCTTGTTTCCAGCCAGGGCCATCAGTGTAAAGATCATCAGTGTAGTTAATAGTGTTCACAGCAGCTAGAGTCACTGGGAATGCTGCATGATGTGTCTTCACGTGGCCTTAGCGCTTAGGACATAATAGATGATCATTAAAGGACTAATAAATCCAAAGCCAGAGCATTAAACTGAATCTTTGAGTTGATGAGGCCATGTACAGACTCTGCTTTCTCTCTCTTTTACCTTTCTCTGTTCATATGTGGTCATCCGTGATTCCTGTGAGTATAGTCATTTTCGACTAAGTTCGTTTTTGGAACTCTGTGAGCTTACTGGTCAGCGAACCCAATTTTGGTAGCCAGAGCTCTTTAGGGTCCCAGGAATGCTTATAACTCAGAAGCTATTGTAGCTGGAAATGGAGATTCCATTGCATGCACAGAGAGCCCACCAGGCCAACAGGCTGTGGACTCTGTGGCTGTGTGTAAGATAGCGTTTCTGACCAAGGCGTTGGTAGGTCACTGGGAACCTCAGCAAAGCATTTACAGTCTTCTGCCAGGAGCAGCTTATCTTCTCCCTCCACCCACACAGCATCACAGAGAAGTGAGTGGAGAGAATATAATTGAGATGGGTAAAAGTAGAGTCGGGAATGTTGAACCTCTCCGTTCCATTTCCATCATTATGTGGAGATCGCTTACACTCCCCAGTTGGTTCACCAGCCCTGAAGGACTCAGATGTCAAGGGACATTATAGCACATACATCCAGACACTATTAAAATTATTTCAGTTTTAAATTCAAAATCATCCCAAACAATGCAAGGAGGGATTCCCCTCAGGCAACTTTATTACAGTGTTGCCCAACCTGGGTTGCTTTCAATGACATCTTTGTGAATTTTTGACATATCTGCATTCCAGAGTGCTGAGAATTTAGTCATTTAAAAAAATTGGCTTGTTTGATATTTTAAAATCACATGTATATTAAAAGGAAATTTTGTATTGCCTTTATGTTTTACTTCAATAAAAGTGTACTTTTTAAAAAAGGAAATTTTATTACAAGACTCCAAATGTCAGATCAGTATCACCTGTCAATAATAGAAGGAAAGGAAGGAGTAAAAATAAATATAATGATATTTTTAGGCCTATCCTAATTCGACGGAATAATGCTTTTTAAAAAAGTTTTCTGCATGTAGATGCCTGAGGGTCCTTTCCACCCTCTTCCTCCATCTGCATAAACTGTGATGCACGGTATATTTAGCAAACATCTGAATAGCACTCCCTATGTGCCAAGTATTGCTTGAACAGCTTTATGAATATGAACATGGCTCATCCTTTGAATAATCTTACAAGGTAGGACACATAGTCATTGTCCCCATTCTACAGGTGAGAAAACTGAGACATGGAAGAGTGAGGTGACCTGCCAGAAGCCACACAGCTAGTAATGTGGCAAAGTAGGATTTAAGTCAAAGCTGTCTGGCTATGCTTCTCACACCTGAAGCCCAGATCTTGGTTTAAAAATTCCACTTCCCTGATGAAGAGGAGCCACATTCCTTGGAGAAATGGTTGATTTCAGGTCTGGGGCAGGGAAGTACAATGTGAACCTGGGACATCTAGTTCCAGAAAGAAAGGAGGTATGAAAAATGATGTTAATGTGTCTGAAGAGCCCCAAATCCAGCTTTGTGGGATTTGTAATGGCCAAATTTGGGATAATTTTAGCATGAGAAATGGTAGAAATTGATTGTTATGCATTGAATGGCTAAAATTCCATGAGTCCATAAGGACTGTAGAAACAGAGGGAACGAGTGAGAGAAAGGGAGAGAAACAAAAAGAAAGCTTCTTTAAGGAGAAAACCAGCTTATACAAGGAGTAATACTGAATGACTTAGAAATTAGCCATTTTTAAATTTGCCATGTTGTAGTCATTTTGGGCAAGAATTAGCAATGGATGGTATCACTTCCAGGAGATAGATTACTGGGGACAGAAGTTTTGCCCAGTGCCAATGCCTTACCATGGATGGATTTCTAAAGAAAAGGGGAGGCAGGGCAAGCATGCATTCATGAGGGGCTTTCACCACCTTAACCAAGTGATAAGCTTTTCTCCACTGATCATGGGGCCATCTCCAAATGGAGTATATGATGAAGTACAGAACACCAACTATAAAGGGTCCTTGCCATAAAGATAAAACATGAATCTAATTTGAATTAACTGGAATCTAATTCAGCCTGAATCTAATTTAGACCCACATAGCAGTTTACAGGAAATACAGGGGACAGAGGCACAAGCCACATGACAGCACCCGAAAGCAATCAGACACACGCAGTAAGTGGGACAGTCTACAAGATAACTCATCCAGGCTCTACACAAAGGCAATGTCATAAAAATATGTGTGCATAAGTTTTGGGGGTGGTGGTGGTGGTGTGTGTTTAAATTAAAAACCTTGACAAAGACAATAAACAAACATAGAGCATGAATCTTGATTGGATAGTGATTTTAAAAAGTTTAAAAATGCATTCTTGGGACAAATGGGAAATTTGAATTTGGATATTAGATGTTATGGCATCTTTGTTCACTTTCTTGGTGTAATAATGATGTTATAGTTGTGTAAGGGAACGCCTTGCTCTTAGAAGGCTTAACTGTTTAGTGGTGAAGAGTCATGATGTCTGCAACTTTAAATAGTTCAGAAAAAATAAACAGATAGATAAAAGATTGGCAAGTAGATAGGTGGGTGAATAGAGGACAGAACAATCAAAACAAAATATGAGGCTGTTGAATCTAGGTGGACTTTATTGCATCACTTCTACAACTTTTCTTAATATTTGAAATATGTCATAGTGTCAAGGTAGGAAATTAAAATAGAATTTGTGCTCCTAATGGCCCTGTCCTGCTGCCTGAAGTCAAACAGAGGGTCTGAAGCCAGAATCTGTCCCTATAGTTGCTTCATATACCCACTCTTAGCTCTCAGGCTGCACATCAGAAACACACTGGACCACAGTGGTCCCACAAATGAGGAAATGCACGCAGGCAGTGGGCTTGTGATATTATCCCTTTCTGGAACAGTGCCCTCTGCTTAAGTGTGGAGCCCAGAAAGAGCCCCCATTTTATCAAAAAGCTCCATTTGCACACAGTGGCTACCATTATCCTTGCCCCCTCCCCATCCCACTGTGAATCTGCAGCCTACCCGGCAGGTTAGAAAGGGGCTCAGAATCACCCGGACCCTCAGCCTCCTTTTCTGAACTGCCTTCCTTTCCTCTGAAGCACAGAGAGCTGCTGTGACATTCATTTGCAGATAATATGCTGTAAATCTGCCTGATCCAAGACCCTACGCAATGCCATTTGGCAGGTGAGAGGCACATGCTGCAGGGCCCTCGGAATTGGAAGTTAAGGCCTGTGTCTGCAGCCCAGATGGCTATCATGAATCTTTCTATCAGAATACTTTCTGTGAGATTAAGCCATGTGCCACCAAGCATATGCCTTCGCCTCAACTGCTCGGTCAGAATGGGGCCCAGCTTCCTCCATAAGCTTCTTATGTCTGGAATTTGGAAATGTGCTGCTGGCTCTTTTGAGGTTGATGGTCACAGGCCACTAGAGACTGAGCTGAATCCATCACAGGGAGCAAATGAGCGGCAGACACAGACATTTCATCCAAAGTGATGCGTTTGCATTTCTCCTGGCTTCCTCCAGGGCTCTGAGGTCCCCATGGGGTTGCTCAAGGGTATGCCCAGGCTTGCCTTTTGTTCAGCAACCAGGAAGTCCTGTGTGAGATCTAACCTCAGTCAGTCATGCTGTACCTTGAATGTATTTCTTTGTTTTCTTTTCGACTGATTTTTTGGGGAAGAATTTAGACCTTCCTTTAGGGTGACTGACTCATCCTGATTTGCCTGACAGTTTCCTGGTTTTACCACTGAAAGGCGCCTAGACAAGGAAACCTCTCAGTCCAGGGGACACCAGGATGTTTCTCATCATCCTTCCCAACTTCCCTCCTTCTCTCCTCCCTTCCTCCCTCCCTCTTTCCCTTCCTTCTTTCCTTCTCTTCTTCCCTCCCTGAGGGGGAAAAAAACAAAAGCAAGGTAATGATGGGAGCAAACATTAATCCAGTGCTCAGCTCTGCGCCCAGCACTCCCTCTCCTATGCGTGTTACGTTATGAACTAACTTAGTCCTTGCCAGAACTCGTGCAATCATTCCCGTTTTGCAGAGGAAGAAATGGAGGCATAGAGACTGAATGACTAGCCCAAGGTCTCTTAGCTGTTGAGGGGGTGGCTCAGGGTTCTGAACCCACGTGCTCAGGCCTGAGAGCCCAGGCTCTCAATTACTGTTTTATAAATTCATGAATTTGCTTTGTAGAAAGTGAAGGAGTGTTGTAACAGAGAGTTGGTTGGAGGGAGGGTTATCAGGGAAGACCTCTCAGAGGTGGTGTCACTGGTCTAAGACTTGAATATTGACAAGAAGACAGGCAAGGGAGGATGTAGCTCAGCAGATCTCAGTGCTGGCTGCTCATTAGAATCGGCTAAGGACAGTTTTAAGAAATGTAATGCCTGAACACGACTCCAGGGCAATTCAGTCAGAATCTCTGAGGGAAAGCTCAGGCCTCTGCATTTTTTTAAAACATCCCAGGAGAGTCCATTGTGCAGCCAAGGGTGAGAACTGCTGGGACGGGAGGAAGACGTTTCAGGGAGCGGGAGCATACCACCACCTTTCCCTGGGAGTGAATTTCCTGCCTCCGTGCCCCCTCTGCCGCCCAGCTGCCCCTTCTCCCTGCGGCCCCACCCTGATGCATAAACACAAAGGACGGGGACCCGAATGAAAGCTCCGGCTGGGAGAAAGGTTAAGAGCAGAGTTTGCCTCCTAAGTTGACGGGAGGCCAGAAGGGGGCTGAATCAATGAGGCCATCCATCAGGCCCCCAGTGACAAATGGCATTCTGATCCTCTATCTCCTCCGATACTTCTCGGCTGACCCTTGATGATAGCTAATAAAAGACCAACCTGTCTTCCAAGATTAACGACTCAGGAGGAAGACGGAGGGAGGGAAAGTGGGCGAGGCCTCTGCAAACCTTTGCTGCCCCACCAAGCCCTCCTTGTTGACAGCAAGGAGGCTGGAACAAAAGAAGCCCTTGGACAGAAAATATCACCTGGCTCTGGCATTTTGTTTACAGCCTGCCCTTCTGCTGGGGAGCCCACACTGGCTGCTTTCCCTGCCCTGTGCCCCCAGCCCCAGGCTCCGACGTTATCTCCGCTCCGCCTTCCTTCACGCAGAGCTGGTTTTCTGCCCTGCTGTCCACGCCTCCCTGAGCTGCGGTCTCCGGGTGCCTCCTGTGCCTCTCTGTCCGTCCTTTCCTTTGCAACTTTCTCTTCCCTCACTCTTCATTTCCCCCTCTGGGGGTTTTGCTTCCTGTCTCTCCACTTGTCTGTCCATCTCTCCGTCAGTGAGCAAATCTGGGTTTCTGCCTCTGAGCCTGTTCTTTTTGCCTCTGTCTCTGTCCTTCTCTATCTTTGCCGTTCTCTGCTCTCCAGTTTCTGTCTGTCTTTAGGACTTCCTGTCTGGTTCTCTGCTCCTTTGTCACCCCTGCTTTTATCTATTTCCATCTCATTCCCTGTCTGTCTGTCTCCCTCTGCGTCTTTCCCCGGGTGGCTTCTCTCACTCTCTGCCTCCTTTCCTGCCGCTCCAGGTCTCAGCCTGCTTCCATCCTTGCGCCTCAGGGGCTCGGGCTGGCTTTGGCAGAGGGGCCTTTTCTCACCATGGACTACTCAGTGGAGGTTGCGCCTGGGGGATTGGACAAGGAGCCCTCCCCACCTCCACTTGCCTGCCAGTACCCTGGGCCCACTGGCTGCCTGATGGAGGCAGGGAGGGTCCCTGAATCTGAACTTGGCCCCATGCAGAATCCTCATCACTTCCCACATTCCACTCTCTGCCACAGAAAAGTACAGACACAACCCCTCATCCCCCAGCATCACTTTGCCACACTAGTGTCAGGGAGAGCCCGTGTTCACAACTGAGAAACCCCAAGCCAATGTGAGCTGTGCTTATGACTTAATAATTACAGCTACGATGTTGTAACAAATGCATACGGCCTGCTGTGTAGTCTGTATGTGCAACTCATGTCCGCAACAGTCCTGCAACGTAGACATCATCAGCCCCATTTTTCAGGTGAGGAAGCTGGGGGGCCAGAGAGGTTAAGACACCCATCCAAGGTCACACAGTTGGTAAATGGTTAAGGCCAAATTTAAGCCCATTCTGGGAGGGCCTCCAGGTCACAATATTTCCATTTCATCTTTCAGTGCTGTGTTGTTCAGTAAGGTAACTACATGGCTATTTAAATTAATTAAAATGAACTAAAATTTACACTTGACTTTCTCCATTGCATTTGCCACCTTTCAAGTGCTCAGGAGCGGCGTGTGGCTAGTAGCTGCCCTTCTAGACAGTGTGATATAGACCATTTCCATCCACACAGCAAGTTCTGCTGGACAGGGCTGTTTAAGGTGAACATGGAGGAATTTTTCTGTATTGTTTTTTGTGGAAAAACAAAGGAAAATGGGATATTGAAATCTTTCCGAGCCACGTCCTGGTCCCAGTCCTGGCCACATGAGAGGGTGTGTGGAAGGACCCGGACTGAAGCAGCAATCCCGTTTCCAGATACAGGCAGGAAGCCTCACCTGGGCCACGCAGAGCCCCCTTGACGACGCTGTTTATGTCCGGCTCGCCACAGAGGAGCACTGTGCTCTCCTTAGGGGGAGGAGAGGGGTGGGTGTGTATATTTTCCTAGAAGGCAGAAAAAGCACGATCTTATGCCAGAAATTGAATTTTCTTATTTCAGCTGGTGTCCAGGGCTTTGAACCATTCCACAACATGAACAGCTTATCTTGTTCCACTCGATCAAAAACATTTCATAATGCCAACTCCTTCCACAAGGTCACCTTGAAATCTCTTCCCTGCTTAAAGCATCTTGAATCTTCCTTTCCCTAATAGAATCATTCTTGAAATCTGAGTAAAACAGACTTGCCCAGCTCTGTTACCTCTCCAAGAAAATTGTGTCTCACCTCTCTGTAACAAGTCACTAAGAAGAGGAAAATACTTACAGTTTCTTGCAAGCTCACCCATCTAGGCAATCTGAATACCCCAGCGTTCTCCAGCCCCACCTTGTGCTTACATTGGAAGTCTTGGCCTTGTGCAAACTTCCCCCCAGGCTGCTCTGATCCCGCAATGGTCTCACTGCTCAGGAATGCATTCCCTCCTACAGCTCTCATGCACCCCGTGCTGCCTTGATTTTCTACTGGTCTTTCCTGCCATAGGGCTCTGCCTTCCCTTTGGGCTCCACAGGGTCCCTCTAGATCTGATGGTTGCCATCCTTAGCCTCTCAATGTCAAAGCTAGCTTGTGGTCTAGGAGAGAGCTGCTTTCTCAGTCTTATGCTCAGAGGTGACCCAAAAGCAGTGTTGTTTGACCTCAACATCTTACAGTGTTTCCTGGAGTTCCACTTACAGGTTTTATTTCTAACAGTGGAGCTTTATGTGTAGTGGTTAAGAGAATGTGCAGTGGAGGCAGGGGACCTCAGTTTGAATCCCAGCTCTGCCACCTACTGGCTGTGTGCCTCAGTTAAGTTAAGGTGTATGTTGCTTAACCTTTCCATGCCTCAGTTTCCTCATCTGAAAAGTGGGGACAATAATATGGACCTCCTAAGTGTGAAGACTGAATTAGTTGCTGTTGTTGATATTACCATGGTCTGTCCAGGGCTCAGAAATGCCTCTTGGTCTGGTCTCACCCACAGCCATCACACCGTGCTCAGACCTCTCTCCCCCAGCTGCGGAGGGCTCTGTCTGCGATTGTTTGCTGCAGCTGACCCTTTTTGCCCTGACTTCTGGGAGGCTTTTCTACACTGTTCCAGCCCATGAGTAATCTTCCATCCAGCCCTCCCCACCCACGTCACCAGATGTGCCCACACCCGTCTCAAGTCCAGCAGAGGTGACAGAAGGCTCAGCTCAAGCAGACACGTCACCTCCTCTCAGCCGCACATACACGCCATGGCTTAGAGATGAGGGAATGGGGCTCAGAGCAGCGAGGCAGCTAGCTCAGCAGGTATCCGATGGAAAGGATACGCCCCAAAGCTGGTGTGTCTGGCACCAGGTCTCCTTCCCCCGAGACTTCAGGTTACCTCAGGTGGCAGCTTGAAGCATCCTCAGTCTTGGGACTGCCGCATGCCCTGCTGCCTCGATAGACCCTTTGGCTGCATCTGCCCTGCTCAACTGCGTCCTTCTGATGCATCCCTTTTAGATGCATCCAAGTCACCCTACCATGTGCAGCGCACACCCGCTTCACCTCCTTTCCAAGTTCTCCAGCTGCCACGAGACTCCTTACTCTGAGATCCTGAAACTCGCTTTCTCCTCACCCCACACCACCTCTTGCTTGATTGTGACCAAGTTCAGTCTCCCATCATTCAAACTTAGCAGCCTGCTTTGCCCACAGCTCAGAAAGGAGCCTCCTGCTCCTAGCCTGGCCCCAACAGGATAGGAATACACCCACCCTCTCCTGGTTTCCATCCTTGATGGGGGATCACCCAGGCATGGACAGAGGGATCCTGATTCCCAAGTCTACTCCAGCAGTACAAGGTGCCAACAACATCAAGATTTTTTTTTTTTAACAGTAACCTCTAAATCTCTTTCCAGGCTGGAGGGAGTCCTGGCTTTTTATTTAATATGTACTCTCCCTTTCTTTAGATTCATTGGCTCCAGACTTACTATCTGGCATTTGTTTGCATTACACTGCCTTTTCCTCTGTCTGAGTCACCTGCAGTGACCCAGGCCAGCCCATCCCAATCCGTTCCTGAGTGTGTGTGTGTGTATGTGTGTGTGTGTGTGTGTGTGTGCATTTACACTTACTTCCATTGTTGCCAGCAGAGCAGGTCCTGGGATAGAGAAGGGAAGAATTTTGCCCCAAGTCTCAGGCCACGTTGGGGATGTAGAGGGAGGAGGCCTACTGTGTTCCTGCCCCAGTTTTCTGGTGTGTAAATTGGGCATAATAGTGACCTTGTAGTTACCATGAGGAACAAATAAGATGAGCATGAGAACTGTGCTGCAACATAGTCAGTGCTATATAAATGCTATCATTATTGTTGTTTCCAAGGCAATTGCTCAAGAAATTATGGCAGATGAAGCCCCAGGATTCACAGAATGATAAAACAATGGTCAGAATTCCCAAGCACCCACTAGGTTCTCCATACTATGTGTTAAGTACTTCATATTTCAACAGAGAGAAAGCTCCTGATTTTCCTGGCCTGGTTACCGTAATTGTAGGGAAAGCTGTAGTGAGCAGATTACCAGATAAAACTGAGAACTATGACTGCCTAGCAGAGTGTCTCTGATTCACACTGAGAACTTAATAAATACCAGTAAAATAATGAATGACAAGGCTTAAGGGGTGCTGAAACTCTACACCACTCATAAGACAACCACTCCTAATACCTTCATGTATGCATTTCCAGGAGTTTTATATGCTTGTGGTCAAACTTTTCTGTCATTTCACAAAATGCGGTTATATTATACATAACGATTTGTGAATCACTTTTTATTCCCACTTGTTGATTTATTGTGGTCATATTTCCATGCTAGTAACTATGATAGGAAGAACAGATTGTGGTTTCTCCAGTGTTGGCCACATCAGAGTAGACCAATGGAACAGAGATTTTCCTAAACTTACAGTATTAACTGTCTGGTTAATTTGAGAATATAGAATTTTAGTTTTGAAAACACCTATTAAGCACACACTGGTGATTATTATGTGTTATTTGAATTACATTACTCTCAATACACACACACACACGCACGTATTGGATATAAAGATCTTTGACAGCTGATGCTATTCATTAAAAAGAGGCATTGTATTGTGTTTAATTCCTGTCTGATGGATACTTAGGTTATTTCAAAAGTGTAACCCCTGTGATTCCCAAGTCTCAAGTCACTGATGGACAAATATGAAAGAATTTTATTTTTCCAATAACTGCTGGTGACTCCGCCCTTTCAGATTTCCCCTTTCCTGCCCCGGGGGGCTTCCTCAGGGCAACTCTGACCTAGGTCCGACAGGCACAGTCTGATATGAAAGGTCTCGCCTTGATTATTAAGATCCCATCTTTGTTGTTTCAGTTTCAATCTCATGTGCTGTTTCTTCCCCGCTCCTTCCCTTCTATGTTGAGAAGCTGGAACTGGAGAGAACAGAGTGGTTCTTGTCTCCTGTCAGTCTGCACCATGACTGCATCCCAGTGCCTTTGTGTTCAGCTTGGGAAGCACGCGGGTTGGGCAGCAGACTGGGAGGCAGAGGGCCACCCCCTCTTATAAATGCCTCCGGGCTTCATGACCTCTTTGTCCTTGTGCCTCCCCTGTTTGGCTGTGGGGAGTAACACCTCTGGGGCAGTGAGAGCAGGTGGGGAGCATCCTCACTAACATCCCGGCTCTCCAAAAGGTGACGTCACCCTCCCTCCTGTCTCTCATGTTTTCGGTGGGGCATGGGTAGGAAGGACCAGTGCTGGTTCTGCTGATGAAATCCATCTAAACTAGGGTACAGAGCCTGCTCATCTCGGCTTGTGAGCCAACTGTTAGTATCCCTTCTAAACTCCATATCAGTGAGGCCATGTTGGTAGCTGGAAATCAACCCAGGGGGGTATTCATACACCACGGGAATTGGCATTACCAGATAACCCCCCGCCCGCCCCCCAGAGCTGATTGTTAAACATTGACTAGCACACCACTGCCTCTAACCTATCCAACAGTTGGTGGTCCCTCTACTTAAAATGTAGGATGCTTACAACTTTTTTTCTTAGCCTTTAGAGGCCATTAGAGTAACTCAGGAAAGATCACACCATCATAACAAGCATTTCGTATTACAAATGATGCTTCAATGAGCCATTTTTTTTTTAACATTTAACCTGCCCATTTGAGTGATTATTTCCTTTGGCTAAATTCCTGGAAATGGAAATGCTGAATCTAAAGGTATGTCTAGTTTAAAGCTTCAGATACATATGGTTCAATTGCCCTTTAGAAAATACATACCAATGTGCTTACCTTATCAACGACGTGCCTGGCATACTGTACCCTTGCCATAACTAAATAGGATTTTTAAATATATTTTTTAACCTTTCAGGCAAAAAAATTGTGTTTTGTTTTCATCTGCATTTCTTTGACTACTAATACGTGTGAATAGCTTTATGGACCATTCATTTATTGATTAATAGCATTTTCTAAATATCCTCTTTCATGAATTTGCAAAAAGGCCAGTGGGAAGGTGTCCAGGCAGGGGAGGACAGGGAGCTGAGGACCGCTCTGTCAGGGGCCCCCAGCTTATCTCACACCTGCCCCAAGCTCTGCCAGAGCACCAAGACCTGCGAGTCTTAGAGACACCATTTATAGGCTGTACTTTAATTAAAACCTTGCCTATGTGCTACATTATCTATAAGAGTAGTTCAGTTAGAATATTGATTTTGCTCTGTGGTTGCAGAGTTCCCAAAGGAAGTCTTCTTCCTCTCTCTGTGGCTTTCTGCTCAGGGTGTCTGCAAGCTTCTCTGTAGGAGCACACACTGACCCACACTCCTATGTCTGAGCATGCACACACACTCACACACACTCACATGCATATGCCTGCACACACATCGACATGCTCATATAAACTCATGCACATACACATACAAGGACACACATGCACGCTCACACAGACAGCCTTCTCTCCCCTCCACATTCAGTTTCCTCCAGCTCTTCGAACATACCACACCCACTCCTCCCTTGAGAACTCTGCACACTGTCTCCTGCCAGGGACCCTCTCCCTTCCACCTGTCATTTCACTAACTCCCCTGCACCCTTCACATCTTGGTCTAAGGGTTATTTGCTTCAGACGCCTTCCCCAGTTCCCCCTGCCACCTTGGGGCCTCTTGCTCTTGTAGACAGGGATTCTCCACTCCGTTTACTGTGGTAATGACCTCTGCACATAACAGTGCCTGGCCCATAGCAGGCACCCAAAAGTACATGTTCAACGAACAGATGAAACTGTTGGGCAAATAGTCACTGGACATCTACACGGTATTTGGCTAGGTGCTAATGGGATTGCAGAGATGAATAAAAACAGCCCTTGACCTCAAGTATCTTATGCCTGGTTGGGGAAATTATCAAATACATCTTTGTCCTTTTGGACATGCAGATGGTCTGATCGCTTCCTGACCCTCCCTCTTACCTGTGCACAGACAAAACAAAGGTGCACACACAATTGCATGTGCGTGATTGAAGCTCCAAATGCCCTCCACACATACACCTGCCTGCCCCCCAGGTCCCCTGTCCAAGCTAGAAATAAATAAACAGCTTGCAGCATTTGTAAACCTGTTCAAAGGAGTTTATTAATTTCAGCCTCTTCATGTGGAACTTGCAAAGCCTCCTGTAGGAGATATCCATAGCAACTGTGGTAACCATCTGAAAGGAAGATGTCAACCTTCTGGCGCCTGCTGCCCACTTTGTATGTCCCCCTTAGCATAGTTACAGTGTTCCTTGGAGTCTCTGAAGCCCTGAGGCTCTCTGACCCAGAAACAGCTGTGCTGGAGAGTGATGAAGCCTGGGGCAGGGGGTGCCTCCTTCCCAAGCCCGGGACCTGTGCCCCATGCAGGCTGACACGTGATGATGTCAGCCTGGTGCCGGCTGGTGCCTGGAGCTGAGGTGGAGAGAAGGGTTGCGGAATTAGCCTCAGCTTTGCCCCCAAGCGGCAGGCTGAACTTTCTGAAATTGCCAAAAGGTCTCTCTCTGGGTCCTGCCACGTCCCATTTGACCTTTCAGTAAGAGTGAAAAATGTTCGATGCCTCACTTTTGGATCTGGATGGATTGTTTCTTCAAGCAGGTTGGCCATTTCTACCCCCTTCCTGACCTTTGGCACACCACCCTGATTTTCTGATCTCATCTGTGGAGCAAGGAGTTCATTTGAGAATGCCCTTCTTTCCAGTTTAGGAAAGGGGGAAGGTTCTAGGGTCCAGCGCAGGTTGGGAGAAGGTGCTTCATTTCCTGCTCTTGGGGGATGCTTGGTAGAGAGGAGAGGTTTGGGGGCTACTCAGACCTGGATTCAAACCCCATGTCCACTCGGATACTAGCTGGGTATCTCTAAATTAGTTCCTTCTCTCTAAGCCTCAGTTTCTTCACAGCAAAACAGACGTAATAGTGCATACTTTACAAACCTATTCAGAAAATCAAAGGATATCATACATGCAATCAGTTTAGCTTTGTGCTTGGTATATAGTAGGTGCTCAGTAAATAGTAGTTTACTTGCTTCTCTCTCCTGCTCTTGTCATCTACCCTCCACTCTGGCAACTACAGATACAGATATAAATGAAGCCAGCCCTTGAGAAGCTCCCAACCTAGCAGACCAGGCAGATGAGCAAACAAACAATTATTAGATAATGAAGGGGGTGGCTAATGTGATAGGAGGAAGGCAGGGACTCTTCCAGGAAAAGTGACATTAACCAGGGCAGAGTGACTAAGCAGGCTAGGAAGAGAATCCATCTCCTACAAAGAAGTAGTCCTCAAGTGGGGGCAGTTTGACTCCAGGGGACACTTGGCAATGTCTGAAGACATTTTTGGTTGTTATCAACTGTTAACGGGTATTACTGGCATCTAATTAGCCAGAGATGCTACTAACAACCCCACAGCACAGGGCAGCCCCCACAAAGAATTATTCAGCCCCAAAATGTCAGTGGTACTCAGGTTGGGAAACCCTATTGTAGAGTATCATGATGTTCATCATCAAAATTAAGACCACTGCTGCTAATATTGAGTACCTACTGTGTGCCAAACAAGGCCCTGGGAGCCTTCTGCATGTATTATAGCATTTACTTCTCACATCTGATCCATGGGATTATTCTCAGAGAGCCCATTTTACAGCTAAGGAATCTGAGGCTCAGAGAAGCTTGCCTGAGACCTCCTGGAGTCAGAGGTCAAGTTTGGAATTCAAGTCTGCCTGACTCCAAACCCCACTTTAAACAAACAAACAAACAAAAAACCTCACCATGCTGTCTCAGATGTCTGCTGTGGAAAGCCCTGGCGCTTGCCTGGCCTACCCACTGGACATGGTGTGCAGGAGGAATCCTAGTAGCCTAAGGATTCAGGGAAGAGCAACCACTTGTCTTTGAAGGGACAGCCTGGGGCCTTTCCACAGTCCAGGGTGACACTGGCTCAGCTCATACATAGCATGGCATTTCCATAGGTGGAGAATTAAATAGGAGTGGCTTGTCCTTTCTCCCCATCTCCAGGACTTATGCAGTTCTGCTACTATTATTACTACTACTAATCAGCTAATAAATAGTGAACATTCATTCAGCTCTGCCTTTTACTCACTTGATATTGTGTAAGTCTCCCAGCAACCCACTGGAAGAGGTATGATTGCTTCAACGTCATATACAAAACTGAGGCCCAGAGAAAGGTCAAGCATAAGAGGGAGGACTGGTAATTGAGTCCATATTCTATCTGTGGTTCCCAACTTAGGGGAAAATTTCCCCTTAGGGGGATATGACTGAACTTCCAAATGTTATCTGGAGGCAATTTTGATTGTCACAACTGGAGCATGTACGGGTGGATGCGTATGTACCACCAGCATCTAGTGGGTAGAGACAGAGGATGCTACTAGACATGCTGTAACAACAGACTTCTCTGACCCCAACTGTCAGCTGCGCCATGGCTGAGAACCTTAAAAGCCCCTACTCTGCTGTAAGTGCGTTACCTCCTCAGCTTGCAGTGACGTCAATTGTTTTGGGTTTGTGTTGAGTAAATGTTTCTTTGTAGTTTCCTAAGGACAGAAAACTCCTTGCCTGGTGCCTGGAAGCATAGAAGAGCAGCGTGAAAATGAAAACTTTCTTTCATTTATTTTTGACAACGGGATGACTTTTGTCGGCACAACTAGGAGAAAGGCCAGGAACGTGAGCCTTGCAAATCTACCTGTTTATGGCTACATGCAGGTTTTTTTTTTAAGATGGAAATTAGGAGGCTACCAGTGAGCCCTAGTGAAATATTCATGACCCCCATCTAATTGCTAATTCAATTAAAAGGTGCTAATGTAGTTAACTGTGACAACAATTATTTTTGTTAATGAATATATTTAAATGCTTATCAGCAAAGGTGATAAGGAGTGCCCACAAGACCTAGCTACAAACTTGAATTTCAAATTGGTTTCAGAGTTTAAAGGTTGTTTTCCGAAAGCTGTGAACCAAATTTTGAATTTACAAAATAGATAATTTCAGAATTAGCTATTCATTTCTAAAGGCAGTCTTCCATTTTCGTGAGGATTCAAGATAGGATTCTTTTAAAGTGCAAGTTCTTCAGTTGCATTTGAAATAGGATTTGATTTATAAAAATTCAAATTATAGTGACTTTGCAAGATCCCAAGGACAAGAAAATGGGCAAAGCAGTGTTTGTTGCCGAGCAAAAGAGAGCGTTTCTCTGCCTAGGATATCACAAGATTGTTCCAGTAATGGGAGGTTATGTTCTTGGAGCCCCTTTCAAGGGGAATTAAACAGCATCTCTTCCTAAAACTTCAGCCCATCCCGAGGGGTGGAGGGGTGAACAGAAGTCCTGGGGCTGGTATACCAGATGTTTAGACATAGTCTTTCATCCTTACACTGGCATCTAAACCATGTACTTGATATTGCCTAGTTTTCAGCACCGTCACCCAAATGTAAAATTGCCTATTTTAAATTTTATGGTGTTTGCAAGATTTTTAAAAGATGGGTTTCTAGCGTCTGGATGAAAAAATGTCTCTTTTCATGTTCTTGACTCTTGCCTTCACCATTCTGTTGGCAACGATGGCTGCAGTGATGACTGCGATGCTGCCCAGTGACCAGCACAGCTGGTTTTCACACTCTGTTCCACCCCTCAGTAGCTGGGTGTCTTGAGGCCAAACATGAAAACTGTCTGAACCAGTTTTTTCATCTATGAAGGGGAAGTTGTAATACCTTGCATACCTTGCAACTTGTTGGAAGGTTTAGGGAGGAAACCCCTTTAGTGCCTAACAGTATCTTGACATACAAATGGTTAACAAATGCTGGTGATGTGGTTCTGTTAAGCCCACACATCAACCTCAAAGCATCCTACAGAGTAGGTTACATATTTCAGTTGTGTTGATAGGATGACTCAGAGAAGCTTAGCTGCTTGTTAAGTGTCACCCAATAGGTAAGTGGTGGGATTAAGATTTGAACCAGATTGATGTGGTTCTAAAGAACATGTTCTGTTCACAGATAATGTTTCTTCCACTTACAATACATATTCTATTTCCCCTCAACTAGACTGAAATCGCCACACACTTTCCAAAGCCTAGTACTTCCAATCCACTTGTAGATCCTTAAGAGACATCATTTGAGAATGACCAGTTCTCACCATTGCTTTGAACAAAACTCTTATTTCCTTTATTTTTACATTGGTTTATTCTCTTCAAGATAATGCAGAAAAATAGGACAAAGGTTGTGAAGCTACATCAAGCAGTAGAGTCTTTGATGCTGTTTGGAGAAAGATCCTGTGTACTAATATTTGCATGTGGACTTCACCTAACCATAGACACCTCTTGGGTCATGTCTCAAAAATTGTTTATAAATCTAGCCCTCCTCCCAAATCTCATCAGGCACTGGAAATTCTAAGTTCTTGGAAAGGTCAGAGAGAAAAGAGCAAAGACTGGACTGGTGATGTTGATTCTCTGAAATGATTCAGCCAGGACTTCTGAACCCTCTCCTGGAAATCCTAGCCAGGCCGAGAACTTTGCCTGGGCATCTGAGGAAAGGGAAAGTCCCTAACATTCCACTGTGTCTGCTAAGGACTCCAAATGGAAATGCTGCTGGTGTGGTTTGCAATGCCAAAGGAAGGCTCAGAGACTTGATTTGAAGAAGAAATCTGCCAAAGTAACCCACTGAGGGAGAGAAGATAGTTTTAAAAGCCGTTCACATTTCAACAACCCATGAACCTTGGAAACATTATGCTAAGTGAAAGAAGGCTCTCATGAAAGAGAGAGAGAGAGAGAGAGAGAGAGAGACTACATACTATAGTATTCCATTCATGTGAAAGTCCTGAATGGGAAAATTTATTTAGACAGAAAGTAGATTGGTGGTTTCTTGGGGCTAGGAGCAGATGAAGGAACAGGCCAGGCGGGTCATGGCTACACAATACAGGGCTTCTTTTTGAGATGATGAAAATGTTATAAAATTGACTATAGTGATGGTTGAATATGTCTGCCCCTATCTGAGCAGTGCATTTTAAATATGTGATTGTATGGTATGTGAATTACATCTCGATAAAGCCATTTTAAAAAACCCCTACAACAAACATGAGCAGTCTGTTGCCTGTGGCCATGTTCTTGCTCTCAATGCCCCCCATCACTTTCTGAGAGCCTTCTGTGGCCTTGTCTTCCTTCTCCTGCCAATCTTACCAGATTGGTAGATCCATATGGCCCCAGAGTACCCATAAGGATACATATCTGAGAAGCAGTAGTCTTCCCTTTCTTTTTTCACAGCATGCTGGTTTTTCCCATCACCCTGATTTGTTTCTGTATATTTTCAGATATACATTTGAAGGCTTTAAGGAAATTTATATACCATCACCTCCTAACAACCATCTGTTCTCATACTTTTAAGCCTACTCTGGGAATCACTGGAAATTGAGAGGGGAAATCACTTCCACATTATGTAGGATTTCCTGCTCGATGTCCTCAAGGGAAGCAAAGAATGCCACGCAGACCTTGGGGGCTCATTTTCTAGGGAAATTTAGATGTTACCACTTGTGAGATTCAGGGAAAATTACTTAACCTCTTTGAGTCTGAGTCTGCTTTCTCATCTATAAAAAGGGGATACTTCTGTATCTATTGGGTTTGTTAGGTAAAGGAAATAAGATGATGTCTATAAATCACTAATCCTGACATGCAGCAGGCACTCTGTGGATCAGAGCTATTTGTTACAATTGCTGTGGTTACATTACAATTGATTAGAGTGTGTATACCTCTGAAGTTCAATCTTTTTGATGCCCTTAGGATCCCTGCCCTAGGAAATACCCACCTTCTTATAGACTCCCGGTTTCTTGAAGTGACTCCTGTTTTAGCCTGACCCAGAATTCAGATAAGCAGGGGTCTGCATGTTACAGAGGTCCCTGTGGTGGCCACAGTGGGGGTGTCCTGGAGGGCTGGATCCGAAGCCTGGCTGCATCTGTTTAAATATTGCATACCCCCGACCATTTGGTTGCTGGAAGTGGATGTTTCTTTAATCCTTTCCTCTTTACCTTTTGATAGTGATTTCTGAGAGAACCAAACCAGAGAGCTCAAACCAGGGGCCCGTGGAGCAAAACACCCACTGGTGTGTGTGTGGTTTGCACCTGGAAGTGTCCCTGTTTTTCCATTAGTCACTGGAACTGAGTAAAAGTAAGACTGCATTTATTATCTGGATGCCTGACTCTCTGGGATGACTGTGCACAGGTTTCTATATGGCAGCTGAAAAGCAGCTGCCCTCCTTTGAAAGGGATGTGCCTCCTCCAGTTCCCAGTGTCTACTCTTGCTCCTGACTTATATATGGGACCTGTCTGGTGTCTGGACACACTTGAGTTTAGGATGCCCAAACTAAGCTTGTGCTCTACGGGAATGAAATGCTCATAGTAGAAGAGAGACTGGTAGGCTTTCTTGGTGTCCCTAGAAAAAGCACGTCTGTGAGGGAGGTCAAGCACAGGCCATAAGGTATTTGTCTAGAAGAGCTCAGGAACAGGAGCCCAGCTAGAACTGGGAACGCTGGCTTAGACCCCTGTTCAGGGGGTGTGTGAGGGTAGGAGGTGAAGCTTCCAGAACGGAGAAAGTACACTGCTTCTCTTCATGTTGAACGTTACATCATCATTCAACCAAGTCCTTTGAGGGACAGTGTCAGAGAATCTGCGCTGCTCTCTGTCCCCCTTGAATACATCCAAAGAGGACTGACTGTGCAGCCGTAGCCACTGCCCCAGGTCTCCTGGCGGATCTCTGAGGCCCTCTGCTTAGCCCTAGTCTAACAGCAGATCAGTTCACATTTTGAATTCCCTCATAGAAGCACAAATGAGGTTTATGAACCATTAAACTTAGGTCAGTTTTCCAAAGTCTCAAAAAAGCATTTAAAAACAATTAATTACTTTGCTTCACTAGAAACAGATTGTAGATCAGTGCAATTAGGCAGATGCTTGAGGTGAAACATTTCACTAAGATGGACAGTAAGCTCCCACCCCAGAACTTTTGCAGGGAGGGAGAAGCTTATTTCTCATATATACCCTCCCACCCCCAGTGCCCTGCCAATGTCATGATCATTTCTAAGCACGATCTGTTTGCCGTTCCAAAGCCCCTTTCTTCTTACAGTTTTGAAGGAGAATCTTGAGTTTTCACTGTGCTTGGGGAGAGGACAGTTAATTTGTAGGTTAAGAGGAAGATCCTCTTAATTCATTCAGTTCTGTTGAAAATTTTCCTTCAGAAATATAAGTCCTCCATTGTTTTGTATTAGGGGGAGCTTAGAAAAGAGTTGATCCACAAGGCAATCCCCAGGCTGAGCCCGGGGTACCGAGGCTGAGACAGTGGCTCCCCCTTATAATTTCTGGACTCTTGGAGCGGAACACAATGCCCAGAAGCCAGTGTAGGGAGTCAGAGGCTTCTTTCTTTGTCCCAGCCCTGCTGCCATCAAGCTGTAGAACCTTGTGCAAGTCAGCTCCCTTCCATGAGTCTCACTCTGTTCATTTCTGAAATGAATAGATTGTCTCAGATTTACTTTCTAGCCCTGACATTCTGTGATTACTTATAAAACTCATTCTGTAGACCTAAAAGACATAAGAAATCATGCTACTCCTTTAAGTTCAAGATGTCTGATTGAGCACATCTTGACAGAAGAACTATTAAGAGCAAGAATAAGTCAATGGCAGTGCTGGAAAATGGGGAATGTTGTGATCAGCAGGCCAGAAATTTTAAGCAGTGTGTGGAAGAGAGAAAATACATGGCTTCAGATTCGTGGTCATTCCTTAAGTGACTTCAGGAAATTATAACCCCAAGTAGATTAGAGGGGAGACAGCTGTAAAACCAAGTTCTCCCTGCAGAGCTGGAGAGAAATCAGAATCAGAGACAGCAGTCTGAGAGAAGCAATTGTCTGAGGGTAACAAATTAGAGAATAGCAGAACAGTTACGCAAATTCCTCACTGAAAAGGGAGCCTGGCCACAGAACTCACTCCCAGGGTTTCTGTGAAGTCAGTTTCTTTGAAAAGTTGGGACTGGATGTTAGGTGGCTCGAGAAACAAGGAGGTCGCTGACCTGAGTGATCTTTGCTGTGCACAACTGAGATGGAGCCCCGGCGCCGAGTCAGGCTTCCCTCCCTCCCTTTATGAAGGGAAGCCCACGTGGATATGCCTTTTCTTCACTCAGAGCAACGATTTTCAGTACTTGGGGTGCAGTGACTGTCACATATTTGGAGGAAAGCCACTTTTGCTTTCAAAACTAATCAGTCTAGGCCAGCACCATACAGTAGAACAGTGTGTAGCGATATGACATGCTCTATAAACCTGTGCTGCCGAGAACCACAGCCTCTCGCCACATGTAGCTATTGAGCACTTGAAATTGGCTAGTGCAACTGAGAAACTGAAATTTTAATTAATTGAAATTGAAGTAACTGCCCTATGGGATAGCATGTTCCCCTTTACAAAAATAAACAGCCACACCACCCAATATGGGAGGAAACTAAATATCATAACAGAGACAGAAAACTGAGCATATTTAGATCCTATATCCTGACCAAAGTTAATACAGGGAACAGAAGATGACTTCCAAGAATGCTAATTAGTACCCTCAGATCTGAGAGGGTGTACCATCCATATAGAAACCTGGAGTTACTCATAGGAATACTTTAATCATACAAAATAAATCTTGTAAATTAAAACATAATTGGTAACATTAGAAACTAAATAGAAGGGCTGAATCGCAGAATTAAAATAGTAAATAAAAGGGCTGACTTAGTGATCTGGATATCTCACCAAGGTATTCTCCCAAACCACAGAACAATGACATAAAAATTACAGTAGAAGAGTTGATGCATGAAGGGTGGATCCAAAGGACCCAATGGTCACCAAAGGATGGTTCTAGAAAGAGAGAACACACATAATGGAACTAAGGAATGAGTTGAAGAAATAATAGGGAAAAAATCCAAATAAGGCAAGTGCAAAATTTCAGAGCAGATGTTACATAGGAGTTAATGAAAGAGGCATGCCATAAAATTAAACATATATATCCATGCATACTTACATTATTACTCTTAGGCCAAATTCTACATAAGACCTGCGAGGTAGAGAGTGGAAGGTTGAAGAAATGAAGGCATGCTACAAGGATTGCCTTTTTATAAAGGATGCTTTGAACTAATTACTTTTGACATTGCTAATAAAATAGGATTTGCAATATATTTGTGTTTGCGAAAATACGTATAACTTAAATGCAAGTATAAAATATGGAAGGCAGGCTTCTATTTCACTGGAGAAATAAAAACAAGAAAGGATATTTGCTCAGCTAGAATCTGGAGAGGGAACACTCAAGAAAAAATAAAAAGTAAACAACAAACTAATATGACAGAAATAAAACCAAATATACTGTGATTACAGTAAATATAAATAATTAATTTCTCCTAAATACAAACATTATTAGGATTAAAAAATTTTTTTTATTAAGGTATTATTGATATACACTCTTATGAAGGTTTCACATGAAAAAACAATGTGGTTACTACATTTATCCATATTATCAGGTCCCCACTCCTACCCCAATTCAGTCACTGTCCATCAGTGTAGCAAGATGACACAGATTCACTGTTTGCCTTCTCTGTGCTACACTGCCTTCCCCGTGATCCCCCCCACACCATGTGTACTAAACAAAATACCCGATAATCCC
This sequence comes from Smutsia gigantea, assembly GCA_032199065.1. Lineage (NCBI taxonomy): Eukaryota > Metazoa > Chordata > Mammalia > Pholidota > Manidae > Smutsia > Smutsia gigantea. The sequence continues at coordinate 52,004 of JAVSCE010006213.1, forward strand.
CTTCTCCCACCCGCCCCACCCCCCCTACCACACCCCTCCCCTTTGGTAACCACCTGTTCCTTCTTGAGTCTCTGAGTCTGCTACTATTTTGTTCCTTCAGTTTTGCTTTGTTGTTATACTCCACAAATGAGGGAAATCATTTGGCACCTGTCTTTCTCTGCCTGGCTTATTTCACCAAGCATAACACCCTCTAGCTCCATCCATGTTCTTGCAAATGGCAGGATTTGTTTCCTTCTTATGGCTGAATAGTATTTCATTGTGTATATGTACCACTTCTTCTTTATCCATTCATCTACTGATGGACACTTAGGTTGCTTCCACATCTTGGCTGTTGTAAAAAGTGCTGCAATAAACATAGGAGTGCATATGTCTTTTTGAATCTGAGAAGCTGTATTCTTTGGGTAAATTCCAAGGAGTGGGATTCCCGGGTCAAATGTTATTTGTATTTTTAGTTTTTTGAGGAACCTCCATATTGCTTTCCACAATGTTTGAACTAGCTTACATTCACACCAGCAGTGTAGGAGGGTTCCCCTTTTTCCACATCCTTGCCAGTATTTGTTGTTCGTAGTCTTTTCGATGCTGGCCATCCTTACAGGTGTGAGGTGATATCTCATTGTGGTTTTAATTTGCATTTCCCTGATGATTAGTGATGTGGTATTAGGATTTTTTAAAATAATTTATTTTGGTATCATTAATCTATAATTACATGTGCAATATTATCGTTATTAAACTATGCCCTTCATCAGGTCCCTCCCACCAACCCCAATACAGTCAGTGTCCATCAGCATTGTGAGATGCTATAGAATCACTACTTGTCTTCTCTAAGTTGGACAGCCCTCCCCATGCCCCCCCAACATTACGTCTGCTAATCGTAATGCCCCTTTTTCCCTCTTATCCCTCCCTTCCCACCCATCTTCCCCAGTCCCTTTCCCTTTGGTAACTATTAGTCCATTCTTGGGTTCTGTGAGTCTGCTGCTGTTTTGTTCCTTCAGTTTTTTTCTTTGTTCTTTTACTCCACATATGAGTGAAATCATTTGATACTTGTCTTTTTTGGCTTGGCTTATATCACTGAGCATAATACCCTCTAGCTCCATCCATGTTGTTGCAAATGGTAGGATGTGTTTTCTTCTTATGGCTGAATAATATTCCATTGTGTATATGTACCACCTCTTCTTTATCCATTCATCTACTGATGGACACTTAGGTTGCTTCCATTTCTTGGCTATTGTAAATAGTGCTGCGATAAACACAGGGGTGCATCTGTCTTTTTCAAACTGGGCTGCTGCAGTCTTAGTGTAAATTCCTAGGAGTGGGATTCCTGGGTCAAATGGTATTTCCATTTTGAGTTTTTTGAGGAACCTCCATACTGCTTTCCACAATGGTTGAACTAACTTGCAGTCCCACCAGCAGTGTAGGAGGGTAGTCTTTTCTCCACATCCCCGCCAACATTTGTTGTTGTTTGTGTTTTGGATGTTGGCCATCCTCACTGGTGTGAGGTGATATCTCATTGTGGATTTAATCTGCATTTCTCTGATGATTAGTGATGTGGAGCATCTTTTCATGTGCCTGTTGGCCATCTGAATTTCTTCTTTAGAGAAGTGTCTATTCGTGTTCTCTGCCCATTTCTTAATGGGATTATTTGCTTTTTGTTTGTTAAGGTGCGTGAGTTCTTTATATATTTTGGATGTCAACCCCTTATTGGATACGTCATTTATGAATATATTCTCCCATAGGGTAGGATATCTTTTTGTTCTACTGATGGTGTCCTTTGCTGTACAGAAGCTTTTCAGCTTGATATAGTCCCACTTGTTCATTTCTGCTTTTGTTTCCCTTGCCCGGGGAGATATGGTCATGAAGAAGTCGCTCATGCTTATGTCCAAGAGATTTTTGCCTATGTTTTTTTCTAAGAGTTTTATGGTTTCATGGCTTACATTCAGATCTTTGATCCACCTTGAGTTTACCTTTGTGTATGGGGCTAGAATGTAGTCCAGTTTCATTCTCTTACATGTAGCTGTCCAGTTTTTCCAACACCAGCTGCTGAAGAGGCTGTCATCTCCCCATTGTATATCCAAGGATCCCTTATCAAATATTAATTGACTGTATGTGTTTGGGTTAATGTTTGGATTTTCTATTCTATTCCACTGGTCTGTGGGTCTGTTTTTGTGCCAATACCAAATTGTCTTGATTACTGTGGCTTTGTAGTAGAGCTTGAAGTCAGGGAGTGTAATTCCCCCTGTTCTATTCCTCCTTCTCAGGATTGCTTTGGCTATTCGGGGTCTTTTGTGGTTCCATATGAATTTTAGAATTATTTGTTCCAGTTCATTGAAGAAAGCTGTTGGTAGTTTGATAGGGATTGCATTGAATCTGTAGATTGCTTTAGGTAGTATAGCCATTTTGACAATATTTATTCTTCCTAGCCAAGAGCATGGGATGCATTTCCATTTGTTAGTGTCCTCTTTAATTTCTCTTAGGAGTATCTTGTAGTTTTCAGAGTACAGGTCTTTCACTTCGTTCATTAGGTTTATTCCTAGGTATTTTATTCTTTTTGATGCAATTGTGAATGGAATTGTTTTTCTGATTTCTCTTTCTGTTAGTTCATCGTTAGTGTATAGGAAAGCAACAGATTTCTGTGTGTTAATTTTGTATCCTGCAACTTTGCTGAATTCAGATATTAGTTCTAGTAGTTTTGGAGTGGAGTCATTAGGGTTTTTTATGTACAGTATCATGTCATCTGCAAATAGTGACAATTTGACTTCTTCTTTACCAATCTGGATGCCTTGTATTTCTTTGTTTTGTCTGATTGCTGTGGCTAGGACCTCCAGTACTATGTTGAATAACAGTGGAGAGAGTGGGCATCTGTGTCTTGTTCCCGATCTTAGATGAAAAGCTTTCAGCTTATCGCTGTTAAGTATGATGTTAGCCATGCGTTTGTCATATATGGCCTTTATGATGTTGAGGTACTTGCCATCTATACCCATTTTGTTGAGAGTTTTAATCAGGAATGGATGCTGAATTTTGTCAAATGCTTTTTCATCATCTATGGAGATGATCATGGGGTTTTTGTTCTTCTTTTTGTTGATGTGGTGGATGATGTTGATGGATTTTCGAATGTTGTACCATCCTTGCATCCCTGGGATGAATCCCACTTGATCATGGTGTATGATCCTCTTGATGTATTTTTGAATTCGGTTTGCTAATATTTTGTTGAGTATTTTTGCATCTACGTTCATCAGGGATATTGGTCTGTAATTTTCTTTTTTGGTGAAGTCTTTGCCCGGTTTTGGTATTAGAGTGATGCTGGCTTCATAGAATGAGTTTGGAAGTATTCCCTCCTCTTCTATTTTTTGGAAAACTTTAAGGAGAATGGGTGCTATTTCTTCTCTATATGTCTGGTAGAATTCAGAGGTTAATCCATCAGGTCCAGGGGTTTTGTTCTTGGATAATTTTTTGATGACCGATTCAATTTCATTGCTGGTGATTGGTCTGTTTAGTTTTTCTGTTTCTTGCTTGGTCAGTCTTGGAAGGTTGTATTTTTCTAAGAAGTTGTCCATTTCTTCTAGGTTTTCCAGCTTGTTAGCATATAGATTCTCATAATATTCTCTTATAATTCTTTGTATTTCTGTGGGGTCTGTCGTTATTTTTCCTTTCTCATTTCTGATTGTGTTTATGTGTGTAGATTCTCTTTTTCTCTTAATGAGTCTGGCTAGCGGTTTATCTATTTTGTTTATTTCTTCAAAGAACCAGCTCTTGGTTTCATTGATTTTTTCTATTGTTTTATTCCTCTCAATTTTATTTATTTCTTCTCTGATCTTTATTATGTCCTTCCTTCTGGTGACTTTGGGCCTCATTTGTTCTTCTTTTTCCAATTTCAGTAATTGTGTCTTTAGCCTATTCATTTGTGAATGTTCTTCCTTCTTTAAATAGGCCTGGATTGCAATATACTTTCCTCTTAGAACTGCCTTTGCTGCATCCCACAGAAGTTGTGGCTTTGTGTTGTTGTTGTCATTCGTCTCCATATATTCTTTGATTTCTGTTTTGATTTGGTCATTAACCCATTGATTAATTAGGAGAGTGTTGTTAAGTCTCCATGTATTTGTGAGCCTTTTTGATTTCTTTCTAAAATTTATTTCTAGTTTTATACCTTGGTGATCTGAGAAGTTGGTTGGTAGGATTTCAATATTTTTGAAATTACTGAGGTTCTTTTTGTGGCCTAGTATGTGGTCTATTCTGGAAAATGTTCCATGTGCACTTGAGAAGAATGTGTATCCTGTTGGTTTTGGATGCAGAGTTCTGTAGATGTCTGTTAGGTCCATCTGTTCTAGTGTGTTGTTCAGTGCCTCTGTGTCTTTCCTTATTCTCTGTCTGGTTGATCTGTCCCTTTGGAGTGAGAGGTGTGTTGAAGTCTCCTAAAATGAACGCATTGCTGTCTATTTCCTCCTTTAATCCTGTTAGTATTTGTCTCACATATGCTGGCGCTCCTGTGTTGGGTGCATATATATTTATAATGGTTATATCTTCTTGTTGGACTGACCCCTTTATCATTATGTAATGTCCTTCTTTATCTTTTGCTACTTTCTTCGTTTTGAAGTCTATTTTGTCTGATACAAGTACTGCAACACCTGCTTTTTTCTCTTTGTTGTTTGCATGAAATATCTTTTTCCATCCCTTCACTTTTAGTCTGGGGATATCTTTGCGTTTGAGGTGAGTTTCTTGTAGGCAGCATATAGATGGGTCTTGCTTTTTTATCCATTCTGTTACTCTGTGTCTTTTGATTGGTGCATTCAGTCCATTTACATTTAGGGTGATTATTGATAGATATGTACTTATTGCCATTGCTAGCTTTAGATTTGTGGTTACCAAAGATTCAAGGGTTGCTTCTTTACTATCTAACAATCGAACTTAACTTTCTTGTTAAGTTATTGTAAACACAGTCTGATGTTTCTTTATTTCTCTCCCTTCTTATTCTTCCTCCTCCATTCTTTATATACTCGTTGTTTTATTCTTTGCCTTTAGTTAGTATTTGGATGGTCTGCTTTCTTTGCTATGATTTTATTTTCTCTGGTGACATCTTTTTAGCCTTTGGGTTGCTTCCATCTAGAGCAGTCCATTTAAGATATCCTGTAGTGGTGGCTTATGTGAGGCAAACTCTCTCAACTTTCGTTTGTCTGGAAATTGTTTAATCCCTCCATCATATTTAAATGATAATCGTGCTGGATACAATATTCTTGGTTCAAGGCCCTTCGGTTCCATTACGTTAAATATATCATGCCATTCTCTTCTGGCCTGTAAGGTTTCTGTTGAGAAGTCTGATGATAGTCTCATGGGTTTTCCTTTGTAGGTGATCTTTTTTCTCTCTCTAGCTTCCTGTAATACTCTGTCTGTATCTTTGATCTTTGCCATCTTAATTATTATGTGTCTTGGTGTTGTCTTCCTTGGGTCCCTTGTGATGGGAGATCTGTGGGCTTCCATGGACTGCGAGACTATTTCCTTCCCCAACGTGGGAAAGTTTTCAGCAATTATTTCTTCAAAGACACTTTCTATCCCTTTTTCTCTCTCTTCTTCCTCTGGTACTCCTATAATGCGAACATTGTTCCGTTTCGATTGGTCACACAGTCCTCTTAATATTCTTTCATTCCTAGAGATCCTTTTATCTCTCTCTGCCGCCGCTTCTTTGTATTCCTGTTCTCTGATTTCTATTCCATTAACAGTCTCTTGCATCTCATCCAGTCTGCTGTTAAGCCCGTCGATCACTTGTCTGATTTCTGCATTGTCTTTCCTCACTTCCCTCACTTCCTCCCTCAGCTCTTGAATATTTCTCTGTAGATCCATCAACATGGTTATGACTTTTATTCTGAATTCTTTTTCAGGAAGACTGTGCATTTCCATCCCTTCAGGCTCCCTCTCTGGGGTTGCCTGGGTGATCTTAGTCTGGACCATATTCCTCTGTCTTTTCATGGCTATAGAAGTGGTCGCTGGTAATTCCCACATATGTCAGCTGGGGTCTTTAAGACTTTAAAAAGAAAAAAAAAAGAAAGAAAAGAAAAAAGAAAGAGAAGAAGAAACAAAAACAAAACAAAAGAAAACAAACAAACTAAATGCCCACTGGGAGTAGAGTGTGTGGGCATGCTGTAGGTGGCACTGGGGCTCCACTATTCTGCAGCCATGGCCACGCTACTCCACAGGCCCCTTTATAGGTCTGGCCAGGGTGGGAACAATTGGGAGGCTGTTGATCTTTGTGGGAAGTCTAAGTGTGGCCACCCTTTCCCAGTCGCCAGCTAAGGGGTCCGAAGCTCCCCAGGACTCCCAGCCTGCTGGACTGTGTGTGCCGGGGTGATCCGGCTCCTCCACTGGGCTCCTGTCTCTTTAAGACCGCTGAAAAAAGCGTGTGCTTTTCTTTTTTTTTACTTCTGGGAGCCGGCTGCAAGCACCCTGGCACGTTCCCCGCTCAGATCCTGCACCCTCTGTCTCTCCAGTCTCCACTACACTGTGCGATGTGTGTCAGTGCTCCCCGCGCAGATCACCAGGGCTGGTTATTTCGCGGAGTGTACTTCCACTGCCTCCCGGCTCTGAATCCTCTCCTCCCGCTGGTGCGCTGGGGTGGGTGAGTGCCTGGGTCATGCCCGGTTGCAGCTCCGTATCTTACCCACCTCGCAGGGTGCCAAGTCCTCTCAGGTGTAGCTACACGCTGTGGGCTTTCCTGTGTATTCTGGTCTCTCTTTTAGGGATAGTTGTATTTGCTGTATTTTCATAGATACATATAGTTTTGGGATGAGATTTCTGCCGCCCTGCTCACGCTGCCATCTTCCCGGAAATCTGGTATTAGGATTTTTTAAAAGGGAAATTTATATGTTGCTTAGGAAACCTTAAGTAAAATAATAATAAAGGTTAGAGAAAGCTATAAATATTGAATAGGTTGACAACTATCTTTTCAAAGGGAACATTTTCTTTGTTTAAAAATGACATGCCCTGCTATTTTTATTCTTGCTCCATTAAAATCATCTTATGAAATGTCATTATTAGGCCAGTTGCTAAATTGTTTTGAAAATTTCACCCTTGCAGTCTGAAATCTGGCTTCAGAGACGTTTTGGTTAGAATGATAGAAGTCAACCTCATGTCAGGAATTTAAAAACTAATAAAACCTATCAGTTCCAGATTATGTTCCTGGACCACAATTACATTTAACCCAATTTCTCTTATTATTGTATTGGGGTGTGTATGTATTACAGGAGTCACCAGCAAGTTTAGCCCCATGTTCAAGTCTCATTGTAAAGAGCCTGGACCTCTAATCTTTACTATCAAAAGCATCTTCGGGTCTCTGGCTCAGTTTGACTCATGTGGCCATCCCTGAAACAATCGTCTTAACCACAGTAACAGCTCTGATGGGTCTGGGCTGTGCCACATGCCCCTCCCTCGAACAGGAGGTGGATTGAAAGCACATGGGCTAAGAGTCAGAGAGGAATGTTCCTTGGGGGAAAATCTGGGTACTTTAAGTAGGAAAAGGATGAATGTGTGCCCAGTGGCCAGGTCTCATTCCTCCTGGTCCAGTAAGTTCACACCACACAACCACTGAAACTTGTTCATTCCTCCACTCAAGGAAGCAACTGTTACTAAGCCAAGTCATCCTGTGTCAGAGGAAGGAGAACTTGGACCGGTGTCTTTTTGATGTGTGGTCTGAAGGACAATAGTGAAGGATGACAACAGCAAAGCCATTGTTCATTGTTCTGTCATCATCTACAGCAAATTCCCAACCAGCAGAAGCAGTAGCTGTTTAGATTGGCAGATCCTTTGATAAATTGAAGCCTTCCTGGTTGCTAAGCACTGACCCTGTTCCAATCATTGATTGTGAAAAATCAATGGACAACATGGAACTTGAAATTATATTATTCTCGACTCTGTATACTTTCCAAATTGGCTAAAGTGTCAAATATAGACAGCCACCAGTCCTGCAGAAGCTCCCAGTGGAACACTTTTGGTCTTGGTGGCATACTTTACGAAGATACATAGAAAGGGTGGTACCATGGATCCTAGAAACTTTGGGAATCGGGATTGTGTTGGAGGACCTCTGTAGTTTATGACTGTTCAAAACCAATGATCTAGGACTTCCGGGAAGATGGCGGTGTGAGCAGGGCGGCAGAAATCTCCTCCCAACACTATATTTATCTACGAAAACACAGCAAATACATCTATTCCTAAAAGAGAGACGAGAATACACAGGAAAGCGCACAGCGTGCAGCTACACCTGAGAGGACTCGGCACCCCAAGAGGCAGGTAAGATCCGGAGCCGCAACCCGGCGGGACCCGAGCACTCCCCCACCCCAGCGCACCGGCGGGAGGAGAGGATTCAGAGCCGGGAGGGAGTAGAAGTACACCCCGCGAAGTAGCCAGCCTCGGTGATCTGCACGGGGAGCGCTGACCCACGTTGCGCAGAGCAGCGGAGATTGGAGAGACAGAGGGGCAGGATCTGAGCGGGGAACGCACCAGGGTGCTTGCAGCCGGCTCCCGGGAAGGAAAAAAAAAACGCGCGCTTTCTTCAGCGGTCTTAAAGAGACAGGAGCCCAGCGGAGGAGCCGGATCGCCCCAGCACACTCAGCCCACCAGGCTGGGAGTCCTGGGGAGTTTCAGACGCCTTAGCTGGTGACTGAGGAAGCGTAGCAATACTTACACTTCTCACTGAGATCAACAGCCTCCTATTCGTTCCCACCCCTGCCAGAGCGATAAAGGGCCCTGCGGAGGGGCACAGTCACAGCTGTGGAATAGTGGGGCAATAGCGCCACCTACAGCACTCCCACAGAATCTACGTCCGGTGGGCATTTTTTTTGTTTTTCTTGTTTTGTTTTGTTTTTTAATTTGTTTTTGTTTTTTCTTTTCTTTCTTTCTTTCTTTCTTTCTTTCTTTCTTTCTTTCTTTCTTTCTTTCTTTCTTCTTTTTTTTCTCTTTTTTTTTCTTCTCTTTTTAAAGTCTTAAAGAGCCCAGCTGACATACGTGGCAACTATCAGTGACCAATTCTATAGCCATGAACAGACAGAGGAATATGGTTCAGACCAAAATCAACCAGACAACCCCAGAGAGGGAGTGAGAAGGGATGCAAATGCACAGTCTTCCTGAAAAAGAATTCAGAATAAAAGTCATAACCATGCTGATGGACCTACAGAGAAATGTGCAAGAGCTGAGGGAGGAAGTGAGGGAACTGAGGAAAGACAATGCAGAAATCAGACAAGCGATCGACGGGCTTAACAACAGAGTGGATGAGATGCAAGACACTGTTAATGGAATAGAAAACAGAGAACAGGAGTACAGAGCAGCTGAGGCAGAGAGAGATAAAAGGATTTCTAGGAACGAAAGAATATTAAGAGAACTGTGTGACCAATCGAAATGGAACAATATTCGCATTATAGGAGTACCAGAGGACAAAGAGAGAGAAAAAGGGATAGAAAGTGTCTTTGAAGAAATAATTGCTGAAAACTTTCCCTCACTGGGGAAGGAAGTAGTCTCGCAGTCCACCGAAGCTCATAGATCTCCCAACACAAGGGACCCAAGGAAGACAACACCAAGACACATAATAATTAAGATGGCAAAGATGAAAGATAAAGACAGGGTATTAAAGGCAGCTAGAGAGAGAAAAAAGATCACCTACAAAGGAAAACCCATCAGACTATCATCAGACTTCTCAACAGAAACCTTACAGGCCAGAAGAGAATGGCATGATATATTTAACGTTATGAAACAGAAGGGCCTCGAACCAAGAATATTGTATCCAGCACGATTATCATTTAAATATGATGGAGGGATTAAACAATTTCCAGACAAACGAAAGTTGAGAGAGATTGCCTCTCATAAACCACCACTACAGGATATCTTAAATGGACTGCTCTAGATGGAAGCACCCCTAAGGCTAAAAGGATGTCACCAGAGAAAATAAAATCATAGCAGACCATCCAAATACTAACTAACGGCAAAGAATAAAACACCTATTACAGAAAGAATGGAGGAGGAAGAATAAGAAGGGAGAGAAATAAAGAAACATCAGACTGTGTTTACAATAACGTAACAAGAAAGTTAAGTTAGATTGTTAGATAGTAAAGAAGCAACCCTTGAACCCTTGGTAACCACGAATCTAAAGCCAGCAATGGCAATAAGTACATATCTATCCATAATCACCCTAAATGTAAATGGACTGAATGCACCAATCAAAAGACACAGAGTAACAGAATGGATAAAAAAGCAAGACCCATCTATATGCTGCCTACAAGAAACTCACCTCAAATCCAAAGATATACACAGACTAAAAGTGAAGGGATGGAAAAAGATATTTCATGCAAACAACAAAGAGAAAAAAGCAGGTGTTGCAGTACTTGTATCAGACAAAATAGACTTCAAAACGAAGAAAGTAGCAAGAGATAAAGAATGACATTACATAATGATAAAGGGGTCAGTCCAACAAGAAGATATAACCATTATAAATATATATGCACACAACCCAGGAGTACCAGCGTATGTGAGACAAATACTAACAGAATTAAAGGAGGAAATAGACAGGAATGAATTCATCTTAGGAGACTTCAACACACCACTCACTCCTGAGGACAGATCAACCAGACAGAAAATAAGGAAAGACACAGAGGCACTGAACAACACACTAGAACAGATGGACCTAACAGACATCTACAGAACTCTGCATCCAAAACCAACAGGATACACATTCTTCTCAAGTGCACATGGAACATTTTCCAGAATAGACCACATACTAGGCCACAAAAAGAACCTCAGTAATTTCAAAAATATTGAAATCCTACCAACCAACTTCTCAGATCACCAAGGTATAAAACTAGAAATAAATTTTATTTTATTTTATTTTTCTTTCAAAATACACTTATTTTTATTTTTATTTTTTTAATATAATTTATTTTATTATCATTAATTTACAATTACATTTGCAATATTAAGATTATTAAACTACCCCTTCATCAGGTCCCCCTCACCAACCCCATTACAGTCACTGTCTAGAAATAAATTTTAGAAAGAAATCAAAAAGGCTCACAAATACATGGAGACTTAACAACACTCTCCTAATTAATCAATGGGTTAATGACCAAATCAAAACAGAAATCAAAGAATATATGGAGACGAATGACAACAACAACACAAAGCCACAACTTCTGTGGGACGCAGCAAAGGCAGTTCTAAGAGGAAAGTGTATTGCAATCCAGGCCTATTTAAAGAAGGAAGAACATTCACAAATGAATAGGCTAAAGACACAATTACTGAAATTGGAAAAAGAACAAATGAGGCCCAAAGTCACCAGAAGGAGGGACATAATAAAGATTAGAGAAGAAATAAATAAAATTGAGAAGAATAAAACAATAGAAAAAATCAATAAAACCAGGAGCTGGTTCTTTGAAAAAATAAACAAAATAGATAAACCCCTAGCCAGACTCATTAAGAGAAAAAGAGAATCTACACACATAAACACAATCAGAAATGAGAAAGGAAAAATCACAACGGACCCCACAGAAATACAAAGAATCATAAGAGAATATTATGAGAATCTATATGCTAACAAGCTGGAAAACATAGAAGAAATGGACGACTTCTTAGAAAAATACAATCTTCTAAGACTGACCAAACAAGAAACAGAAAAACTAAACAGACCAATCACCAGCGATGAAATCGAATTGGTCATCAAAAAACTACCCAAGAACAAAACCACCGGGCCTGATGGATTCACCTCTGAATTCTACCAGACATATAGAGAAGAAATAACACCGATTCTCCTTAAAGTTTTCCAAAAAATAGACGAGGAGGGAATACTTCCAAACTAATTCTATGAAGCCAGCATCACTGTAATACCAAAACCAGGCAAAGACCTCCCCAAAAAAGAAAATTACAGACCAATATCCCTGATGAATGTATATGCAAAAATACTCAACAAAATATTAGCAAACCGAATTCAAAAATACATCAAGAGGATCATACACCACGATCAAGTGGGATTCATCCCAGGGATGCAAGGATGGTACAACATTCGAAAATCCATCAACATCATCCACCACATCAACAAGAAGAAGAACAAAAACTACATGATCATCTCCATAGATGCTGAAAAAGCATTTGACAACATTCAGCACCACTCCTGATTAAAACTCTCAACAAAATGGGTATAGATGGCAAGTACCTCAACATCAGAAAGGCTATATATGACAAACCCACAGCTAACATCATACTTAACGGTCAGATGGTGAAAGCTTTTCATCTAAGATCCTGAGCAAGACAGGGATGCCCACTCTCTCCACTGTTATTCAACATAGTACTGGAGGTCCTAGCCACAGCAATCAGACAAAACAAAGACATACAAGCATCCAGATTGGTAAAGAAGAAGTCAAATTGTTACTATTTGCAGATGACATGATACTGTTCATAAAAAACCCTAAAGACTCCATTCCAAAACTAGTAGAATTAATATCTGAATTCAGCAAAGTTGCAGGATACAAAATTAACACACAGAAATCTGTTGCTTTCCTATACACTAATGATGAACTAACAGAAAGAGAAATCAGAAAAACAATTCCATTCACAATTGCATCAAAAAGAATAAACTACCTAGGAATAAACCTAACGAAGGAAGTGAAAGACCTGTACTCTGAAAACTACAAGACACTCCTAAGAGAAATTAAAGAGGACACTAACAAATGGAAATGCTTCCCATGCTCTTGGCTACGAAGAATAAATATTGTCAAAAGGGCTATGCTACCTAAAGCAATGTACAGATTCAATGCAATCCCTATGAAACTACCAACAGCTTTCTTCAATGAACTGGAACAAATAATTCTAAAATTCATATGGAACCACAAAAGACCCCGAATAGCCAAAGCAATCCTGAGAAGGAGGAATAAAACGGGGAATTACACTCCCTGACTTCAAGCTCTACTACAAAGCCACAGTAATCAAGACAATTTGGTATTGGCACAAAAACAGACCCACAGACCAGTGGAACAGAATAGAAAATCCAAACATTAACCCAAACATATACAGTCAATTAATATTTGATAAAAGTGCCTTGGATATACAATGGGGAGATGACAGCCTCTTCAGCAGCTGGTGTTGGAAAAACTGGACAGCTACATGTAAGAGAATGAAACTGGACTACTGTCTAGCCCCATACACAAAGGTAAACTCAAGGTGGATCAAAGACCTGAATGTACATCATGAAACCATAAAACTCTTAGAAAAAACATAGTCAAAAATCTCTTGGACATAAACATGAGCAACTTCTTCATGAACATATCTCCCCAGGCAAGGGAAACAAAAGCAAAAATGAACAAGTGGGACTATATCAAGCTGAAAAGCTTCTGTACAGCAAAGGACACCATCAGTAGAACAAAAAGACATCCTACAGTATGCGAGAATATATTCATAAAAATCTTATCTGATAAAGGGTTGACATCCAAAATATATAAAGAACTCATGCACCTTAACAAACAGAAAGCAAATAATCCAATTAAGAAATGGGCGGAGGACATGAATAGACACTTCTCCAAAGAAGAAATTCAGATGGCCAACAGGCACATGAAAAGATGCTCCACATCGCTAATCATCAGAGAAATGCAGATTAAAACCACAATGAGATACCACCTCACACCAGTGAGGATGGCCAATATCCAAAACACAAACAACAACAAATGTTGGCGAGGATGTGGAGAAAAGGGAACCCTCCTACACTGCTGGTGGGACTGCAAATTAGTTCAACCATTGTGGAAAGCAGTATGGAGGTTCCTCAAAAAACTCAAAATAGAAATACCATTTGACCCAGGAATTCCACTCCTAGGAATTTACCCTAAGAATGCAGCAGCCCAGTTTGAAAAAGACAGATGCACCCCTATGTTTATTGCAGCACTATTTATAATAGCCAAGAAATGGAAGCAACCTAAGTGTCCATCAGTAGATGAATGGATAAAGAAGAGGTGGTACATATACACAATGGAATATTATTTAGCCATAAGAAGAAAACAAATCCCACCATTTGCAACAACATGGATGGAGCTAGAGGGTATTATGCTCAGTGAAATAAGCCAAGCCGAAAAAGACAAGTATCAAATGATTTCACTCATATGTGGAGTATAAGAACAAAGAAAAAATACTGAAGGAACAAAACAGCAGCAGACTCACAGAACCCAAGAATGGACTAATAGTTACCAAAGGGAAAGGGACTGGGGAAGATGCGCGGGAAGGGAGGGTTAAGAGGGCAAAGGCGGCATTACAATTAGCAGATGTAGTGTTGGGGGGGGCACGGGGAGGGCAGTACAACTCAGAGAAGACAAGTAGTGATTCTATAGCATCTCACTACGCTGATGGACAGTGACTGTAATGGGGTTGGTGGGGGGGACCTGATGAAGGGGTCGTTTAATAACCGTAACATTGCACATGTCATTGTAGATTAATGATAATAAAATAAATTATATTAAAAAAAACCAATGATCTCCTTTTTGTGGGAAAAATACCCTCCCTCATCACATTCTTTAGAGAATTATACCTTCCTAGGTGCAACCCTGTTTTTGGTATGAATTCGAAAAGCATAGCATCTTGTTTACAGAACATATCATGACCCAGGGCTGGACAATCAAAATGTCTATTCCTCCTCCTCACAGGGTTTGGACCCAAGTCGGACCAATCAGAAACCTACCTTGGAATTTTTACATGGAAAGCTGGTAGGAAAAGTTATCCTTTTTCTTTAGATTTGAGGTTGTAAATATCTGACCCCATAGCTATTGGTGGTTATGGAGGGCAGGGTTTAGAAAGGATGTGTGCAGGGAGGGACAGCAGGTATATGAAGACGGGATGTCCAAGGATACTTGCAGTGAGAGGTTTGCATGTACATTTTCAGTTTTTATCCATAAGTCTTATTAGTGGAAGCTTCTCTCTGCTTCTGACCGTACGTTTATGTTAAGTCCTTGTGGAGTGGAATAGCCAAACCAGATTTTTTCCTTCTTCAGGTAAGGAAGCTGCCAGCTGCTCTTTGTTCTGGTGGGGATAGAAGGTCAATTTAGAGCAGGTATTTCTGCCCTTTCTTTAATATGCAGATATATTCCAAACAGACTCAGATTTGAGAACTATTCTGATGAGGCCTTTGGTTTGACTTAGAAAAGCTACCTATGTACTTTGTTTGCAAAAAGAAGAAGGCTGCTCTGTATATGGAAACCAGGTGCTTTCTGGCAGGGGAGACATTAACATTCCTACAGTACTTGCCCCTGATTATTATATTTAGGAAGTTCTACTGGAGAGAACTGGAATGGAGCTGGACAATATCCAGTGAAAGAGAAGTGCAATGGGGCCATTAATTAAATTAATCATAAGCATGAGAGGTCCCAGACTAATGATCTCTTTCTGGCACTGACTCAAAAGAGAATTGCAAAAGATGGTTCTGGGGATGCAAGATGAATAAATCTTAGAAAGCCTTCTGATCTAGCATGTCTGGGGTTAGCTTGTGTCAGGAAGCTCTGTGTTTTTAGCTGGTGCTAAGAGCCAAAGCATATAGGTTTTCCATCAGTGTGGTTTTTGAGATGTGGATAGGGTCATCTCTCTGCATTCTGTTCTTCACCAGGGCTACAGCTAGTAAGCAGCTGTGTACTCAGAACCAGGCTGCTCTTGGAGGCCTAGTGATGCTCTCTACATCTCTAGTTTCTGGTGATGACGAGCAAATGGCTACCTAAGTGAACTAGTCACAACTAAGGAAGCATATGTCTGCATCAAGGGGGATTTTGCATGATGATTATCACTCCTGTCTATTCCGTAAGGAAAATGGAGGTAAAGGAAGTTGTGTGGGTGCATATCTGTGTGTTTTCCTTATTGCAGAAAATACTAACTGTTCATGTTGCATTCCATTGTCAAGACTCAAGAGTGCTTGATCAGATTTTGTAACCCACAGAGCAGGCCCCACATGTCTGGCTTTCTTTTTGAATACCTACATTGGTATAATTTGGTATTAGTGTTTGTTGTTCATGGATACTGAGTTGATCGTTGTCTGTAGGAGTTTTCAGGAAATACAATATAATATAATAAAATATCTCATGGATTCATACTGATACTTCCAGTTTTAAGTCAAGACTTCTTTGATTTAAACTCTTCTCATTTAATCAATATGTCCTCTCTTCCATTCCGAAGAATCTTGGTTTTCTGGGCACAGTGGCTGGTAGAATTAGAATATACTATACTTTCTCATCTGTTTTATCCAATTTTAAACACAGTCATTTTGGAATAATAATAGTATCATCTCCATTATGATCATTAAAAACATTAAAAAGTTTTGGTAAATTTTTTGTATATGTTCTTCTTATCCCCCACCTTTTTATAACATTTATTGAGATAAAACTGCATACAGCAAAGGTTACTTGTTTAGGTACATGGATCCATACATTTGACAAATTTATAAAAACATCCCCATTCTTAATAATCGTACTCATTGCCAGAGGATGTAGCCACTTCATAATACACCTTTCCTTATGTGTCTTCATTTTGTCCTAGTTTTATCTGTCTCAGTAGCTATTTAGTTAATGTTCATTAGTGGTAATTATGTCACTGATCCGTTAATTATTTTGGTTGTCTAAAACTCATTCCATAATAGATTACTCAGAGAGGCTCATGGGAACAATATTTCTTGAATTCCTGTGTTTTGGTAAGTTTGTCTATGCCCCAAACTCAAAAAATCAATTTTTCTTCATATAAAAATCCTTGGTACTCTCTGCTTGAGTGTCTTAAATATATTACTCAATTTTCTTCTGAAATAAAAGCATGACTTTCAATGCTTAATAATAATCTGATTTTCTTTCCACTAAAAGTTACATGCTCTCTTCTGCTAGATGCCAAAAGGACTTTTTACTCTCAGATAAAACTAGACTATGGCTTTATATTGATCACTTTGGGTCAATATTCTGATGGGTGCATTGTGCTTTTTCAAAATGTAGTTTCAAATTCTATTTTTATTTCAGGAATTTCTTGAAATACAGTTTTTAGCATTTCTTCTGTTTCCCTGCTTTGGTTTTTATCTTCAGAAATTCCTATTATCCATTTGTTTGACCTTCTTTGTGGGTTGCCAATACCTATCACTCTCAATCCTTTTCTCTTTCTTCATATCTCCCCTTGAAATTTATTTTTATTTATTTATGTTAATTGTGGTAAAATAAATATGACATAAAACTTAACATTTGAACCATTTTTCTAAGTATGCAGTCGAGTGCCATTAAGTACATTCACGTTTTGGGGCAGCCATCATCACCATCTATCTCAGAACATTTTTCATCTTGCAAAACCAGAACTCTTTGTTCATTAAAGAATAACCCCAATTCCCTACTCTCCCAAGCCCCTGGAAACCACCATTCTACTTTCTATATCTATGAATTTAACTACTGTAAGTACCTTATAGGAGCGGAACAATATTTGTCCTTTTTCACTGGCTTACTTTGCTGAACATAACGTCTTCAAGTTTCAATTCATATTGTAGCATGCGTTAGAATTTCCTTCCCCTTTAAGACTGAATAATATTTCATTGTGTGGATAAAACACATTTTGTTTATCCCTTCATCCATCGATGGAGTTCTGGGTGGTTTCCAACTTTTGGCTACTGTGAATAATGCTGCTATGAACATGGGTGTGCAAATATCTGTTTGTGTTCCTCATTGCTTATTGACTTTGGAACTTTCCCTCCTTTCACCTCATTTATCTAAGGCATTATTTCTTTTATTCTTCCTAGTTGCCTGTCATGGGGCACTCTTTTGCTCAATCTATCAGATTCTGCTTCCATTCCTTCCTTTCTCATCCTCCTGCAAAGACATCAGTTGGAGGAAGGTCTTATATCTATTGGTGATCTGTCCCCGTCCTCTAGTATTTTGGGGTTTGTGAGGGTATGATTCCCTAGATTTGTTTTAAAATGTCCATGTGATTCAGTTTTATCTTGAGTTGCTCTCTTTTTGTGTGGGGATTGAAGGAGATGGAAACACAAAGCTGCCATTGCTACCATCTTCCAAAATTTGCCATACTTGTTTCTCTTTCTCTGACTTTCTGCTCTTTATGTCTTATTTCCTGTGTGCTTAGACATTTATTACTATGTGTTGCTCATTTTTCTTGGAAATCTGTTTGTGGCAACCCTTTGAGGACTGGGAAAGAGAAGTGTTCTTCCAGAAAGCATGTTCATTTGACACCTGGGGGCACAGTCTGTGACTGTTGATAAACGGGTTCATGCCTTGGAGGGTTTGGAGCCTGTGGGTGGTGGTTCAGTGTGGCTATAACCCTTGCGATGATGGCTTTTTAGAGAAGGTATTTTTCTCCCTGCTCTGCTCAGTGCTGAAATTTTTTTTCTTGTAGATAGACTCCAGGGGTGGGGCCTATGTAAGTACAGTGATTTTACCTCTGCTTTATCCTTCCACTGATACTGCAGCTCTTTGAGTTCCATATTTTGTAGTCTTGAATTTAACTTCTTACTTTGGAAAAGGCCCTAAGCTTGATGTTTAGTCCCTTGTGTCCCATGAGGCTATGAAACCTAAAGCCTAAGCCCATCAGGTTTTACAAATGCTTTCAGTACAAAAATGGTCCAATATTGTGCTTACTATTCTGGGTTTCTCCCTTCCCTTATTTCCCTTAGATTTTGGCCTGATAATTCTCCACCATTTTCAGTTACCTAAGCATTTTCAGTTGTTTTCAGTGGGAGGGCTGACCTTTTGCTTGGTCAGAAATGGTAGTCCAAAATGATCTTTTTATATGTAGATTTTGTAGAAATAATGCAGTCATAGGAAGAATCGTTCTTCTTTCCTTCACCTAGATATCAGGAAGCACTCTAGGTGAGGTTGGGGTGTCCAGACCAAGTATTGGAGCCCAAGAAGATACACAAGGCTCAAGAAAGCCAGATGCGAGGACTTCCGGGAAGATGGTGGTGTGAGCAGGGCGGCAGAAATCTCCTCCCAACACTATATTTATCTACGAAAACACAGCAAATACATCTATTCCTAAAAGAGAGACGAGAATACACAGGAAAGCGCACAGCGTGCAGCTACACCCGAGAGGACTCGGCACGGGTAAGATACAGAGCTGCGACCCGGCGGGACCCAACACTCCCCCACCCCAGCGCACCGGCGGGAGGAGAGGATTCAGAGCCGGGAGGGAGTGGAAGTACACCCCGCGAAGTAGCCAGCCCCGGTGATTTGCGCGGGGAGCGCTGACCCACCTCGCGCAGTGCAGCGGAGATTGGAGAGACAGACGGGCAGGATCTGAGCGGGGAACGCACCAGGGTGCTTGCAGCCGGATCCCGGGAAGGAAAAAAAAAAGCGTGCACTTTCTTCAGCGGTCTTAAAGAGACAGGAGCCCAGCGGAGGAGCCGGATCGCCCCAGCACACTCAGCCCAGCAGGCTGGGAGTCCTGGGGAGTTTCAGACGCCTTCGCTGGCGACTGAGGAAGCGTAGCCATACTTACACTTCTCACTGAGATCAACAGCCTCCTATTCGTTCCCACCCCTGCCAGAGCGATAAAGGGCCCTGCGGAGGGGCGCAGTCACAGCTGTGGAATAGTGGGGCAATAGCGCCACCTACAGCATTCCCACAGAATCTATGTCCGGTGGGCGTTTTTTTGTTTTGTTTTGTTTTGTTTTGTTTTTGTTTTTTCTTTTCTTTCTTTTTTCTTTTTTTTCTTTCTTTCTTTCCTTCTTTTTTTTTCTTCTCTTTTTAAAGTCTTAAAGAGCCCAGCTGACATACGTGGCAACTATCAGTGACCAAATTATACAGCCATGAAAAGACAGAGGAATATGGTTCAGACCAAAATCAACCAGACAACCCCAGAGAGGGAGTCTGAAGGGATGGAAATGCACAGTCTTCCTGAAAAAGAATTCAGAATAAAAGTCATAACCATGCTGATGGACCTACAGAGAAATGTGCAAGAGCTGAGGGAGGAAGTGAGGGAAGTGAGGAAAGACAATGCAGAAATCAGACAAGCGATCGGCGGGCTTAACAGCAGAATGGATGAGATGCAAGAGACTGTTAATGGAATAGAAAACAGAGAACAGGAGTACAGAGCAGCTGAGGCAAAGAGAGAGAAAAGGATTTCTAGGAATGAAAGAATATTAAGAGGAACTGTGTGACCAATCCAAACGGAACAATATTCGCATTATAGGAGTACCAGAGGAAGAAGAGAGAGAAAAAGGGATAGAAAGTGTCTTTGAAGAAATAATTGCTGAAAACTTTCCCTCGCTGGGGAAGGAAATAGTCTCGCAGTCCACCGAAGCCCACAGATCTCCCAACACAAGGGACCCAAGGAAGACAACACCAAGACACATAAAATTAAAATGGCAAAGATCAAAGATAAAGACAGGATATTAAAGGCAGCTAGAAGGAGAAAAAAGATCACCTACAAAGGAAAACCCATCAGACTATCATCAGACTTCTCAACAGAAACCTTACAGGCCAGAAGAGAATGGCATGATATATTTAATGTTATGAAACAGAAGGGCCTCGAACCAAGAATATTGTATCCAGCATGATTATCATTTAAATATGATGGAGGGATTAAACAATTTCCAGACAAACGAAAGTTGAGAGAGTTTGCCTCTCATAAACCACCACTACAGGATATCTTAAATGGACTGCTCTAGATGGAAGCACCCCTAAGGCTAAAAAGATGTCACCAGAGAAAATAAAATCATAGCAAAGAAAGCAGACGATCCAAATACTAACTAAAGGCAAAGAATAAAATACCTATTATAGAAAGAATGGAGGAGGAGGAATAAGAAGGGAGAGAAATAAAGAAACATCAGAGTGTTTACAATAACTTAAGAAGAAACTTAAGTTAGATTGTTAGATAGTAAAGAAGCCACCCTTGAACCCTTGGTAACCACGAATCTAAAGCTAGCAATGGCAATAAGTACATATCTATCCATAATCACCCTAAATGTAAATGGACTGAATGCACCAATCAAAAGACACAGAGTAACAGAATGGATAAAAAAGCAAGACCCATCTATATGCTGCCTACAAGAAACTCACCTCAAATCCAAAGATATACACAGACTAAAAGTGAAGGGATGGAAAAAGATATTTCATGCAAACAACAAAGAGAAAAAAGCAGGTGTTGCAGTACTTGTATCAGACAAAATAGACTTCAAAACGAAGAAAGTAGCAAAAGATAAAGAAGGACATTACATAATGATAAAGGGGTCAGTCCAACAAGAAGATATAACCATTATAAATATATATGCACCCAACACAGGAGCGCCAGCATATGTGAGACAAATACTAACAGAATTAAAGGAGGAAATAGACAGCAATGCATTCATTTTAGGAGACATCAACACACCACTCACTCCTGAGGACAGATCAACCAGACAGAAAATAAGGAAAGACACAGAGGCACTGAACAACACACTAGAACAGATGGACCTAACAGACATCTACAGAACTCTACACACAAAAGCAACAGGATACACATTCTTCTCAAGTGCACATGGAACATTTTCCAGAATAGACCACATACTAGGCCACAAAAAGAACCTCAGTAATTTCAAAAATATTGAAATCCTACCAACCAACTTCTCAGATCACCAAGGTATAAAACTAGAAATAAATTTTAGAAAGAAATCAAAAAGGCTCACAAATACATGGAGACTTAACAACACTCTCCTAATTAATCAATGGGTTAACGACCAAATCAAAACAGAAATCAAAGAATATATGGAGACTAATGACAACAACAACACAAAGCCACAACTTCTGTGGGACGCAGCAAAGGCAGTTCTAAGAGGAAAGTATATTGCAATCCAGGCCTATTTAAAGAAGGAAGAACATTCCCAAATGAATAGTCTAAAGACACAATTACTGAAATTGGAAAAAGAAGAACAAATGAGGCCCAAAGTCACCAGAAGGAGGGACATAATAAAGATTAGAGAAGAAATAAATAAAATTGAGAAGAATAAAACAATAGAAAAAATCAATAAAACCAAGAGCTGGTTCTTTGAAAAAATAAACAAAATAGATAAACCGCTAGCCAGACTCATTAAGAGAAAAAGAGAATCTACACACATAAACATAATCAGAAATGAGAAAGGAAAAATCACGATGGACCCCACAAAATACAAAGAATCATAAGAGAATATTATGAGAACCTATATGCTAAGAAGCTGGAAAACCTAGAAGAAATGGACAACTTCTTAGAAAAATACAACCTTCCAAGACTGACCAAGCAAGAAACAGAAAAACTAAACAGACCAATCACCAGCAACGAAGTCGAATTGGTAATCAAAAAACTACGCAAGAACAAAACCCCCGGGCCTGATGGATTCACCTCTGAATTCTACCAGACATATAGAGAAGAAATAACACCGATTCTCCTTAAAGTCTTCCAAAAAATAGAAGAGGAGGGAATACTTCCAAACTCATTATATGAAGCCAGCATCACTGTAATACCAAAACCGGGCAAAGACTTCACCAAAAAAGAAAATTATAGACCAATATCCCTGATGAACGTAGATGCAAAAATACTCAACAAAATATTAGCAAACCGAATTCAAAAATACCTCAAGAGGATCATACACCATGATCAAGTAGGATTCATCCCAGGGATGCAAGGATGGTACAACATTCGAAAATCCATCACATCATCCACCACATCAACAAAAAGAAGAACAAAAACCCCTTGATCATCTCCATAGATGATGAAAAAGCATTTGACAAAATTCAGCATCCATTCCTGATTAAAACTCTCAACAAAATGGGTATAGACGGCAAGTACCTCAACATCATAAAGGCTATATATGACAAACCCACAGCTAACATCATACTTAATGGCCAGACACTGAAAGCTTTTCATCTAAGATCGGGAACAAGACAGGGATGCCCACTCTCTCCACTGTTATTCAACATAGTACTGGAAGTCCTAGGCACAGCAATCAGACAAAACAAAGACATACAAGGCATCCAGATTGGTAAGGAAGAAGTCAAATTGTCACTATTTGCAGATGACATGATACTGTACATAAAAAACCCTAAAGACTCCATTCCAAAAATGCTAGAACTAATATCTGAATTCAGCAAAGTTGCAGGATACAAAATTAACACACAGAAATCTGTTGCTTTCCTATACACTAATGATGAACTAACAGAAAGAGAAATCAGAAAAACAATTCCATTCACAATTGCATCAAAAAGAATAAAATACCGAGGAATAAACCTAATGAAGGAAGTGAAAGACCTGTACTCTGAAAACTACAAGATACTCCTAAGAGAAATTAAAGAGGACACTAACAAATGGAAAGTCATCCCATGCTCTTATCTAGGAAGAATAAATATAGTCAAAATGGCTATACTACCTAAAGCAATCTACAGATTCAATGCAATCTCTCTCAAACTACCAACAGCTTTCTTCAATGAACTGGAACAAATAATTATAAAATTCATATGGTACCACAAAAGGCCCCGAATAGCCAAAGCAATCCTGAGAAGGAGGAATAAAACAGTGGGAATTACACTCCCTGACTTCAAGCTCTACTACAAAGCCACAGTAATCAAGACAATTTGGTATTGGCACAAAAACAGACCCACAGACCAGTGGAACAGAATAGAAAATCCAAACATTAACCCAAACATATACAGTCAATTAATATTTGATAAAGGAGCCTTGGATATAGAATGGGAGATGACAGCCTCTTCAGCAGCTGGTGTTGGAAAAACTGGACAGCTACATGTAAGAGAATGAAACTGGACTACTGTCTAGCCCCATACACAAAGGTAAACTCAAGGTGGATCAAAGACCTGAATGTAAGTCATGAAACCATAAAACTCTTAGAAAAAAACATAGGCAAAAATCTCTTGGACATAAACATGAGCAACTTCTTCATGAACATATCTCCCCGGGCAAGGGAAACAAAAGCAAAAATGAACAAGTGGGACTATATCAAGCTGAAAAGCTTCTGTACAGCAAAGGACACCATCAGTAGAACAAAAAGACATCCTACAGTATGGGAGAATATATTCATAAAAAACGTATCTGATAAAGGGTTGACATCCAAAATATATAAAGAACTCATGCACCTTAACAAACAGAAAGCAAATAATCCAATTAAGAAATGGGCAGAGGACATGAATAGACACTTCTCTAAAGAAGAAATTCAGATGGCCAACAGGCACATGAAAAGATGCTCCACATCGCTAATCATCAGAGAAATGCAGATTAAAACCACAATGAGATATCACCTCACACCAGTGAGGATGGCCAACATCCAAAACACAAACAACAAGAAATGTTGGCGAGGATGTGGAGAAAAGGGAACCCTCCTACACTGCTGGTGGGAATGGAAATTAGTTCAACCATTGTGGAAAGCAGTATGGAGGTTCCTCAAAAAACTCAAAATAGAAATACCATTTGACCCAGGAATTCCACTCCTAGGAATTTACCCTAAGAATGCAGCAGCCCAAATTGAAAAGGACAGATGCACCCCTATGTTTATTGCAGCACTATTTACAATAGCCAAAAAATGGAAGCAACCTAAGTGTCCATTAGCAGATGAATGGATAAAGAAGAGGTGGTACATATACACAATGGAATATTATTCAGCCATATGAAGAAAACAAATCCTACCATTTGCAACAACATGGATGGAGCTAGAGGGTATTATGCTCAGTGAAATAAGCCAAGCCGAAAAAGACAAGTATCAAATGATTTCACTCATATGTGGAGTATAAGAACAAAGAAAAAATACTGAAGGAACAAAACAGCAGCAGACTCACAGAACCCAAGAACGGACTAATAGTTACCAAAGGGAAAGGGACTGGGGAAAATGGGCGGGAAGGGAGGGATAAGAGGGAAAAAGGGGCATTACGATTAGCAGATGTAATGTTGGGGGGGCACGGGGAGGGCAGTACAACTCAGAGAAGACAAGTAGTGATTCTATAGCATCTCACTACGCTGATGGACAGTGACTGTAATGGGGTTGGTCGGGGGGACCAGATGAAGGGGTAGTTTAATAACCATAATATTGCACATGTAATTGTAGATTAATGATAATAAAATAAATTATATTAAAAATAAATAAATAATTAATTAATTAATTAAATAAAAAGGAAAGCCAGATGCAATCTTTGAACCCAGATCAGGTCTAACACAAGGCAAGTCATGTTGGGATAGCCCTTCCTTGCCTTTTTCTCTTGTAATATAGGCCCTTGATGCAGAAGATTCATCTCAACTTCTGAGATGGCATAAATGCGTTTTTCTCAGATGATACATCATAGGCATTACATGGGCTCTGGAGTCACACTGCCTGGGTTTGAATTCTGGCTTCACCACTTTTGTTATAACCTCAGGCATGTAATTTAATTTCTCAAATCCACATCCCTCACTTTCAAAAGGGATGAAAATGTTACACGCTTTATTGGGGTGTCGTGAGGATTGCATGTGATAAAGCGTTTAACACATGCCTGGCACACATTTAAGCTTTCAGTATAAATTAACTCTAGTCTTAATATCCCCCAAGGAAAAAGTTCTGTGGCTCCTCCTCCCTCCCCCACTCTTCCTCTCCCCCTCCTCCCCCCTCCTCCTCCTTCTCCTTCCACCATTCTCTCGCCTCCCTCCTTTCTCCTCATCCTCCCTCCTTGTTGAGCCCATACCCCAATGACCCCTTCATACTTTCATCCAGAGAGAGCTCTCTTTTGTTCACCGCAGTTCATCTTTGCCATAACAGAAATGCTAAACCAGTTTTAGGGGTTGAGATGGTAAAATAATTCGGAAACACAAGGACAAGGGGCTTTCTGAGTGAATGAAGAAGTTGACTGATGGAGCAAGAGAAGCCACCCTTCAGAGGGCAGGTCCTGCTATATCCATAAATATGATGGTACACAGGAGAGAGGAAAAAGATGTGATTAAAGTGGGTGGGTGGAAGAGTAAGCCAGATGTGGAAAAGTCCTGTGCATTCCAGAGACAGAGTCACTGAATTACAGCAGAGTCTTTGAGTAATGAAGTATTTGGGTAGCCTCATATTCACTGTGCTATTAATGATAGCAGGAATTCTGTAAACAGTAGGCTTGAATGGGCTACAGGGAACTGACTGCTGAGTTTGCATCTGGGTTTTCAAAGTTCTTGAAGTTTGCATTTAGCAGCTCTCTGTTCTTTTTTATTTCATACTGTAGTTCTCACCATCAAGACACCCAGAACTGCTATGACAGCCCCGGACAACCACACAAGCTTTCCCGAACTCCTTCCCCTTCATCCCTATCAAAACTCAGCTCTCCTGTGATCTAACTTACTGAGTTTCCTCTGCCTTGCTAATTTGACCAACATGTCCATTCTAAAATGTGGTGTGCTGACAGATTAATTTGTTCTCCATTCTAGGAACATTCTAATGAAGGCTTTCTGGAAAGTTTGTTGCCTCAACCCATGAATGACATACTGATTCTGTCCTATATGCTAACTCTAATTTAGTGCTGGGGAGAATGCTGAGAAGCAGGCTTACCCATACATTGCTAGTGGGAATATAAATGGTACAGCTAGTATGGAAGACAGTTTGGCAATTTCCTATAAAACTAAACACTCAACTACCTAACAACCCAGCAATTCCGTTTTTGGGCATTGATCTCAGAGACATAAAAATGTACATTTACATGAACACTTATAGCACTTTAGTAATAATAACCTCAAACTGGAAACAACCCAGATGTCCTTCAGTGGGAAAATGGTTAAATACACGGTGGTATAGCCATACCATGGAATACTACTCAGCAGTAAAAAGGAACAAATTACTGATGTGTGCAACAACCTAGATGAATTTCCAGAGAATTATGCTGAGCGAAAAAGTTGAATATCAAAAGGTTATGTACTGTGTGATTCCATTTATATATAACTTTCTTAAAATGGCAAATTTGTAGAAATGGGAAGCAGATTAGTGGTGGCCAGAGGTTAAGGAGGGGCAGGGACATCACTCTAAATGGGGGTTCCTTTTGATGATGGAAGTGTTCTGCATCTGGACTGCATTAATGCGAATTTCCTGGTTGTGATACTGTGATATGTGATAGTTTTGCAATGTATTATCATTGGGGGAAACTGGATAAAAGGCACATGGAATTTCTCTATTATTTCTTACAATTGCATACAAATCTGCAGTTACCTAAAAATATAAATTTTAAGTTAAGAAAATGCTAAACTATATCAAGTACTCAGAACAGTGACTGACCCAGGCCAGAGCTATTTAAGCATTTGCTATTATTAGTAGTGATTGTATATTAGTGTGTCAGCTCTGTTGGCTTCCAATACCATAGATGACAAGAAGTGAATAATCTCTACCCATGTGGGATAAAGTTGAAGAAGTGGTTGGGTGGACCAGCCTCTATAGAAGCTCTTAGAGGAAGCCTTTCTCATACATTTGAACTTCCCTGTCTTGGGGTCGTGAGAGCTCATCCCTGGCCTCCAGAGAACTTTGCATCCCACTACAGACCAATGTTGGCCTTCGAAGAAGGTCACAGATCTCTTTAAGATTCCCAGGGTCTGCTGTTTGAGTACTGCACAGCAGGGCTTACCTAGCTTTGGGGAAAGAAATCTCCTCTCCAGTTTTTTCTAGAAGTATTTAAGCAGAATCCAAGGTTTCACTTCCTTCCACCTGCACCTAGTTGATGTAGATAGCTTAGACTTGTGAGTGGAGAAGAAAGAAGTCTCCTTCAGGTTGCCATGCTCCTGGAATTCAACAAAATTCTGTCTTTCTGAGGAATGTTCTTTGAACCTCCCGCAACTTTCTCTCTGGAATGCCATTATGACTCGTGCTCCCAGAATCCTCCCTGGTCCTCTATCTGGAATGTCACTGGGGTGTCCCCAGGTTCACTCTGGTCCTCTCTCTGCAGGGTATCCTGCCTTGGTAATGTTTGTCTTTGGCCTAGTGGTTCTCTGTGAGCGCTGATAGCATCCCCTAGGGAACAAGGCATTTGAGCACAGTGCCAAATGTTTGGTTGTCTAAATGAAAAGCCATCCCTTCTCCCCACAGTGTGCCTGGCACATAGAAAACAGAATTTACCTCCTCCCTTTCCTTGATGTTACTGCCTGGCATGTTTCTCTCTAGCTTCTATCTTCATTGTACATATACTACAGTGGGATTAAGGAGCTATGAAGTCTCAGCACACATGCACAAAATATAGCGTTGACATTAAGTAAAGCTTCTAACCAAGGTGATAAAGCTATTTAATGATAGGCATCATTGGTGCCATGCTGCAGGGCGATTAGGCACACGCTGTACACATTGCATGCACTTCACATAAATAAAAGGAATTCCTCTCTTCAAAATGCCAAACCATATACTCCCAGCGTTAAGAGAATGCCAGCTGGGAAGAGACTGTGACCCAGCTAAGCCTCCATTCTTGCTAGAGGAAAGCATTTCCTTTCCTGTTCCCCATTTGGGTCTGATTCTCACATTCCTTAAACTCACACCAGCACAAGAACCAACAGGGGACTCAGCTGTTGTCTGCTCTAACATCCTATGCTTATTCTTTACTTAAGAACCGAACTAAAATTCAGACTCTTACTCAGGTGAGCCTGGCCTATCTCCAAAATTAGGAGGATTTTTTTTTCAGTAATGGAAAGTTGCCACGTGCATAGGTTTCTAACGCATTCAGCCCTGAGAACTTGCTCTTCTGAAGTGGTTGGAAAGGAAAGTTTAACCAGATGGAAATTTACCACCACAGATACTGAAAGGTAGTTTGTGTCTGGAACTGGAGAGATCTGGGTTCCTTTTTTAGCTGTCACTTACCACCTCTGTGAACTTGGATGCCTTACTTACCTCTCTAAGCTTCAAAGCCATTAACTCCTAAAATGTGGACATAATACTTGGCTGTTTGTTTTGAAGTTCAAGATCATGTTTATTCAGTTCCTGGTACCCATGAGACACCTGTAGCTATGAACTCTAGTTATTCATTATAACAAAGAGAGAAAGAGAGATGACAGGGAGCCAGAACTCTGTGATCATTGCTGACATGTGTAACCTTGATGTTCCCTGGGGTTACTTTGTCCTTTAAAATTTTAATTTGGCTTTACTTCCACCTCTCACATGGTGGGAGACCCAGCATCCCTTTCTGCCTCTCTAGGACTCTCAGAGGCCTGATGCAAAGCTTTTATGCTTCTCTGGCCACTGTCTTTGTGTTCCTCCTTTCATGATATTAGGTCAGTTTCAGGACCACCTCAATGTCCGGCAAGCACTGTCCACAAAGGATGCATCCCCAATTTTTTTCACTTCCTTCAATTCTCCTGAGACAAGATTATATTCATCAGACTGTTGGTAAAGCTTTAAGGCCACAGAAGTTAATGTGCCAATCCCCCCAAATCTAAGCTGAGTATTAGACATTCCTGTTCCTAAAAAATGCCTTCTGACTACCTGCCATTGGGAACTTATTAGTGATTACATTTCTCTGCAGGCTCCATCCCCTTCTCCTTTCCTCGCCCTCTCCTCTTGTCTCAGCTTAACCATCCTTCCCCTGTCACCCACCAAATTCCTGCCTACCAAAGAAAGCACCTTTGACAAAGGAGTTGTCTCCTTCCCATGGAGAATCTTTCCACACAAAAGTAGCCCATCAAGGTATTTTCTTACTCAAACGTGGTCGTCATCCTAAGAAGGTCACTGGAGCCAACTGTTGAAATAACATTTTGTATTGCACAACATGAAGAAACTCAGAAGCACAAACGTCTTAGGGCTCTGGGCCAGGTCTGCCATATAAGGTTTTGCACGTTGCGCACTGCACAAAGATACCTGGCCAAGAGGTAGGTATGGGCCAAAATGTAGTCAGTTCTCCACTTTCCAAGCTGTGTGCCCTTTGATATTGGATGCACTCAGACAAGTACTTTGTCCTAGGTCGGCCACTAATATGAGAATATGGCTTTTTCTAAATTTTCTACCGGTGGTGGCTGAGGAGCTTGCTTCTCATCTCTCTTTCTGCAGGGGACACCAGTTCATCATTGTCACTAAGGTTCATGTTAGTCAGGGTGTTTGCCATCATTGGGTGAATCAGAGCCCTGAGTGGAAGTAACACCGTGTCAGTAGCTGCATGGGACCCGCAGTGGGGCTGTGTCCTTCTGAGGGAACAACATCTGCAGTTCTACCCAGGCTGTCACTGGGAGGTGTCATTTGCATATTAAACAAATATTTAAAATTAGCCATGCAGCATACAGTCAGGAGCCAGCCTCACAGATGTCACTCCTTCAGAGCAACAGCAGGGAATAAATGTACCTCTAGGTGTGCACATCTGGATTGGGGTGATACGATCTGAGCCGGGATCTGTGTCTATGACAGGTGAACTTTTCAGGTCAGAAAGGGAAAATAAAATAAGAACAAGAAAATACAATTAAATTTATGAATGAAATAAAATGATAAAAAAGAATAAAATACCAACTCCTTTATGCAATCACAGGAAGCTATCTCAAGGATTAAGTGTGGTAATGCATTTAAAGTAGTGCCTGGCCTCCGGTAAGTGCTCAGTGATGCTGGCTGCAATGTCATTATTCCTGGGGTGACAGCCAAAATATTTACAAACTGGCAGATCAGAATGGACAACACTTAGAGACAATCAGCGTACCCATTATCTGACTTGATTTTCCTCACTTGATCAAAATGTGTTATTCAAATGAAAGTCCAGTATATATATTTTTTGAGTAGGCTAAGAGCTTTACATATTTTATTTTGTTTAATCTTGTAAGAACCTTATGTCATAGGGAAGAGCATTATCCCCATGTTACAGATGGGGAAACTGAGGCAAAGAGCAGTTGCGTGAGTTGGCCTAAGTCACACTGACTGCAGTCATTGGAGCTAAAGCCAGAGCTCATGCCCTGGGCCCCCACGCTTTAACCATCTCTGTCCCTCAGTTCTACTCAAGTCTCTGTGTAGGGACATACCTATCTTCTTGGATTTAACAAGTAAGGCCTTTTGGAGAAGTAGTCATTACGCCTGGATAAATACACTTTTTTAACCACTTTATGATTTTCTCTATTCTCCAGTTTTGCCACAGTGGTCCTACTAATTTTATAGTTGGGAAAAGAGTAATAAATAAAATAAAAGGTGAGTTAAATTCAAAGGAGAAACTAAATGGATGTCTCCCACCCAACCAGTGGGACTATTGATTTGTGTCATTAATTAAATGCTTTTGTAGGCACATGTACTGCATATCCATCAGGTCACTCTGTCTTCACAGTGTATTGGCAGGGGCTTGTATCCATATCTGAATGAGATTAAACATCCCAGAGGGAAGTGGATGCAGAGAACATACTGACAGGCAGGCCAGCACGCTCAAGCTCCCAGCCCTCCGGGGACTAAGCCGTGGGCAGGATTGCCCACACACGGAGGCTGAGCGAGCAGGCGGCAGCGGATCTTGTGAGACGAACAACCGGAGCAATGTGAACATAGGGATGATGTGGGGGTACTTGCTGAAAATGTAGGTTCTCATACTGAGAAATGTTGACTTATTAGAGGTAGAGTGGTCCCAGGAGTCTTCATTCCTATGAAAGCACTTTGGCTCCATTGAGAGTTCTTCTCCCACTTAGGGTGGGGAGTGGATGGGGGAGTGGGAGCAATGGATTTGTCTGTGCCAGGTCTGGGTTCAGTGTCTCAGAAACATTTTCTCATTTAAATCCCATCGCCACTATCGTTAGCACCATTTTACAGATGAGTAAACTGAGACTCAAAGAGTTTAAGCCAGTGGCAGAGCCAGAGTTCTGACCCAGACCCTCCAGACCCCAAAGGCTTCCCTCTCAACCAGCTTGTTGACAAAGTCATTTCCAGATGCAGCTCTACCAGGTGGTTCCATCATGATCACTACGGACTTTTGTGAAAGTACATATTCCCAGACCTACCTACTCCTATAGCCCAGGATCTGAATTTTAACATGTGCCCAGGTGGTTTCTAATAGGCAAACAGGCTTACACCCTCTTCCTGTCCAAGCAGAGCTGTTTTTCAGTGGTGTGTGCCAGCATGGTGATCTAAGGTGGTTAAGCAGTGGGCCACCTCCATTCTGACCGGCGAATCTCTGCTGCCCCAAATCTCTGGTGCCCCCTCCGCCTCCTGCACCATCCCAGCCACTCTCTCAGAACCTCTCACAATCCAGCAAAAGGAGGGCTGTTGACCAGCTCACTTGGAGCCTTCAGGAATCTGCTCTGGTACGGCAGCCACTGCATGTTCTGATTTGCGAGCACTCCTGCATACCTGTTACCAGATTTTGAATATCACGTGGAATACGAGTTCATCTCCCTCTTTAGGTCAGCTACCCTGGAAAACGGGAAAGATGGTGACACACATTTTTACATTGCAAAGGGGGCCCTAGACATATTTAAATACTTGTTGAATTTAGTTTTTAAACAAACCACAACTATATGATTTTTGTTCTTATGTGTGTTTTAAGAGGGGGCTTGCATAGAAGGGGAGGAAGTGGGGGAGGACCCAAAGCTGATTTCCGGAGGCTGTGCACCGCAGAGCTGAGAGACCTGGGTCAGAGTGAGCGCTCCCGACTTTGAGGGGCGTGAGAAGACGAGAAAGTGGTGATATTCCTGAGAGAGAAAATGGGGTGCCCAGCAGACACGGGTCCTCAAAGAGACATTTGTTCAATGTTAGGTGAGTGAACATAACAAGAGAATTGCAACTGGATGCATTTCTCACATCATCTAAAAAGAAGAAAGGACCCACAAATGGAAGTATGTCAGTTTTGGTTCCATTGTAGCAGCATGTGGAAGAGACATTAAATTTTCAGGCAGGAACCCATTAAGCCAAATAAACATCACAGTAGCCAAACATGATTGGCTTCCTGACGTCCACAGATAACTTTAGAGATGGTTATTTCCTTAGCTGAGAAATCATGGCCAGGTATTTTCAATGGAAATGAGTTTTGTAACCTCTAACAAGTTTGAAGAAAAGAGATGTTTTGCCATGCTATTCCAATAATAGATAATGTGGAATCATCACCCGGGTAAACCACCAATGTGGAACAATGTGCTTCATCACAGGAAAGCTGGGTTTCCCCCGCCCCACCTTTCCTTTCTGGAACATCTGTATCATCTCCCATGCCACTCTTGGTGCTTCAGAAAAGTAATAAGGAATTTAGGATAATAGATTGTAAATGTGTTCGTCGCGAGAACTGCATTTCTATACCGCCAGCACGCCCACCAGCTTCCTGGCACTTGGTCAGGTTCACTGACCGGGGAGTTGCAGCAGAATCTAAGGATGTCTAACTAATTAACCCCTGAACATGGCAAAATGAGGCTTATAATAGAGGAGAGTGTGCCAAGGCTGCACCTGGGAGACACAGAGGGGAAAAGAAGTCAAACTTTAAGCAAGCCAGCTTAGAGCCTGAGAAAGAAATCAGCAGAATGCAAACAGACGGCCAGACTCTTCCATCTCTGAGCTAAAGTACTTCCAAGTTGAGGTCAGCTTTGAAAATAAATTTTCCAGCCTGGCCATTCAATGCAAATTCCTAACCATCCAGAAGTTTCCTGATAGGAAAATGAACTCAATGCCGACTCTACTGTAGAAGTCATTCTCAAGGCAGCCTCGAGTCCCAGTGCAAAAGCAGTGTGTCTTGCCAATAGGTTTCAGCCCCAGGCAAGCTCACTATGGAGTCAGTGTGACCAAAGAAATGACAGTAGATCGTTCCCAGGGTGAAAGGGTTATACCCAACTTTATTTTCACCGTGGCAGGTCAGTCACTAAAATCTCGTCCACTTAGAGCGAGTCTGCATGCAGAAAGCCGGTCTCCACCTCTGGGCCTCTCTACCTGCGCAGCCGTGGTCTGGGCCTCTCTGCCCACACAGCCATTTCAGTCTCTGTCCTCAGTGCTGCCACCACTCCAGCCTCTGCTCTGCTCTCCTGCAGCCTTGCAGTTGTGCCACCGTGTCACGCAGAGCACTGGGCAGAGCTCTTTATATAGAGTCAGTAGCAACGTATTGCCCACACATGTGTAGTGAGCTAGCCAACCAAGGCCAGGTGAGAATCCTGGCCACAGGAACTTTCATTTTATCGACACAGTGCTAGTAGAGAAGGGTCATGGACGCCGAGGTCTCTGCTGCCTGTGTCTGCTGCGTCTGTAGCCTCAGTGGAGAACTAAGGGGCGTTACAAGCCTTTTTGGGAAGGAAGCCTTTCCACTCCTTGTTGCAAAAATTAGCCCAGTGTTTTCACGTTCTTTCCACAGCAGTGGGTTGTTGGTGGAGAATGAAGTCATACAGTTTGCTGATGTTTGAGAAATAACCCGAAGAGATTTCTCAACAAGTAGTCATCCCTAAGTGATGTCGGAGAACTACTAAGTTAAGATAAAAAATATATGTTGTTCTGCTTCCAGTCCCCCAAATACCATGCTTTTCTATCTCAGAATCTGCAAAGAACTTTGGGTTTGGAAGATCTGAGTTCAGATATCAGCTCTTCTTTTCTGAGTGGTGCTGGGCAAATCCCTTACCTTTTCTGTGCCTCAGTTATCTCAACTGTGAAATGGGGATGACCATTTCTGACCAAGGATGCTCTAGAGTGCTCATATCAGAAGAAGGGACAATGGTCTCCTCCCCAGCTGAACCTTCCATTTTGCCACCTGCCCCTAAAATAGCTCTGAAAGTAACCCAAACCCACAAAGTCTAAGGACAAGGCAGTTTGTTAGCTTTCAGCACATTCAAGAGGAGAGTCCAAGAGGCGGGGAGACAGTAGGTATCAGGCAGCCCCCTGAGTGGTTGTCCTCTGTTTCTCTCTCTCCCACTGGCATTTGTTCCAATGCAGTACCCACTTCCAGTTCTTCCATGTTTACAAGCAAAAGCCTCCATGTGTATTAATAGATGCACATAGATTCCATTGGAGAAAATAAAGAAAAACTTAGAGCATTCTGTGTCTGAACACAGTTGGCCCAGATGTCTGGACACCTTATCATTATTGTCTCCATCACTGTAATTCCTTGTTATTCATGCTATGATTGGAAAGACATGCCTCTACCATGCTTTTGGCTGAAGACTGGGGCAGAACTTTCAGAACAGAGAAAAAATGGCCTTCTGATCCTCAGGAATAGTTAGGTTTTTCAAAACTGAACACAGAATGAACATGAAGATATTTTATATTTTCATAGTGACTTTTATAAAAGGAATCACTAGACCAATATAGCACAGTGCTGCTTAAACCAGAGACTCTAAAATAGTGGCTTTTCATAACTGGCTACACATTAGAAACACCTGGAGAGCTTTCAAAAACCAGACAAACAAAAACAATGTCCAGGCATACTCCTACCCCAAGATCCTGATTTAAGTGGTCTGGGAAGGAACCGGGCATCTATGACATTGCAACTCCCAAGGTGATTTTACGGTACAGTTAGGATGGACAGCTACTGATCTCTTGTTTCTTGTATGGCTTTTCGAAGGTGCCAGTGCAAAATAAAGACCAGATTTTGGCATTTTTGCAGCTGTACATGCCTTGCCCTTTCTGACTCTGATATCCAGTGAAGGCTAACTAGGGTGCCTTGATCCCCAAGGAATGTTGGGTATGGTCTTGGATTCTTAGAGCCAAATAAAAGCAGCTCAGGAAGCCATAAATGCAGATTTGCTGTGCTATAGGAGCTGACTCGGCCATGGATGCATTCTCTGTGGGAAGAGAAGACCGAAGAGGCTTGTTCAAGAAGGAAGAGGTGAACCCGGCAAGGGAACACAGTCACTCTGCATCAGTGCATGCTTCCTGCAAGGAAATGGGCCTAACAGCCAGCCCAGCAGGTACAGACCTTCCGAATGCCAACTTACCCATCCCTTGGGCTGCCTACGCTCAGTCCATAATAAGGTGACTCCAGAATCCTCAAAAATGGAAGACATCTAAGCACCTGTCTATAACCACTAACATCCCTCCTTTACTGTTTCATAACTGGCCTCAGCACAGTTTCAAGAAATGAGTCTTGAGTGAGTCGTACCACTGAGCTCCCTTAGAAATCCTCCACATTCATCAAGGCCTGGGAAAAGCACCCCCTTGTGACAGTCACCTCCACTAGTCTGTTACGTACCTGGTCACCTCTGTGAGCTCTTTGACATTCTCCTCTCCAATGCCAAGGACACTCTCGTACCTTGCTTCACTTTTCAGGGCAGATTCTTACACCGCTGTAAAGCAAACAAAGTTTATCTTTGGGGTCTCTAATAGATTTAATTATTGGTCTTAATTATTCCCTCCCTGTCATTAGTTTTTAAGTCTACACAATCAAAAAAAACCAAAAACCAAAAGACAAAAAACAAATCAAAATCTGATTTGTAGCATTTTCCAATTCATGTGGTATATATATTCCCACCATAGTCAGTTTCATTCTACAAATGCAATATCACTAAACACAGAATTTGGGAAGAAATGCCATGGCGGCCCATTTTATGGTATTTCTATCACGCAAATGTAGTAAGACAAGTTAACTTTTTTTAAAATATAATTTATTTTGGTATCATTAATCTACAATTACATGTGCAATATTATGGTTATTAAACTACCCCCTTCATCAGGTCCCCCCCACCAACCCCATTACAGTCACTGTCCATCAGCGAAGACAAGTTAACTTTAACAATATAGATAATAATAAAATGTAGTGAAATAACTAGTAAGCAATGAGTTTTTAATATGTATTACCTGTATTAATAATATAGTTTAATTACAATGCAGTTTAATTTTTTAATAATGGCCCTATTTAGCAACTAGATTGAAAAATTGCTGAAAATTTAATAGTTGACTCTTGTGAGCCTGTATAAACCATGTGCAGTGCACCATTGCCCTTCCTCCCTGCATTTGTCCCCCAAATAATCATTATTCGAGTGTACCTATGGGAGTGGATTTTCATGGGAATCAAGTATGGCTCACTTTACATGCATCAAAAATGAGAGATGCTGTCCATGGAATGATAGGAGGATCCAGAAACAAACTTAGTGGAAGCAGGAATTGAGAGCCAGAGATTAGCCTGAGTGTATAAGCACCCACCTCTACCCTACCAGGGATTTTCAGAAATCTTGGGAAAGTCTATGTATATCCATAGATACTATGGGCTGTCCTAGGAAATGAACGGACATTCTAGAATCAGCTAATATCTGGGGTTGTATGCACACATACAAATATGCACATGCCTACACACACACACATATATACATATATTTATATAATGACTATTATTAAAATGGAATCCAAAATTGTATCGGTTTTAGGATAAATAGGAAGATTTCAAAGAAATTCCATTGTGGGAAGTACCTAGGCTAGAAGCTCCAGTCTCTTGAGAGTGTGTTTCATTCTCCTTTGCTATTTGGGAAACCTAGTGCATTTTTCTTCCCTGAAAACTTGTATTTTTCATCTGGTCTTGACATTTTAATCGGGCTCTCATGCCTGCCTAGTCATCAGAATCTCCCTGGAGGCATTTGAAAAAGAGATTCCAAGATCCTACCCCTAGAAGTTCTGATACAGTAGATAGAGGCTTGGGATTGTGTGGCAGAAAACTGGGGGGTAGGTGGTTGGGTCTGGGATGAGGGACAGTTCTGTCCCTTACTGTGTGACTTGGCAGGTCACGCCTCCTGGGACAGATTATCTTTCAAGCTCTGACATTCAGGCAGTGATGTGTGCCACTGCAGAGCAAGGAGGCCTCTCCTCCTCCTCCTCACAGGGAGGTCCTTTCTACCTTCACATCAGCCCAGCCCTGTCTGCATGGCTGACTTCCATCAGACGGGGAAAGAATCGAGTTCCCCTTGTGTAAGATGTCCTGATGGGAATACACTTTTAAAGTTTCTAACAAGGGAGACTTCTGCTCCCATCTAGTTTGCCTCAAAAAAAGGGGCTCAGTAAGTCAGACTTCCTTCCAGATGGAAACAACTTGGTATAAACTTCTAATCAGTTTTAAAAAATTATTATTAATCTTCCCCATGGATACACCATTCTCTGACTGGATGCAGGAAGAGTAAGAGAGCCCCCAAGTATCTACCTTAACACCTGAAAATTCCCGAAAATGATTAGACCATGGGAAGGAGACATATTGAGAATTGTAAGAAAAGATTTAATAAAAAAATGTAAATGAAAGGCCCTAAAATTCAAATGAGGTTCATTCCCCAGGTTATAACAAGCTCTGTGCTCAGACCTTGTTAATAGCTTCTAAAAAAAAATAGTTTTATTGTAGCTTCTATTTTTTCTGTCAGTGTAATTAGAGCTTAATTAATTCCTCCCTAAAGGGGAAAAAGAGGACAAAATGGTATTTGATCTGAGACATGTACAGCAGGCAAAGCAATTAGGACCCGCCAGTTACTTTCTGTTACCTTTTTTCCTAGTTAGGTCTTCTGGGAGGAAGATGATGTTGGACAGAGAGTCCCAGTGTCTCCCCCTGGACCAGAGAGTCAGCAGTGCCAGGGTATGCAAGAGAGCCAAAGGGTTTTATTTAGACAGAGATCATGCAATTAAAAAAAAAAAATACAGCTACCAAAGCCTCCTGCATCAATTCTGGTAACAAGAAGGGTTAGTTAAGTTTTGGATGTAATTCAGAGTACCAAAAGCATAGCTAATGGAGGGTCCCAAAAAGAAGATGGTCTTGGTAATAACCTAGACGTGGGATCGAATCCCAGTTCCAGCACTGAAGCTATGTGACTTTGCAGACCTCTGGGATTTAGCTTAGTATCTGTAAAATGACAAGAACAATAGTTCCTAAAGGACAGACTGGTCATAAAGAGTAAAGGAGTTCATGTAACAAAAAGCAACCACATGCAGAAATGTGCTAAGTGATAGTGTGTATTTTATTCTTTTGCCTTGGTTTCACAGTATAGTTTTGTGGTATTAGTCTTGAACAGTTCCTGTGTTAGAATTAATTACCTTGAGCTTGCACGGGCAATGACTTATTGTACCAAGCCTATTAATGCGACCTCTGGTGGCCTCATAGGCTTAGGAGAAGCCATGGGCCGTAGAGCTGTGCTAGCTAATTAGAGGGGAAATAACATGCTCGAAGATCCCAGTCCATTCATACTCTAGGTTCAGGGAATTGCATGTTGGAAGCCAGGCACTTGTGGGACCTGCTGAGTGGCAGAAAGGGATCTGCAGGGTAGAGCGGTGGGGTCACAGGAGGGAGGGGGGAGACATTTGTCCTTCCAAAGCAAACAAGCAAAGCTGCAGCTTGGCTCTAGCATCATGCCAGGGCCTCCGAGGTGACAGTGAGGAACAAGGCCAAAAATTACTTTGCAGACTTTTAAATTTACTCAAACTGTTTCATCAAATTAAATGTAAGAATTGAAACTATAAAACTCCTAGAAAAAAAACAGACGTGTATCTTTGTAACCTTGTGTTAGTCAAAGCCTCCTCAGATATGACATCAAAATACAGGTAACAAAAAGAAAAATCGATAAACTGAACGGTACCAAAATTAAAAACTTTTGTGCTTTGAATGACAACATGAAAAAAGTTAAAAGGCAGCCTGCTGAATGAGAATATTTGCAAGCCATATATCCAGTGAGGATGTTGTATCCAAAATATATAAAGAACTCTTGCAAGTCAATAAAAAGAAAAGCCATTTTAATGTGGGGAAAGGATTTCAATAGGTATTTCTCCAAAGAAGATAAACAAATGGCCTGTAAGCTCATGAATAGATCTCACTATCATTAGTCATTAGGGAAGGGAAAATCAAAACTATGGTGACATACCACCACACAACTACTATAATGGTTATAGTAAAAAAGGCAGACAATAACAGGTGTTCACCAGGATGTGGAGAAATGAGAACCTTAATACTACTGCTGGTGGGATTGTAAAGTGGTACAGGCACTTTGAAAAAGTTTGGCAATTTCTCAAAATGTTAAATAAGCACAGCTACCATATAACAGCAGATTTGCCCCTAAGTGAAAGTAATTCTACTTCAAATCCAAGAGATTGGGAAATATACATCCATACAAAAGTGTGTCCATAAATGTTGCAAGGAGCACTATTCACATTAGCCAAAAAAAGAAAACCCCATATCCATCAACTTGTGAAAGTGAAAGTGAAATGTGGTGTATCTATACAGTATAATATTATTTTATATTACAGAAAGGAGTGAAGTTATAGGAAGCTATAGAAAGGAATGAAGTACTGACACACAAGTACCTTGGATGAACCTTGAAAACACTGCTAAGTTAAAGAACCTATCACATAGGGTCCTATATTTTATGATTCTGTTGATATTAAATGTCCAGAAAAAATAAATCCATAGGGATGGAAAGTAGAATAGTGGCTGCTAGGGCCTGGGGAGAATAAAGAATGTGGAGTGACTGTATGATAGGCACAGGTTTTTGGGGGTGAATGATGAAAATGTTCTAGGATTAGATGGTAGTGATGGTTGAACAACTCTGAATTTACTAAAACCCACTGAGTCATACACTTTAAAAGGCTGAATTTCATAGTACGTGAATTATATCTCAATAAAGCTGTTATGTTTTTAAAAAATGAAAAAGAAAAATACTCAATCCAACAAAAGGAAGAAACAGAAAGGAAACAAACACTTGGATCTAATTTAAAAAATAGGATGATAGACATTGAATCCAACTATGTTAATAATCATTAAATTTAAATGGTCTAAACATCCTTCTTAAAAAGTAGGAAGGCCAGTATGAATTTTAAAAACCCCAATACCTAATTACATGCTGAAAATACAAGAAATTCTCTTTAAATATAAATTCACAAGTAGGTTGAATGTAAGAAGAGAGAAAAAGATATACCATGCTAACACTATTTTTATAAAAAACTGAAGCAGTTATGTTAATAGCAGGGAAAGTAGATTTCAGAGCAAAAAATAAAGAAGGTTACTTCTTAATAATAGAGGGATCAATTACTGCAGAGGGCATACATATTTAAGTGCCTACAAACAGACCTTGAAAAGATACAAAGCAGAAACAGAGAGAAATGCAAAGAGAAATAAAGAATTCCACAATTATAGTTAGAAATTTCAAGCTCCTTTCTCAGTAATTGATAGAACAACAAAATAGAAAATCAGCAAGGATATAGCAGGTCTGAATACATGGAACGAACTTCACTGAATTAACATTTACAGAACTCTTCACCCAATAACAGCAGCAAAATACGAGTCCTTTTCAATGTGTACCGAGTGCCCACACAGAACATTTATTCATATAGATTGTATTTTAGATCAAAATACAACTCTCAATGTAGTTAGAAAGATTAAAATCTTTGAATTCAAACATTCAAAGTATGTTTTCCAACTATAATGAATCAAATTAAAAATTAATAACAGATCTCTGGAAAACTCCAAATATTTGGAAACCTAATAGCATATTTCTAAATAAACCATGGGTCAAAGAAGAGATCAAAAGAGAAATTGGAAAGTATTTTGAATGGAATGAAAAGGAAAACACAATGTGTGAAAAGGGATGGAGCATTTGAAAGCAGTATTTAGCGAGAAATTTGTAGTATTAAATGCCCACATTAAAAAACTAGGAAGGTCTCAAATCAATGACCTCAGATTCCATCTTAAAATAGAAAAAGAAGAGCAAGTTCGACAAAGCAAGCACAAGAATGGATATAATAAATATTGGAGCAGAAACAAATGTAATAGAAAACTGGAGAAAACCAATAAAACTAAACACTGGTTCTTTGAGAGCATCAGACAGATCAAGAAAAAGAAAGAAGAAGCAAATACCAATATCAAGAATGAGAAAAATGATCTCATTACAAATTATATAGAATTTAAAGGATAATAAGGTGAATATTAGGAACAACTTTATGAACACCTTGGTTGGAATCAACAAATTCCCCAAAAGACACAAAGTAGGAAAACTCACTTAATTCAAGAGAAAACCCATGGCCTGAATTGTGCTGTATCTATTGAAATGAAACTGTAGCTTAAAAACTTCCCTCAGGAAACTTCTAGGCTCAGATGACTTTACTGGTGAATTCTCCCACACATTTTTAGAAAGAAAGAGCACCAAGTCTACACAAACTCTTCTAAAATAGTGAAGAGGAAGGAGCAATTTCAAATTCATTGTATGAGCCTAATATTCTGATACCAAAACCCATCAAAGACATTACAAGAAAAAGAAAAAAAAAACAGAATGAGGTTCTGATCACTCCCAAGAAAGTCTGGATATAAAAATATGGAGAATCATTCTGGAAAAAAATTCTATGGAACAGTGGTTAAGAGGGATAGTTCAGTCAGCCAAATCTAGGTTGAAAACTCCTTCTCTGACACTCTGCCAGCTGTGTGATATTGGACAAGGTGCCTCACCTCTCTGCCCTTTAGTTTCCTTATCTACAAAATCAAAATAATAACAGCACCTACAGCTAAGGATTAGGGTGAAGATTAAATTAGATAATATATTGGCAGTATCCTTAAACAGTGCCTGGGACATAATATAGGCAGTTCAATAACTATTATAAACTATAACAAGATAATATTCTTGTTATAAAGGAAGCTTATTCCTTTTGTGGTGTGAATAAATGTTTGCAGCTGGTAGTTATTTTTTGATCAATGAAGCCATTTCAAAATTATTATTTTTCTTTGCATTTAAAGGAAGAATTAAAGCCTTCTATAACTACATAAGTTATGTAACTTACATAACTTACCTCCTAAACAGAAGGCAGTGGCCTTTTTGTTTTTTGATTTTTTTTTTTCTGTCATAGGAAGAAGGAATATTTTTTCTGTTCCAATATGATGTAAAATTTCCCTTTGGCCATCTATTTCCCTGCTGGCTGAGACTCAGACTTCCCCTTAGAGCAGGCACTATCTTAGTTCAAGCTGAGATAGAGTCCAAAGACGTCTTGCTCACTGGAATCTGCTGGTTTCCCCAAGCTGCGGTGATTTCTAAGCCTTGCTTGAGAAAAAGCCTGTTTGGAAGAGAGCTTTCCCTGTCTTTGCTCGGAGCCTTGACCTCTCCATGGTCTGGGGAATAAAAACGAAGAGATAACCCTGAGTGCTCATCCTGGTCTATCTATGCCTCATACCCAAGTCAGTAAGACACCAAAGAACAAAGGATTCAAATCTAAAAGGCACTCCTTTCCCCTCCTGGCTGATGAAGATTTACACAAAGAACTGGGTCTGTGAGCTTTGCGTACGGTTTGCACCCTCCCACCTCCATCACTACCATAACCTCAATATCCAGTAAAACCGTGTCATAGCAAGTGACTTAGATGGGCACTCACAGGCCTCTCACCCCCAATCTGAACCTTGAAAAAGGACACACCTTTTGTCTATGGAAACATAGCAAAGCCTTCAGAGCAAGTTTGGAGTCCACAGTCCCAGATGCGGGAAGGACAGGCTTCAGTAATCAATGAAAGGCAGTTTCCTCCCTACTTCTCCTGTCCAGGCAGGGTGTCCTGCCTATTATTTTTATTGCAGGGGTCAACAACAGGACAGGAGAAGCAGCTTTGCTGTGTCTGAGGGCAGATGCAACCAGAGGAAGTGGATCACCTGGTTCTGTTTGTTTGGAGCTTTGCAAGCACAGAGACACTGTCTGTTTTTCATGTGCCTCAATAACTGTCCCATATCCTGACAAATGAGATTACTCCCTGTCCTACCGAAAGGACCAAATAAATCTATAGAGAGAGAGACTGAAATTATTGGAAGGTTTTGTCCTTCTCTTTGGTGCTAAGACAGGATTTCTTACTTAATTGCCGCATTATTGATATTTTGAT
This sequence comes from Smutsia gigantea, assembly GCA_032199065.1. Classification (NCBI taxonomy): domain Eukaryota; kingdom Metazoa; phylum Chordata; class Mammalia; order Pholidota; family Manidae; genus Smutsia; species Smutsia gigantea. The sequence continues at coordinate 95,595 of JAVSCE010006213.1, forward strand.
CCAGGTAAGTCTTTGTTCTGAGGGGGCTGCTCTGTGTACGGTAGAATGCTGAGTTCTTTCCCTAGTCTCTGCCCACTAGATGACAGTAGCAGCCCCTTCCCAGGTTGTCACAGCTACCAAAACACCTCCAAACATGGCTCAGTGTCCCTGGGCTAAGGGGCGGTGGGGAGGAAAGGAAACCCCCTGGGGGAAGAAAAACATTGACGTGAGCAGAAACCTGGGAGGGAAGAATTTTCTCATTTGAACCATGATAGCTTTTTCTTAGAGAAGGAAACAAAATCTTCAAGTTCACACAGCAAATCAGTGGGCGATGAGAGGAGAAATGGGTTTGCAAACACTGCTTGGGCAGTCAGCATCTCTTCTGAATGGCCAAATATTGTCCAAATAGGAAATACAGCACCAGCTTATTTAGTTCGAAAAATACAAAGACTTTGCTCTGCAGGGCTCTCTGGTAAAGGCCGAATTGGAGGACATAGTACGATGTGTCCTAACATCCAGCCCCGAGCCGCAGTGTAGAATGATGGGGAGTGCCACACAGACACAGCAAACACGGAGTGGTGAGACGCCAAGGGAGCACCCCGGGGCTGACAGCCTCCGAAGCGGGGCTCTCCCCTCGGGCAGCTCCGGCCTTGAGCGGTCAAAGGACAATCCCTCATCCCTCAGCAAAACTAGGAAGGGGCCAGCCAGAGAAACAAGCTCAGAGAGAGGAGACATAATCCCCTTCTCCACAGCAGTAGTCCCCCGAGGTCTCTGGTGCAGCAAAAACAGGCCGAGACCAGCAAATCCATGCCGGCAAAAGAGGATGGGACTGTGCTGGGCTGAATGATGGCCCTCCCAGAGACATCCACTTCCTAATCCCCAGAACCTGTGAATATGTTACCTTGTAAGACAAATGGGACTATGCAGATGTTATCAAGTTAAGGGTCTTGAGATGGGGAATTCATCCTGGATTATCCTGGTGGGCCTGATGTAATCACAGGGCTTTCATAAGAGGGGTGCAGGAGGGTCAGAGTTAGACAGAAGGGGATGTCATGGGCGGAAGAAGAGGAACAGAGAGAGAGATTTGAAGATGCTGCTCCACTGGCTTTGAAGATGGAGGACGGGGGGTCCTGAACAGAAAGATGGAACCTGGGAAAGGGCGAGGAAACAGGTTCTCCCTCCAGAAGCCATGCAGCTCTGCAGACCTATTTTAGACTTCCAACCTCCAGATGGATAAGATAATAATTGTGTGCTTTTTTTTTAAGTCACCAAGTTTGTGAAAATTGGTTACGGCAGCCACAGAAACAAACATGGAACCCTCCAGAGAATCCCAGAGTGTTCAGGGTTAGAGCTGGAGCTTTCCGCCAGCTTAACCACCAAGTAGCTGGGGTCTTCAGCACCCGAGTCTCATTTTACTCCTCTGTAATATAACTGATCACTAGGGCTCCCCTACTCTTATGCTACATTCTGATATCACCCAGCTAGCTCTTAAGAGGTACACTGGGGTGTCTGAGAAGATAGGGGCTGTGGTGTTCACCTTGGCCGTGGAGGTATGATTTAAAAAAAAGAAAAATCTGGTTACTGTCCCTGATTCCTGGCAGGGCTTTTCTCCCAGGAAATCCTATGCATTCTCAAAACCCTTGGAATTTCCTGAGATCATACCTGAGTTTATGCTAATGAGATGACTCCCATAGAGCCTTAGGTAATTGTGAGGGAGGGTCTGGCTGTGTCAGAAAGGCCAAGCATGTGATTGAAGGGTTAGCGCTCTCAGTCTCAGACTTGCCCAGACCCCCTGGAGACTGAATTCAATCACAATGCCAATGACTTCATCAGTCCTGCCCATGTAATGAAACCTTGGCAAAAACTCTGGACAAAGAGACTCAGAGAGAGCTTCCTGGTGGTGAACATACTGACATACAGATGAGGTGGTGCAGCCTGGACTCCACAGGGACAGAAGCTTCTGTACTGAGGACCTTTGAAAACCTTGTCACCTTATGAATCTTTTCATCTGGCTATTCACTACTTGTATCCTGTATAATGAAACCATAATCACAAGTATAGAGCTTCCTAAGTTCTGTGAGTCCTGGTGAACTGTCAGACCTGAAGGGGAGTTGTGGGAACCTCTAAATCTACAGCCAAGTTAGGCAGAAGTGTGCGTGGCCCCTGGGACTTGTGGCTGGCATCTGAAATGAAGGCGGTCTTAATGGGACTGAGCCCCCTGCATGTGTGGACTTTGACTCTAATTCCAGGTGGTTAGGGTCAGAATTGAATTGAAATGTTAGATACTCTGTTGACATCAGAAGATTGGTGTTGGAGCGTAGCCCTTAACTGGTCATGTGGCCCTGGGGCCTAGCTTTCCTTGTCTAAGTGAATAGACTAGTGAGGTTCATGACTGTTAGCAGCACGTCTTTTATCCTTAAATAATATCTTAACCTTAAGCCATAAATATATATGTATGTATACTTAAAGCAAATTTCAGACCATAAATCTATTCCAAATCTTCATTTTCGGGTAACTCCTGAGTTTGCTTTGTGAACACCTAGGGCCCTACTGAGTAAACTGGAAAGCCACTGGTCTAGGTGACCCGGGAGATCCCCTTTCCTCTCAGGAAATGCTGCGCCCTCTCAAAGTCTAATAAACAAAGATCTGATTTCCCCAGGCCTTGGGGCCTCAGAGGGCCCCTTCCTCTCTCAAGCAGCTCCCAGGGGAACTGCCAGTAAAGTAAGTGGGCCTCTCAGCTGAGTTGGGTAGGAACCCTCATGCCTACAGAAGGTCCCCCCGCCGGGACCCAAGGTCAGACCTGTGTGGCCGCAGAGCCCCACTCTGAATTATCAGGAATGAAATAAATCCTGCTCTTCTCTCCTCCCGCACACAAGGCAGCAGCATGCTCTGGCCCTATCTCTGGTAACATCAGGTTTATAAGAACAGTTTCTCACTTTTATTCATTTGAGAATTGAATTAGCTTTCACATTTGCCTCCACAGCTTCAAAGAACATCTCCCAGCCATCATTTACCACACTGTTAAATTGAGGAGGATCTTGTCAGTACATCTGATAATTTGATTCTGAATGATGTTTGTGTTGTTGCTAAGCATTTTAGCAGCCAACAATAACATTAAGAATGTGTGCTTGGGCCTTTTAACTACCAACTCAAAAGAGACTTCAACAACTGGATGTAGCATTGGTAATGAAGAGACTAGATTACATTAAAAGTTATTATGTTTCAATAGGGAGAAGTGGATCCAATTTAAAGATACTCCTAGCTCTGGCCAAAGCACCATCTTTTCCCACATGAAACTAGGTAAGTATCTGATGTTGGAGCAGCAGGAAACTTTGACACCTGGAATATTCAGTAGGTTCAGGATTGTCAGTGTAAAGTTCCCTATTTAGTTCAGCCTTGCAGGTAAGACCTGCCCAGAGATAGATGGTGAGAATACAGAGTTTAGACCCAAAAGACTGAGGTTCGAATCCCAGCTCTACCACTTGGGTAAAAATGCTTACTGCATATTCCTCAGTTTTCTCTCCTATAACATCAAGAAAATAATAGTAATAATAATAACTATTGTTATTTTAAAATGGCAATAGGGTTTTAGAAAGGATTCATTTAGATCAGAATTTCTCAACCGGGGCACTACTGACCTTTGGGGTTAGACCATTATTTATTGTGGGAGTCTGTCCTGTGTCTTATGGGACATTTAGCCAAATAACTGGCCTCTATCCACTAGACCCACTATCAAATGCCTCCCAGAGTGATAATCAAATTGCATTCAGACATTGCCAAATGTTTCAGGGGGTAAAAAATCATCCCGACTGGGAACCATTGGTTTAGATAATGTTTTCAAAGCTCACAGGTGGTGCCTGATGTACCATAGGGCTCAGTACCAGGTAACTATGACAAAGATTTGTATTTTAAAAAGTATCTGAGTGGCCTGACCAGCTCTCATTAATATTGGTTGAGTGTCATGTTCTTGGATCTCTTCTGTATTCATTAGACCAGGATTGTCTATGAGTCCAGCTCAGAAGAACATCTCAGGAGGTGTGAATTCTGGTGGCTTTTGTGTGACCTGGCAGCCCGTGTTCTTCAATCTCCGGGATCACGATGAAAAAGTCAGCATTGTCACTTTTGCCTGGAGCAGGCTGTGATAACCTCTGAGGACAAGGGAAGTCAGCCAACACAAGGTGTCTTTCATCCATCCAACCATTCATTTCTTTGACAGACTTTTATGGAGTGTCTTTTATATGCCAAGTTCTGTGCTGAGCATTTAGAATATAATGAGTAAGTGCTGGTGTCAATCTTCTAGAAGTTCTGTGCAGGGAACACAGAAGTAAAAGATGATTACAACACAGAACTATGATAGAAAAAAAAAAAGAATTTGGTCCCCCAACACAACCTGAAATATCAGGGGAAGATTGTTTCATAGACTTCAGTTTTGAAATTTTAGGATCTGGTTTTTCCTCTCCCAAAACTCGTTGTAAGAATTTAGCTCAATATTTAAGCTCTTTACTTTTAGGATGAGAAACTCAAGGATGAAGTGGGGCTAATTCCTGTTCAAGGAAACCCTGGGAGTTTGTATCAGAGTTGAGTTCAGGTTTCTTTACAGTATCAGTCTCCGCACAGGGGGAAATTAGTACAATAGAGTAAAATTAGCCAGCAAAATGTTTTATTCCCTAGAGGAAAATCAAGTGATTTCTCAATGTCTAGTAGGGCATCCGTGTGTGTGTGTGTGTGTGTGTGTGTGTGTGTGTGTGTGTGTGTGTGTGACGAGAGATTGGAGGATCTGCATATTTGTCCATCACTGTATATATCAAAGAGAACAGGAGAGGTCGTTGGCCTGAAGTGGTCTGTAAGCTCCTGCACACTGTCAGATAGGGCTGAGTGCCTCTTTAGTGAAGGCATTGAAGAGTGCAAGGGACAATGACCACAACCTCACAGATACTACTTTAGTAAGGATTTGGTGTTTGAATGAATGAATGCATAAATGTTAAGGACATGAATACCTAAATGAATAAAATTTGAAGCAACAGTATCCTCCCCATGTTCACTCCCAGGAGACAAGTGTAGAGCTCACCCATGGTTTTATCTGTCCAGCCTGGCTCTTTTTACTGGAAGCTGCCCCTCCACCTACAACATCTATTTGGTTTCCTTTTGAGGGGTCATGTTCCCATAATACCCTGCATCTTCAGACACTGTTCATTGGTCCAGGTGTAGGCGTCTGACCCAGAATGAGCCAATCATAATATATTATTCTGCACCCGAGAGAGCTGATTGGCCAAGAAGGGGCACCCGACCCCAGGTAAGCCACTGAATCCACTCATTAGGATGTTTGGAGTAGCATTGAGGGAATGAGCTCAGTACCCCTTGGAGGACTGACATCATAAGTAGAAAACTCAAGTTTTAGCAGGGGCCATATTTTTTTTCTGTGTAGCCAAAACCAATTTGTGGTGAAACAGAAGGATAAGTAAACAAATGGACAAATGCTACAAGAAATGGGAAAAGAATCACAACATGTCTAGTCCTTGGCTTTATTGTTCCTTAGGTCTGCCTGCATTCTTGGCTTTTCCTCAGCTTGAGTGTTCCAGTTCTTTCATGAGATTCCTCAGCATCCTTATAATTCCAGTTTTCCTTACTCTGTGTTGAGTTGTGTGTCTGTCACTTGCAATCTGAAGATTCCTGACTAAACACACAGGCCAGGCATCAAGATGAGTTCATTTCCTTTGCAAGATTTGTCACTTCCGTGGATGCTACCAGGTAGGCACACACCGCCATTCTATAAATCATAAACACAGGGCCTTTGGTCTGTAATAAAGCAACATTCTCCTTCAAGGGCATTCAATATGCCTCCATAAGAGTAATGGATCAGAAGTTGCTTCATAACAAAGATGCCGATATTATAGAAGCTCCAGATAGAGAATTTACTGGGATGAGAAGAGTGGTCTATTGACCTGTTACAGATGTTCTGGCTCTGCCGTTATTCAAATATTTCTATTGCCTAGAGTCCTGAATTTTTTTCTCCACCCTATGAACATTCATCTGTAGCTCCTTAGCAAATGGAAGAGTCTTTCAAGTAAGCCTTCCCACCTATATTACTTTGAATTAATGCTATCTTGTGGAAATGGCTGTTCGTGGTATAATAGTCTGTGGCAGTGAATAGCTTAAGCGGTGATTCATCCACATAGTCTGGAGACCTCCATTCAGAGAGAAGGAAAATCAGCCTGAACCCACAGCCGACCACTTTTCTATGTACTGTCCAAATGTTATCTATCGTTTGATTCTCATAAGCACATAGGGAAGTATTGGTCTCTCTAACTTGTAAATGAGGAAACTGTGGCTCAGATTAGTTAAGGGAACTGTCCAGCTGGCCAGCTCTAGGACGGGAGTTGAAGTTTGGGTTGGCCTGGCTCCACAAGCCCATCTTCTTTCCTTGTTGAGTTTCTTCAGGGACACAGGGAGACTGCCTGGGGGGAAATCTTGACTGCCCAGAATTCTTCAATTCATTCAAACCAGGCTCTTCTTATGGAAACATGAACACCTACAGGCAGAGAGGGGTCCAGACACAGCCCCACAGGACCTGTAATAATGAAATGCTCTTCTTTACTCTTTCCAACTTGGGAACTCTGTGCCAGGAACCTCAAGTTTTTATAAAATAATGGAAGAAAATGTTCATTACCTCTTGCCCCATAATTCCAGTTGCTGACTTTTTCTCCCCATTGCCACCGATATGGACATTCTTCCTCCCACACAGGTGGGTTCAAAGCCATGGAAACATTTTGCTGGTTTCTTTCTTTATGCACATTTCTACTTTGTACCCCAGGGTATAAATGAGATCTGAAAAAAATGCAAATCTGCATTGTGTTGCTGCTTTGCTTAAAAACCTTCTCCCCGTGGCTTATCCTGACCTTAGAATAAAGTCTGAAGTCCTGAGCCGCGTGCATAGGAACCTCCATTCTCCTGTCACTGGTCTGCTTTGCTCTTGTTTCTCCCCAATCCAATTATATTTTCCTGCTTCCCTTCCCTCTGTTTCTTCCTCTCCCACCCTAGCTCCTCTACCCTGGGGGTTCCTGTGTAAAGGTCTTTTCCTCTGAGAAGTGTCTTCTGACCCTTGGAACCAGGCTAGGCCCCTGCTCCATGCCCCAGTGGCCCCTGTACTTTACCCTGAGTGACATCACATTAGTAACTGTTTCCCCACATCCACCTTCCTTCCTAAACTGCAGAATGACCAGCACTTAGCTGTCGTATTCCCAAAGGCAGCCCCTGTACTTATCACCAGTAATCACCTCTAGTGACTCTTCCTGGAGACAATCTTTGGTATTTGTTGTTTTCTTTCCATTTCTCATCATCCTAAATGTTTTCATAAAATGCAGTTTGCTCCTGGGTCTCCCATTTCAGTTCCTTTTGTGCTGGATGAGCCATTCAACATTGTAAAACATGGCTTTGAACTTGAAGCATCCTTGTTCTGAAATGTTCCCTGACTTCCTATTGCCTACCCCCAAGTACACCAAAACCATATTCACAGCTCTTCAAATATTGTCCCAATTTAGGTTTCTGGCCTTCATAGCCAGATTTCTCTTGAGTCCCAGCCCAGCAGAGACTTTGATTTTCTTCCTCCCTTTCCTTCCTTTTCTCCCCTGCCTTTGCTTCCCCTCCGTGTATTTTCTCCATCTCTTCCTCCTTTCCCCACCACTTCCTTCCTTCTTACTTCCTTCTATCTCCATTCCTCCCTTAACATTCATCCAGCAAAGATTTTAATAATGGACACCTACTTCTAGGATCATCAACCCCAGTCGCACAAGAGATTCAACATTTTTATGGATGCCTGGACCCCAATTCCTCTACGCCATCCCCTCAGAGTTTCCTATTGATTTAATATGGGGTCAGATCAGGCATCATAATTTTTTAAAGCTCCCTAAGTGATTATAAAGTTCAGTTGGAACTGAGAACCACGAAACTGCATCTACTGGGTATTGGACTGGTTTCTTTCCTCGTGGAGTCTCTGATACAGTAGACGGCAGAGCGGTGGTTTCAAATGGGGGCTGTTTTGTGCCCTACCACCCACCCAGGAGACCTTTGGGCAATGTCTCAAAAAACGTTTTTGATTGTCACAACTGGGGGAGAGGACGCTCCTGGCACCTAGTGGGGAGAGGCCAGGAATGCTGCAAACCTCCTACGAGGCACAGGAAACCCCCCCCTCCACAAAAACACAGAATTATCTGGCCTGAAATGTCAATACAGTCAGGGCTGGAGAAATCTTCCTATTAGGAAGAGTCACTGGTTAAATAATCACACAAATGAAGGTTGTTTACTAACTGAAACCAGGGAAATAAGGATAAATGGAGGGTGCCACTGAGTGTGCATCACAGGGCTTTCTGAACTGGCCTGGCTGGAGTGGTCTTCCTTAGGCAGAGATGGGAAGGAAGGGTGTGAAGGAATCACCATGTGGTGGGGTTGGAGGTGGATGGAGCATTTGAGGTAGGGACTCCTCAGCCCATCTGACACTTTGGGGAATTCATATAACTTGGAGGCCATCCCTTGACAGAAGGGTCCAGAGAGGAGACAGAGAAGACTTTGAATGTAGATCATCAGAGCAATGGGAAGTGCACTGAGGGGTAGGGAGCATATTGTTGTCACCAGATTTGCATTTGAAAAAGATCCTTGCAGCTGGCCAGTGGAGAATGGCCTAGGATGGAGCGAAAGGGCACGCCCCAGCAGTCTGGGTGGCACTTGTGACTGGAGTCGCGGTGGGAGAGCTGGGGAGAAATAAGTACAGGAGATGATTAAGGGGCAAGCTTCATCACTTCGATTTATACCTTGTACTTTTCAGCCTCTAGGTGTTTGATGACACCATTTTCTTTAGCTGGAAATACTCTCCCATATCATTTGAAACCCTAACCATTCTTGACTTAAGTCCCAAGACAAATACATACCGTAAGAAACTTCCTGCTTACCTCTGCCAGTACCACTGCCCTTGAAATCCTGGGGTTCACTGTTCCTTTGGAACAAGCTTTTACTTATGATGTACAATCTGTATACAAGGGTGTATCTTCCTTATAAAAAGGTAAGGCTCTTGACAGCTAACGTCTGTCTTACTCATCTTTATTTCGCACACATTTTTCTAGATATTTAGCCAAGAACTGTTTGGTGACGAGAAACAGAAACCTGTCAGACTAACTTAAAACAAGGGTTTCTTTGAAGGGAGGGTGGAGTAGAGCAGATGTTCCCTCTTACTGCTGGCCTGGCTCCCATGTTCTGGGGAGTGCGCCCTACTGTTCCTATGGGTAACACCCCTTTGCTTTCTTTCCCTCAGTCTGCATGGGGCTCATTATCCACTCGGCGGGTTCTGTGGAAGCCCACTGAGAGATGGGTGGGTGGTTCCAGCACACAAAGTGATTAAATGCCATGTACACAAATGACTCCAGTTCACCATTAGTAAGTACAGTTGGACATCATGCACCGCTGCGCCAGCTTCAACTCCAGAGCCTCCTGGTTGCAATATCATGTGACCATTCCAGCATTGGAGGGGGGGCTGCATTCTGATATTTTTATCATTTTTGGGGGGCCAAAATTATGAGTCCATGGTAAACTCATAAACTCCAATTACATCTTCCTTTCCCTTGTCTAAGACCCATAAGTTCCTTTCTCATGTGTCTATGGAGATGTGCAGAAAAAGCAAAGGAACCATCTTCCTAATGAGGCATGGAGCCTGGCCAGGGGCTACACCCGCATCCCTCATCTATCTGGTCGGAGTGGAGATGTGCACCCCCCTCAGCAGCCGTGCCCAGACCTTGTTACATCTCTGCTTAAGAACAGTTTCCAGAGACTGATGTTCTCATTTGTCCCCTTGAAAAGGACAGTGACAGAGCCCCTTATAGCAGATTTTTCCCTAGAATCCTCCATAATCGTCCTCCCGAGTCCAAAGGCTCTAGAGTGGTGCCTCTGAGTCCCCACTGGGGTCTGGGGAGGTTGAAGGCACAAAGCTCCAAGATGCTGCCCCCACCTTCAGTGAGCAGCTCTGCTTTCTTCTATTGTGTGGACTGGGGTTCAGTGCTCTTTAACAATCTCTGCAGAGACACAAACCCGCCGAGTGGATCCTGGGGTGGGTGGGCGGCAGACGAACAGGAGGCACTGTTCAGCAGGCATGTTTCATTTGGGTGCGATGGAAATGTCTCAGATTAGATAAAAGGGCTGGTTGCACAACACTGTGGCTGTACTAAATGCCATTGAATTTTTGTTCCTTTTTTAGTAGTTAATTTTATGTTATGGGACTTTTACCTTGATTTTTAAAAAAGCTTGAAAACTGCTACTTGAAATAATCTCATTTAGACCTCATTTGGCAGTCTGAGTGAATCACTTTCCCTCCCTAAGCCTCCATTTCCTCATTTGAAAAAGGGATTAATAACTGGACCTATATCATGGGCTTGGTGTAAAGTTTAAGTGAGAAAGTGAGCTCAAAGACCTGGGCATGTAGTAGGCCCTCCATACATGTAAGCACCTTTGCTCTATATACCTTTAGCCCTAACATTTCACAATTCTACCTCCATCTGATAGATCACCAGGAATGTTGCTGGGATTTTAACAAGGACAAGATGTGATGCCCATGTTCTATTCTGTCTTCTCATTGAGCTGGAGAATTTTGCTTATCTTCTATTTTTTTCCTTCCCACAGAGTCTCTCTGGAAGTCCAGCATGTAGAAGTCAAATTTTTCTCTTCCAAACTGCTTCAGAGACTGTGAAAGAGCCCGGTTGGAGGTATGCAGACTGGATGAATTGTGAGTGTCTAAAGTCGATACCTGTTCAGAGGCTACCCTGAAAGTGAATGATTACTGGCGGGGATAGCTTGCTGAAATGGGCAATGAATTGGGACCCATACAGTCACAATAAGGATTGCGATGCTGTTAGGAGACCAGATTAGATTTTCCTGGACTGCAATAGGCTGCAATCATCTTGTTATATCAGCTTGTTTATTGTTTTGGGTCCTGACTTCTTTTCTCAGTGCAAGGTGCATACAAAATAACTCTGCTGTGAACACTAAAATAATTTGGGTAGCAGACATTGTATCCCACTGGTGTTCCCCATTAATTAATAGAATAGGTCATCCTAGGCGGATGGTTACCCTGTATTGTTCAGGAATGCTTTATCATGTTAGAAATTTCACACCCAATAAGTTGCTAATGAAAATGTCATTTTCCTGCTGAGTTTACCTGACATACTATTTATCTTGCCACTGCCATTAGAGAGAGAATTACTGTCAGATTTACTACAAAAAAACAGGATTGATTTTTAATTAGGGTTTTTAGAACTAAAGGTTAAAGATGGTTTAAAGAAATGGAGCTGTGGTTTTCTCCTTAAGTATCCCCAAGATTGCTTCCATAGTATGGTTAGAGGCCAGAGCCGTCATCGGCACAGAGAATGCTTCACAGTTAACCCTTCATACATTCGCTTGGAACAGGAATGCACACAAATTCCTCTCTGTCTCTGCCTCCTTCCCTTTTGCAAGCCAGGGGTGTCAGAGTGTCAAAGTAGAACAGATTGCTTTGGTTTGTGTAACAAGGATCGCTAAAATTGCAATCTCACCTTTGCAGGTGATTTGGGGAATACGCCGATAACCTCACGCAGGCGTTTCATATACAGGCAATTATAGGGAGATAGATTAGAGTGTCCAGAAGAATCATAACTTCCCTTTGCCTGATTTATAAGCTGTATCCTTGCTTTTTATAATGCCATTTGTAATATCGACACCATCTAGACAGCTGTCTCTGGGAGTTGGTTTCTCCAAAGCATATGCTGGTACCAGGCTGGCACAAGAGACAAGATCCTGGAGGCAAACTCCTTGGAAGAGCCAATCTAATGGAGAGGTTATGAGCTCAGGTTTGAGGGTCACACCTGGGGATGAGTCCCAGCTCTGTCACTCATGAGCTGTGTGATGGTAGGCAAGTGACCTAACATCTCTGAGCTTTAACTTCCTCATCTGAAAATACAAGAAAACAGTTGTTCCTAAACTACAGGATTATTGTCCTCAGTAAATGAGATGAATCTTGTCAGTGGATTAGCATTGTGCCTGATACATAATTAGCATTCAGTAAATATTAGCTATCACTAGAAGGGCAGAATACAATGAAGGAGATTAGTCCTAAACCTTTATGGGGGACTGTGTTCCTAATTCTTCCAAAGATCTGTTAGGTTGCATGATGTCACTAGATACCCACCCCTCACACTACCCTCAGAGATGGTCCCAGTTATCTCTGCCATGGTAAGAAAAACTATTTCCACTGCCCTTTGGTCTCTCTTGCTTTTCATGTTCTTCAGCTCTGTCCTTGAGTCCAGGCCAAGTGCCCTCTGGGCCGCTGTCAGCCCATCCTTTCTCACCTGGATGCTCCATCACATGAAGCCTGGTCCCTGGTGACCCCTCCCCTTCGTCCCCAGTCTGTGAGGATGAGAACGGGAAAGTGAGGGAGACAAAGAATTCCCGCTGTCCTCAGCAGTATGAGTCTGAAAGCACTGATGCCCCAGGGTGGCAGAGATACAGTAAGAAACTCCACACGGCCCTTTGGCTTCCTTCCCATAGGGAGCTGAGACTTGCCCTGCCTGATAAGTTCTTTATGCTCTAAACAAAAGAGATTATTAGAAGGAAGGACATGAGTATCTCAAAGTGGTATTTTGGGACTGAGGGATATCTTAAAATAGCATTCTTACACTTTCCATTGGGGCAGGAAGGATGTGAGGAGAGAGAACATTAAGTCTGGCAAAGCTAAAATGATTGCTGGGCATTATTGTCCCCTGATGGGTAAGAGGGTTCTCTGTGAGAAGTGGCCGTGCTCTCCAACGGATGGGCTGCTGGGAGAGGAGGGGGCCCCGTGGTTCAACGAAGGAAGGATGTGCCCTCTCAAAGGATAATGCCAATAAGACCCAGCAAGCGGGACCCCTTTAGGCAGTAGGAAGAGAAGGGGGGTGATGGGTTTATGTCATTCCTCCCACACTTGACCTGTCACCCTGAAGACAATAAATGGGAATCTGTAAGCGACCAGAGGATGGCCACTCTCTGGTATGCTAGTCTCTGCCTCCTGTGCCCTGTCCCCCCACCAAAGAACCCCTGACTTACGTGTCTCAGTGGCCAATACGATGTAACACAGGTTCCCTAGGGGAAACAGGGGAGGGATGGTGCATGGTACACCCCATTGTCATCAACTTAAAAATCCATGGTAGTCATGTCTATTCTCCAGATTCCATCTCTGAAGGATTCTTTCTCCTTCTACATCAAGCATCAGCAGATTTTTTCTTAAGTGGTCATATATTGTAAATATTTTAGGCTTTGCAAGCCAAGAGGCAAAATCGAAGATATTGCATGGATACCTAGATAACCATTTAAAATGTAACCATTAAAACGTGAAAAAGCCATTCATAGTTCAAGGGCCATAAAAATAGGCGAAGTTGGCCTGTGGACTATATTTGCTCACCCATCCTACGTAATTCTCAGATTTCTGGCTCTCCATTTTGCCCTGATACAGCTGAAGCACATCAGATGCTCTGCTGCACCCTAGCTTGTAAGGCACAGCTTAAGCCAAGTCCAGTCCCCCAAACAGACCCCACAACTAATAGTTAATGGGCTCCAAACAGTTAACAGAAACAAACTTGTTTGAAAACATCAGGGTTATGGATACATTTTTTTCCCCGTCATATGAGGAAAGATTGGGGGCATTGGTGGAAAGAGACCAGCATCTCAGGGTTTCTGTCCATGAGTCAGTGAAATTAGGTCATGTTTCAAAGTGAGGGTAATGCCTCTCAGTCTGCTCTGAGGGGAACTGGTCCAGTGATTTGTGGGAGAGAATGAGACCTGCTGTCGCTATGTCCATGTTTATGTCCAGCTCAAATACAGGGCACATACATCCATAGGGCAAGATAAGACTCCTTAATACTGGACTTATTTTTCTTCAGAAACCTTCGAAGACAAATCACCCAGCTACCAAACCACAGAGAGGTCTGGATTTCTCCAGACTGAGCAGTCAGCAGCAACTCAATTATTACGTATTCATTCAGAAATTAAAAAAATAAAATAAAAACACAGCCAATAAACTTGTGAAGCTCAAGTCTAGGTGGAGGAAAGGGTTCCAGAAATGGACAAATAAGAGTCCACTTAGCCCAGAATAGTCTCTTGAGTGCCAGGAGAAAGATCTGCCCAACGGGAGTGTATGGGAATGCATGGGAGGATACCTCCCCACACTGGGAAGGATTGAAAGACTTTAAAAAATGAAACAGTTAGTCCAGGTAGTCCAAAGGCCGAGATGGGGAGAGGTATCTAGGACAACACAAGCATATAAAAGCACCAGAGAACATAGTATGTAAGAGAAGTCAGCGTGTTTGGGGGTAATGTATGTGTACTGGGAAAGGGATGACAACAGGAAAGAGTGGCAGAAGATTAGGCTGACTAGTTAGGCAAGAGAAAGAAAATGAAAGGCCCTTTCTGCTCTACTTAGTGTTTGTCCTTTATGCTTAATGCAATGAGAAACCATTAGGAGATTTACACAGAAGAGTGCCCAGATTTGTGTTATTAAAGATGAAAAATGTACAAGTCTTGTTGGCCCATTATGGCCTTGTCCCATCAGAATAAAGGTCAAATTGTTGAGTATGCATTTTAAAGTCCTTTGAAACTTGACCTTTATCTGCTTTTCCAGTTTCCCTTTTTTGCATTCTTTTCTTCCCCTCTGCTCTGTACCCAAACACAAGCCATTCTAGACTATTTATTCCTTCTTCAACATGTCATTTACTTTGTATTAGTTACCTGTTGCTGCTGTAAGAAATACTCAAAAGCTTAGCAGCTTAAAATTCAAACATTTATTATCTCAGTCACTTTCTGAGGGTTATCAATCTAGTAGTGGCTTTGTTGGTTGGGTCTGGCTCAGAGCCTTTCATGAAATTATAGTTAAGATGTCAGCTGGGGCTTCAGTCATCTGAAGGCTTGACTGTGGCTGGAGGATCTGATTCCAAGATGTTGCACTCCAGAGCAATTCACTAGATGTCTTAGCACCTCACTGGCTAGAGGCAGGAGGCCTCAGTCCTCGTCATGTAGACTTCTCCATAGGACTGTTTATGTCATGGCAGGAAACTTCCCTTAGAGCAAGAATTAAAGAGAGAAAACAAAAGGAGGCCAAAATGCCTTGAATGACTTAATCTCCTATATCCCAATTATGTCCACCATATTCCATTTATTGGGTGTAAGTCACTAATTTTCTCCATACTCAAGAGGATAGGAATTAGGCTCCAACTCGTTAAAGGAAGAATGTCAAAGATTTTGTGGACATATTTTAAGACTACACACACTTTAATGTGGATGTCCCTTTTTGTAAGCCAGTCATTCTCAGTTGGGGGTAATGTTGCCCACCTTCTCCCAGGAGAATTTGTCAATGTCTAGAGACGTTTTTGTTTGCCACAAGTGGAGGGGAGTGTGCTGCTGGCATTCAAAGGTGAGAAGCCACGAATGCTGCTAAACATCCTACCATGTCCAGAGCAGTCCCCGACAACAAAGGATTAACCAGCCTCAAGCATCAGTACTGCTAAGGCTGAGAAACTCTGGTCTAAGCTGTGTTAATAGCTGTGTGACTTTGGGCAAATTAATTACTCTCTCTAAGACTTAGTTTTCTCAACTGTAAATGGGGACACAATACCATCCATCTGGTAGAAAAAGCATGATAAAAAGTAGGTAAAGTACACTGAATCAAAGGAGTACCTTCTCAGTGCTGGACCCTACGGTAGATACAGGGAACTTGGAGTTAAACTTGCCAGGGATGGTCCCTGACTTCATAGCATTATGTATTTGGAGCCTTAATCATAACACTAATCTGAGGTTTGGTAAATTTATCACACATAGGTCATTGCTCCATTTTTCTGTGAAAATCTTAGGGATAGGAGTGGTTCTCTTTCCATGTCCAGCCCACCTCAGTGCCTAGCGACATGGTTTGCACTGACAAGATACGCAGTGCTTGTTGAATTGAATTCCACTCGCGTGCTTCTTGAAATGACTACTCTTTGTATGATCTTAAGATGCTGGAGATTGTAAAATGTACAATCTATTTAGTAAGAGCTTTCAATTTTGTTAGAAGGGCTTGGGGAAAAAACTGCTCTATTCACTGTATTCTTCAGTTGTGAGATACTTCCTGATTTGAGAAATGTTAAGTTTTGCAAAACAAACTAAAGGTGCACCGCAAAATTAAGGAAATATGATAATGTCATTTATTTGTATCCTAGTCTACTGATTTTGCGTAAAAGAAGGCTGTGTGTTGGCTCGTCTGCTCTTCTTTCTGCAGACATGGTTTAGCATCAGTGTATTAGTTTTCTATTACTGCTGTAACAAATTACCTTCAGTTACAAGCTTAAACAACACAAATTTATTATCTTACAGTTCCATAGGTCTGGAGTCTGAGAGATCTCACTAGGCCAAAATCAAGGTGTCTGCAGGGCTACCTTCCTTCTGGAATCTTTGGAGAGGAATCTGTTTCCTGAACTTTTCCAGCTTCTGGGGCCACCAGCATTTCATGGCTCACGGTCTCTCCTTCCTCCGTCTTCAAAGCCAGTAATGGAAGAGAACTCCTTTTTGAATCACTTCACTGTGTCCTCCTTCCGTAATCACCCCTCCCTCTGCCTCCACTCCTCTGCCTCCCTCTTGTACTTTTAAGGACCCTTGTGGTGACACTGGTCCAGGCTCTTCTGGAGATTCCAGGCTAACCTCTCTGTTTTAAGGTCAGCTGACTAGCAACTTAATTCCATCTGCCCCCCTGATTCCCCTTTGCCATGTCTTCTAAAATATTCATAGGTCCTGGGGATCAAAACATGGACATCTCTGGGGGGACTGTCACTCTGCCTACCATGGCCAGTGACACCAAAGCAACCACAAAATCTGTCTAGACTCTTAAAAGTAATCCAAACCACATCTCAGAACATAGGGAACGTCGAACAGGACTTACATTATCCAGCTGGATGGATGAATTCCAGCCACTGCTTTCAAATGGCAGGAAATTGCATTTCCATGTTCCCTGCCACTGGATGAAGTGAAACTCAGTTCCTTTCTACATAAGCAAACAGAACCTATAAACCTCAGTTTGGCTACTCCACTGTTCCAACATAATAATGCTCAGTGTTGTGAAACGTGACTCTTCAAAAATCTATTATGTGACAAGCTGGGTGGTTTATGACACAAATATTGTATTTTGCACACTTCATTTGCAGTTAAATTATTGAACATCTGACAACATAGGCCATGTTCTGTTTCTTAGTGCAAATCCATTAGAAGCTATTTTTGTTTTTTTCTTGGGTGTTGTTGTTAAATTAGGACTTTAACATTTCCAGAGATGAAGAGTGAATTTATTTTATAATGATTAAAAATCATTTTGTAATTAGATTTGAGAGAATAGGGAGTTATTGGAAATGTTAAGCCTAATGTTTAGCTTCTGCAGGAACAATTGTAATGCTTACATTTTGATGGTATTTACTGTTGTGTCACTTAACTATTTTCATAAAAGAGGAAAGTAATGCCAAAGGGGAAATGATTGATGAGAGTTGAGACAGGGAGATAAATCTCCAGGAAGATTTTAATTTTGATCCATGCTCTGAGATAGGTCACCCTTCGAGTTTTTAAAATCCTGGACTGCCCCCCATCCTCTCAGTGAGCAGGCCATTTGTGTTGCCCAAACTGGGATCATAACATCAAAATCTGTTATGGCTAAGCAGTTAAAGTGAATGAAAATAATGACACTGTTACATTAAGGAGTGGTGGGGACTGTGGAAAACTGGAAAGCATATGTCCTGTCTAAATGGGTAGCTGCTAGCAGCTCCCCCAGATTTTTCCAGAAGAGTATGGCAGACCAGTCTTGCCAAGATTTCCAACTTTTCACAAGGGACCAAAATTCTAGATTTTTATATAAAATATTCAGATTTCAAAATATAGACTATTAATATAAAAATTAAAAATAAAAAACCCATTCAGGTCAAAGAAAGCACATGTATAGCTCAGAAATAGCCCAGAGGCCTAGATTTCTAGGTCTTGATGTGCCTGATATACGATACACAGTAGCTCATTTTATGCTACAAACTTTGAAGTAAACAATAAAGGGCAGTAAGATGCAATATGGTTCACAGAATAGACTAAGACAGCCTATGAAGAGAATTGCTTGTTTCCACCTTGGCTCATGCATCTATTAATAGATTTGGGCAAGTTAGTTAACTTCTCTATCTCCATTTGGTTTCTTCTACATATGAAATGTAAACACTATCTATCTCATAAGGTTATTTTGGGGATTTGGAATTAATTCCTGTTAACTCCAGCAGTGACTGGATGCAGGAAGTGCTTGTGTTATTTTGTCATTGTTAATAAGAAAACGAAATCAGTTCGTGTGCAGCATTCAGGTGACTTTGTTCAAAGTCACGTAGTAAGTACGACTGTACATTGCCTCTTAGGCATTGCCCCTGGTGAAAGCGTCGGCGACTGTTTCATAATTGGTTTAAAAGTGGGAAAAAATCAAGTTCATGATTTGGGTGCTGAGATGCCCAAAGCCTATTTCATTAACACTCAATAAATACACCACATGAATACAAATACATGCCTTGTTATCTCATCGCTGGAGTTTGGAGCCATATTAAAAACAAAGTCATATTTTTTGTAATTCTTCAGTGACTCCCTATTGCTTTTGGGATAAATCTTGATTTATGGGTATGGCTTTTGGGACCCTCCATGATCCGGTCTCTCCTTACCCTGCAATTTCCTAACTTACTTTTTTTTTGTTCCAACCCTAGTGAACTCTCTCTGTGCCCAGAATGCATCATATCCTCTTTTGCCTCTTGGGGTTATCATTATTCCCTCTGCCTGAAACACTTTACCAGGAGCATAGAGCTGAGTTAATTGTATTCCCTAGGCCATGGAGCATATTCATACTTGGTCATGAATTGCCCTTGTCTTATTTATCATTCATTTATTTCTTCCCTTATACACCTTGTACCTAATATCATTTCCATCCCTTGTGCTTGATTTTTTTTGTAAATGTTCTAAAATATGCATTTATTTTTATCGTGAATGTGTTTTTCATTAACATACGTTGTGTTATAAAGGTTATCCTGAGGCTTTTTTCACTCAACACTGTTTCACGATCTATCTGTATTGCTTTCTACATGTTTAGCTTGTGACTTCTTCATGCTGTATGATTTTCTGTGATGTACCTTTATCGCATTCTATTTATTCAGTCCCCTGATGATGGACACCTGGGTTGCCTCCAACTTCTTTATATTACAAACAAACTTCATGCTACAAACTCATCCCTTAATGAATCTATGTGAGGAGTCCCCTTGCAATACATATATAGGACACAGATCAGTAGGTAATCGGGCAGACACACGCTTCAGTTCGCCAGCTTTTCCAAATGGTTTTGCCAGTGTGCACTCCCGCCTGGAAGGAAGGGGAGTTCCCTGCTTCTGGGCATTTGCCACCTGTTAATGTTTTGCCATTCTGATGGGCAAGTAACATCTCATTGTTCTAATTTGCATTTTTCTAGTTAATAAAGGGTTTGAGAGTCTCTTCCTATATCATACAGCCATTCATTCCAGTTTCTCCATGTCACAATCTGTTCATGATTTTTTTTAATTTTGGTATCATTAATATACAATCACATGAGCAACATTGTGGTTACTAGATTCCCGCCATTATCAAGTCCCCACCACACGCCCCATTACAGTCACTGTCCATCAGTGTAGTAAGGTACTACAGAATCACTACTTGTCTTCTCTGTGCTATACTGCCTGCCCCGTGCCCCTCCCCCACATTATGTGTGCTAATCGTAAAGCCCCTTATTCCCCTTCTCCCTTCCCACCCACCTACCACAGTCCCTTTCCCTTTGGCAACTGTTAGTCCATTCTGCCTGGCTTATTTCACTGAGCATAATACCCTCTAGCTCCATCCATGTTGTTGTAAATGGTAGGATTTGTTTCCTTCTTATGGCTGAATAATATTCCATTGTGTATATGTACCACCTCTTCTTTATCCATTCATCTGCTAATGGACACTTAGGTTGCTTCCATTTCTTGGCTCTTGTAAATAGTGCTGCGATAAACATAGGGGTGCATATGTCTTTTTCAAATTGTGCTGCTGCAGTCTTAGGGTAAATTCCTAGGAGTGGAATTCCTGGGTTAAATAGTATTTCTATTTTGAGTTTTTTGAAGAACCTCCATACTGCTTTCCACATGGTTGAACTAGTTTACATTCCCACCAGCAGCGTAGGAGGGATTCTCTTTCTCCGCATCCTCAACTGCATTTGTTGTTCCTAGTCTTCTCTATGTTGGCCATCCTAACTGGTGTGAGGTGGTATCTCATTGTGGTTTTAATTTGCATTTCCCTGATGATTAGTGATGAGGAGCATCTTTTCATGTGCCTGTTGGCCACCTGAATTTCTTCTTTGGAGAAGTGTCTGTTCATATACTCTGCCCGTTTTTTTAATAGGGTTATTTGCTTTTGGGGTGTTGAGGCTTATGAGTTCTTTATATATTTTGGATGTTAACCCCATGTCAGATATGTTATTTACAAATATATTCTCCCATATTGTAAGGTGGCCTTTTGTTCTGCTGATAGTGTCCTTTGCTATACAGAAGCTTTTTAGCATGATGTAGTCCCACTTGTTCATTTTTTATTTTGTTTCCCTTGCCCAAGGAGATGTGTTCAGGAAAAAGTTTGCTCATGTTTATATTCAAGAGATTTTTGCCTATGCTTTCCTCAAAGAGTTTTATGGTTTCATGACTTACATTCAGGTCTTTGATCCATTTTGAGTTTACTTTGGGTATGGGATTAGACAATAATCCAGTTTCATTCTCTTGCATGGAGCTGTCCAGTTTTACCAACACCAGTTGCTGAAGAGACTTTCATTTCCCCATTGTATATCCATGGCTCCTTTATCATATATTAATTGACTGTATGTGCTTGGGTTTATATCTGGGCTCTCTATTCTGTTCCATTGGTCTATGGGTCTGTTCTTGTGCCAGTACCAAATTGTTTTGATTACTGTGGCTTTGTAGTAGAGCTTGAAGTCAGGGAGCATGATGCCCCCAGCTTTATTCTTCCTTCTCAGGATTGCTTTGGCTATTTGGGGTCTTCTGTGGTTCCATATGAATTTTAGAACTATTTGCTCCAGTTTGTTGAAGAATGCTGTTGGTATTTTGATAGAGATTGCATTGAATCTGTAGATTGCTTTAGGCAGGCTGGCCATTTTGACAATATTAATTCTTCCTGTCCATGAGCACGGGATGTGTTTCCATTTATTGGTATCTTCTTTAATTTCTCTCATGAGTGTCTTGTAGTTTTCAGGGTATAGGTCTTTCACTTCCTTGGTTAGGTTTATTCCAAGGTATTTTATTCTTTTTGATGCAATTGTGAGTGGAATTATTTTCCTGATTTCTCTTTCTGCTAGTTCACTGTTAGTGTATAGGAAAGCAACAGATTTCTGTGTATTAATTTTGTGTCCTGCAACTTTGCTGAATTTGGATATTAGATCTAGTAGTTTGAGCGTGGATTCTTTAGGGATTTTTATGTACAATATAATGTCATCTGCAAACAGGGAGAGTTTGACTTCTTCCTTGCCAATCTGGACACCTTTTATTCTTTGTGTTGTCTTATTGCCATTCCTAGGACCTCCAGAACTGGGTTGAATAAAAGTGGGAAGAGTGGGCATCCTTGTCTTGTTCCCGATCTTAAAGGAAAAGCTTTCAGCTTCTCTCTGTTAAATATAATGCTGGCTGTGGGTTTGTCATATATGGCCTTTATTATGTTGAGGTACTTGCCCTCTGTACCCATTTTGTTGAGGGTTTTTAACATGAATGAATGTTGAATTTTGTTGAATGCTTTTTCAGCATCTATGGAGATGATCATGTGGTTTTTGTCCTTCTTTTTGTTGATGTGGTGGATGATGTTGATGGATTTTCGAATGCTGTACCATCCTTGCATCCCTGGGATGAATCCCACTTGATCATGATGGATGATCTTTTTGATGTATGTTTGAATTCGGTTTGCTAATATTTTGTTGAGTATTTTTGCATCTATGTTCATCAGGGATATTGGTCTGTAATTTTCTTTTCTTGTGGTGTCTTTGCCTGGTTTTGGTATTAGAGTGATGCTGGCTTCATAGAATGAGTTTGGGAGTATTCCCTCCATTCTACTTTTTGGAAAACTTTAAGGAGGATGGGTATTAGGTCTTCACTAAATGTTTGATAAAATTCAGCAGTGAAACCATTTGGTCCAGGGGTTTTGTTCTTAGGTAGTTTTTGATTACCAGTTCAATTTTCTTGTTGATAATTGGTGTATTCAGATTTTCTGTTTCTTCCTGGTTCAGCCTTGGAAGGTTGTATTTTTCTAGAAAGTTGTCCATTTCTTCTAGGTTATCCAGTTCGTTACCATATAATTTTTCATAATATTCTCTCATAATTCTTTGTATTTCTGTGGTGTCTGTAGTGATTTTTCCTTTCTCATTTCTGATTCTGTTTATGTGTGTAGACTCTCCTTTTTTCTTGATAAGTCTGGCTAGGGGTTTATCTATTTTGTTTTTTTTCTCGAAGAACCAGCTTCTGCTTTCACTGATTCTCTCTATTGTTTTATTCTTCTAGATTTTATTTATTTCTGCTCTGACCTTTATTATGTCCCTCCTTCTACTGACTTTGGGCCTCATTTGTTCTTCTTTTTCTAGTTTCATTAATTGTGAGTTTAGACTGTTCATTTGGGATTGTTATTCTTTCCTGAGGTAGGCCTGTATTGCAATATACTTCCCTCTTAGCACAGCCTTTGCTGCCTCCCACAGATTTTACGGTGTTAAATTATTTTTGTCATTTGTCTCCATATATTGCTTGATCTCTATTTTTATTTGGTCATTGATCCTTTGATTAAGCCTCCATGTGTTTGTGGCCTTTTTCATTTTCATTGTGTAATTTATGTTTAGTTTCATACCTTTATGATCTGAGAAGCTGCTTGTACAATTTCAGTCTTTTTGAATTTACTGAGGCTCTTTTTGTGGCCTCGTATATGATCTATTTTTGAAAATGTTCCATGTGCACTTGAGAAGAATGTGTATCCTGTTGATTTTGGATGGAGTGTTCTGTAGATGTCCATTAGGTTCATCTGTTCTAATACGTTGTTCAGTGCCTCTGTCTGCTTACTTATTTTCTGTCTGGTTGATCTGTCCTTTGGAGTGAGTGGTGTGTTGAAGTGTTCTAAAATGAATGCATTGCATTCTAATTCCCCCTTTAATTTTGTTAGTATATGTTTCACATACGTAGGTGATCCTGTGTTGGGTGCATAGATATTTATAATAGCTATATCCTCTTATTGGACTGACTTCTTTATCATTATGTAATGTCCTTTGTCTCTTGTTACTTTCTTTTTTTTGAAGTCTATTTTGTCTGATAGAAGTACTGCAACTCCTGCTTTTTTCTCCCCATTTGTTGCTTGAAATATCTTTTTCCATCCCTTTACTTTCAGTCTGTATATGTCTGGGTTTGAAGTGAGTCTCTTGTAGGCGGCATATAGATGGACCTTGTTTTTTTATCCATTCAGTGAGTCTATGTCTTTTGATTGGTGCACTCAGATCACTTACATTTAGGATGATTATCAATAGGTATGTACTTATTGCCATTGCAGGCTTTAGGTTCATGGTTACCCAGGATTCAAGTGTAATTCCCTTACTATATAACAGTTTGATTTAACTCACTTAGTATGCTATTACAAACACAACCTAAAGATTCTTTTTTTTCCCTCCTTTTGCTTCCTCCTCCATTCTTTATATATTATGTACTCTTTGTCTATCCTTTGATTGACTTTGGGGGTAGTTGATTTGATTTTGCATCTGCTTAGTAATTAATTGTTTTACTTTCTTTTCTCTGGTTTTATTTCCCCTGGTGACAGCTATTTAGCCTTAGGAATAATTCCATTTATAGCAGTCCCTCCAAAATGCACTGTAGAGATGGTTTGTGTGCAGTAAATTCTCTCAGCTTTTGCTTATCTGAAAATTGTTTAATCCCTCCTTCAAATTTAAATGATAATTTTGCCAAGGAGAGTATTGTTGGTTCAAGGCCCTTCTGATTCATTGCATTAAATGTAACATACCACTCCCTTCTGGCCTATAACGTTTCTGTTGAGAAGTCTGATGATAACCTGATGGGTTTTCCTTTGTATGTTATCTTTTTTCTCTCTCTAGCTGCTTTTAAAAGTCTGTCCTTATCCTTGATCTTTGTCATTTTCATTATTATATGTCTTGGTGTTGTCTTCCTTGGGTCCCTTGTGTTGGGAGATCTGTGCCCCTCCATGGCCTGAGAGACCATCTCCTTCCCCAGATTGGGGAATTTTTCAGCAATTACCTCCTCAATGACACTTTCTATCCCTTTTACTCTCTCTTCTTCTTCGGGTACTCGTATAATGTGAATATTATTGTGTTCGGATTGGTCACACAGTTCTTCAATATTCTTTCTTTCTTAGAGATCCTTTTTTCTCTTTGTGCTTCAGCTTCTTTGTATTTCTCTTTTCTAATTTCTATTCCATTTACTGTGTCTTCTACTACATGTAATCTGGTTTTTAATCTCTCCATTGTATGTTTCATTTCAGATATGGAATTTCTTACTGATTGAATCTCCATCTTAAGTTCATCCCAGAGTTTTTGAATATTTTTCTGTACCTCCGTGAGCATGTTTATGATTTTTACTTTGAACTCTCTTTCAGAAAGATTCATGAGTTCAGATTCATTTGGCCCTTTTTCTGGTGTTTGTGAGATTTTTGTTTGAAGCAGGTTCCTTTGACGTTTTATACACAAATATTTGTATGTGACACCTTCTAGTGCCCAGAAGCTCTAGTCTCTGGAGCTGCTCAGCCCATGGAGTGATGTTGGGGGTCACAGGGGAGTGGCGCTGTTGCCTGGGGGGAGGAAAGAGCTGTTTCCTGCTTCCCGGCGGCAGTGCCTGTCTCCACTGACAGAACCAGTGGGCCGAGCACGCAGGTGTAAGCCTCTGTGCTTTGCGTCTGTAGCTGCCATAGGCGGGCCTCCCTCTGGCTGGCCTGATGCCCCTGCAGGGACTGCCAGTTTGCCAGCCCATGCTGGCAGACCCGGAGGAAGGCGCAGCACTCTGAGTATCACAGTGGGGGGCCTCGGAGCTGAGTAGCCAGCCAGGGGGATGGAGCGCCTTGAAGCTCCTGAAAGTTACCAACCTGCTGGGCAGAGCGCGCCCAGACAACCTTGTCCACCCATCCCTTCTCCCGTGCAGCAAGTTCCATGCAAACCCCGCCCCTTCAAGAGCCCTCTCGCTGCTAGGAAGCCTCTCATACCGCCCGCCTTTCCTTTGTCCCAGAGCAGCCAGATGTGGATCCCTGTCCTCCACAAATGGCTGGAATCTCAGTCTCTCCAAGTATTCCGCCTATCTTAGCTTTCCAACTCCACTAATATCCAGAGCACCATGCAAGGTGGTTTTGTGCTCCCAAAGCAGATTTCCAGGGCTGGGTGTTCAGCAGTCCTAGGCTTCTGCCCCCTCCTTGCTCCGTTTCTCTTCCTCCTGCTGGTGAGCTGGGGTGTAGGAAGGGCTTGGGTCCCCCCAGATCAAGGCTTTGGTACCTTACCCTGTTTTGTGAGGTCTGCTCTGTTCTCCAGGTTTATGCAGTCTGGTGCAGCCTTCTTTCCTCTTGCTCTTTTAGGATTCGTTGTATTAACTATATTTCCTATTATATGTGGTTTTGAGAGGAGTTCTCTGTCTCACCTCTCATGCCACCATCTTGAATACCCTCTGTTCATGATTTTTTAAATCTTTCCATTAGCTTTCCTGTCTTTTCTTCATAATTTATAGGAGTTCTTTTTTTAGATATCTGAGACTTTTGGTTCTGGATGTTGTAAATGCCTTTTGGGGTGTGTCATGTTTCCCTGCCTCCTCTTGGGCTAGCAGACTCCAACACGTCTCTTAGGGTCAGCCTGGCCATCCCTTCCTCCATGAGGCATTTTACAGGCTCCTGGATTCTGTGTTAGCTGTCTCATGTACATGCCTGAGCCCCTCTGCTTCCCCTGTCATAATGCTAATCAATCTATCACAGTCACCTGTTTGAGTCCCAGTTTCCCCAGAGTGATTTTGAGTTCTCTGAGGCTATAGATCACTTCATGTTCATTGTGACATCTTCAGCAGCTATTTCAGAAGCTTAGAATGAAGGATCAGACAACTATTTAAGTCCATGAGAAGTAAATTCATTTGTTAAGTACTTCCTATGCATCAACCCTGACATATGAGCATTATAGGCAAATATCTACAAAACCATTCCTATCACCCTGCAGTGGAGGATTTGTTATCCCCATTTTACAGGTAAGGAAACAGAGGTGATGCACCATATGTGCCACAGGGGAGGTGGGTAACCACAGGCATTTGCTGTTTTCTGCACTCATTGTATATATATAACCCTATAGCTCAAGCTGTGGGTTTTAGAAGTTCTTGCCATAAGCATAATCATTAATTTGCCCTCAAATGTTTCTTTTTGGCTTACTGTGGCTCCAAGGATCTGAAGTGGTCTGCCCTGCCCCACTTTCCCACCTCCTGTCTATGGTCACCATCAGCTCTTTCTCTAAGATCCCTGAACATCCTCATTCTCTTGCAAAGCCATTCCTTCTCTTCAGAGTAACATTTCTCAATCTTTAACGCAAATATAAATCACCCAGAGATCTTGTTTAAAAAGTTTAGGTTCTAATTTCCTACATCCAAAACAGGGCTTGAGATTTTGCATTTCTAACAAGCTGCCAGGTGGTGATGCTGCTAGTCTGAGGACCACACTTTGGATAGAATTTAGAGCACTCTACTCAACTCTGCCCATGTCTCCCAACTACTCATGTTTCAGAGCTCAGCTGAAATACCACCGCCTGAAGGAAGCTGTCCCTAACCAGACTAGACCAGGAAATACATTCTACTGCAAGTCATCCTTGTTTCTAGAATCTCTTAACACCATCGTGTCCCGATGGGTCACTTAATGTCTGTCCCGTTAATTCAGATACAAGCTCCCAGAAAGAGGGAACATCAGTCTGCTTCCCCACCATAGTCTTTGCACCTGATCATGACTCATCCATAGCAGGATTTCAATAAATGTGCGTTGAGTGAGAGAAGAGTGTGTGGAGATGAATGCCCTATCATTGGATTCCAAGACCCCACGATGATGGGGTTTTAACCTCTCTTGGGCTACAGATCCTTATGAGAATTTGAGGAAAGCTATCCCCAGAAAAATGTCTCCTCCGGGAAATTGGAGCATATGAATAAAATTTCTCCTAACCATTGCATTCCATTTCAGCAGGTGAAGCATCTCTGCCCTATATAAATACAATCATCACGCTCCTCTTCCTATCAACATGTCCGGCAGCTCTTCCTTCCCACCCTTTCATTTCAGTCCGCTCCCTGTCAGTCTGACACTGAAGTGGATGGTGAACTATGAGGACTACCAACACCGTCACAGGATCTTCACCTCTAAGCTCACCCCCAGCACAGGTGGCGGCCAAGAGCAGGGAAATGTGGCCAAACAAGGTAGGGGTGTGTGAAGGGAGGACTAAGACTTGCCAAATCAACAAGGGGACTGGTCAGCCCTGAACTGAGGCTTCACACGAACTAGAAAGTGCCTGACCTGGAAATGAGCTGATTTTTAATCCCAGGACACTGGCAAGCAAACCTGATTCTAAAAATCTCAGCGACCTGCTTGTCTCACCATGTCTGTGCCTCCGTCTCCTGTGGACAGAAGTGCCTCGTTTAGTGGACTAGTGTGGACTTTAGTGGCAGAGGCACCTGATCTCACAGCCTGCTCACTAAAGTTTATTGCTTTTGAGACCTGTAGGCGAGTTCACCCTGCACATTGGCTTCCACATCTGTGAAATGGGTCCCATCAAGGTATCCTCTGAAGTCCCGGGACTTATTTTTGGTGCTGAAACAGGCTCTACCATTCATTTCGCTCTTGCTTTTAAACAGAAGCTTTCTCACTCTGTCCCCTGCCCGCCACTTCATAAAAGAGTCAGCTTAGAGGGGCTTGCTTTGCTTTTTAAGGCCTATTATCTAATCTTGTTGCTCATTCCTCTCCTTCCAGGCTTCTGGGGATACAGTACATTAAAATCTGTTATTGACACTGCTATTTATTTGGAGCCAGGGACATTGTATTCTTTTCCAACTTGTATAAACCTGGGCTTGGCTTCCATCCATAGGCAGACCTAGAAATTATAATGCATTACCAGGTATGTGTTCATTTCCTGGTATTATTCTAAAGAGTTCTGGGACTCAAGGGATTTTGAGCACTGAATTTGAGGAAGACACCCTGTAGGTTGCAGTAAAAGCCTGTGTAGGTAATATTTAAGATTATTTTTCAAGTCTTTCAATATTCTTTCCGAGGTTCAATTATTTACTGTGCTAACTTCAGGTAGAGTCATTTACATATCAGTGTTGGAAAGGGATGGGTGGAGAAAGTAACAGTTTGCAAATCACACAAGTCAGTCCTGGATTTGGTAAATACCACCAAGCTGCAGAAATGTAGACTTGCATTATCCCATGCTATAGTTTATTGATTTAAAAAAAATTAAACAGGTAATACAATGCTGTCTTTAGGGCTGTTATTCAGAATACACAAGTGTGACAGACAAGCTATCCAAGCTGTAGGCTAGAGCAGGAATCTGGAGACGCCCCGGGCAACCAAGACATTAACTCTCTACCCGCTGAGTCATGGGGAAGGATTGAGGGAGGGGGAGACCCTAGGAAAGGGCCCAGGGTGGTCAGGATAGTGTGGGGGAGACTATCTCCAACAGGTATGAAAATATTTCAGTATTTTAACAACTGCTGAAGCCCCAAGGTTGCCTAACTGCTGAGTATCAGTCATATTAGTTGTAACATTTCAATATAAGAATAATAGTGAACAGATTAATCTCCCCCTTTAAATCCGACCTCTCTTTAGTCTGGTGTATTACCCCTTCACCTCTGTTTATTTTCTCATTCAAACACTAGGAACATCTATGTGTGTGGTAGCATCACAAGGTAGAATCATTGCTCACTCTGTACCAGGCACAGTGCTCAGCAATTTACGTGACCGAATCTTCCAGTCTCCCCATTCGTTTTCTCAGCAGACAGTTGAGGAAACTGAGTCACAGTGAGGTCAGTTATCTTGCAAGCTAGTAACTGCCCAAGGACAGCACCAAATCCAAGTAGACTAGCTCCAAACTCTACTCTTGGTGTCATGAACTAAGCCAAATAAATCCACTACTCTGCATTTTTTGTTATAGATATGACTCATTCTTTTAAATGACTACATCATATATCTTTGGAGTTTGCCGTATTTCATTAGTCCTTTTTCTTTTTGACAGACATTCAGAATGTTCCTCAGACTTTCTCTTTCTTAATCTCTCCCTCTGTCCTCTTATTCTCTCTCTTTCTCTGTCACCCACCTCTGTCTCTCATTTGCATTTTTCTTTTCTTTAAAGGGGGCACTACAAATAATGCCACAGTGTGCACATGTGTCCTTGTACAAATAAGTCTTTGCACAGCTTTTATTTCTGGACTATGTGGTTTCAGAAATAAAAGCTGGGGGAAAAAAAGGGAATCGCTGGCCCTAATGGTAAGAATATTTTGAATTTTAGTAAGTTTTGCCAGAATTACGTTGCAAAAAAGTATATGCAGTTTCAACCAGCTGTATGTGTGATTGCCATTTCTCCACACCCTCACCAGCACCAGAGGTTATCAGTCTTTCTAATGTTTTGCCACAAATGGGAGAAGAACGATTGCCTTAATTTACCTTTTCCTGATTATCAGTGGGGTTGAGCAGTGTTCCTATGTTTAATGGCTTCCTGCTCACAGATTGCCTGTTCCTGTTGGTGTATTTTGCCCAGTTTTAAACTGGGTTGTTTATCTTCTTTCTTATTGGCTTATTGGAACCTGTTAGCAATTAGGAATATTAACCATCTGTCAATCACGTGTACTGCAAATATCCTATCCCAGTCTATCACTGTCTTTTGTTTTTATACAGTTTTTGACTAAACAGGTTTAATTTCCTTTTTTAATAAGCAGCTTGACATTTATTTTACAGCTTCTGAACTTTCTGTCTAGCTTAAGAAGGTCTCCCCGATCCTGAGTTTACACATACAGTCTCTTTTCTTTCTACTTCCTTTATACACTTGCATATTCAGTCTATTCAGAATTGCTTTGTGTGTCTGATTTGATATGTGAAGCTGTGTTTTCCTCCAGATGGAGAGCCAAATAAACAGTTCCGTTGCTTACATTATACAGACACTTCCCCATGGACGGAGTAGAGAATCACATGGTCAGGTTCCTGGGAGGAACCTCAGAAAGGCAGAGTCAAATCATGGCTCCTAACCTCTCACTGCTCTGTTGGCTACATGTGTGGCGAGACCTGGCTTGGAGTCTCCCTAGAGAACTAGGGATAGGAGGCCACTGGGTCCAGACAAAGGATGCTCCGCTCCCCACCCCATAACCCCAAATGCACAGGATTTGGTCCAGTTTAGAAAGGCTGGGTCCTCAAGCCCAGCGGCGGTAATGGAGAGCATCGGCGAAACCGAATCACATTCTGGATTACACAGCGACCGGGCGGGAAGGGCACCGGCATCCTGAGTGTGAATGTGCAGTCACTTCCTGTCTGCTGTTTGAGATACGCATTGACAGCTAAAAATCTGGGCACAGAGGAGCTGGCTGTATCTTCCTGCTTTGCCTGATATAAGCAAAAACAGGGATCAGGTCTCAGCATGCAGATATTATCCGTATGAAAGTGTAGCCAAAGGCCAGAAGTGCTTGACATTTGCCATCTCAGCCAGAGAGCTGGGAATCAGGCCTGGCTACTTTTTCTTTTCTTTTCCTTTTGGATCTTTTCTTCCCACCCCACTTCTCTTCCCCCCTCCCTTTCCTCTTCCTTTTCCCCTCCCTCTCTCCCTTCCTCCCTCTTTCTCCTCCCCTCCCTGCCTCTCTCTCTTCCTCTCCTCTTTTGGGAGAATGGATCCAGAGGACCCTGCAGAGGGCTTATCTCCAAGACAGAACCTCAGCAGCCCGCTCTGTTTGATCAACACTTGAAGTGGCTGCAAATACTCTCGCTTCTCATTTAAATTTGTATCGATCTCCCGAATGGGGAACAGGCAACCAAAATAAATTATCTAAATAGAGTTAATCAGGACAGAGCCAGTGCACAAGAGGAATCTGGTGCTGGTACCACAGATTCTGCTGATGTGGAAAAGCTGCTGGAATGAAATATATATACTTTGGAGAGGAGGAAATAAACAAAAGCCAGTCCCTGAAAAGTCAGAGTTACCAGAAAGTGAACCAGGGTCCCTTCGAGTAGAATTGTTCTGTGGCTGGCAAGACCTGGAGGTAGGAATACATACATCATTAGGGACTGCCTCCTTCTTGAAAGCAGGCTGCAGAAATCCTATATGAGTAAGGAAAGATCAACTTATCATAGGTACAAGGGTATTTTTCTTTTCAAATCCATCAATTTCAGACTAAGTGATTCATGGTACTAGGAAGAGAAAACCCAGCGGGAAGCCTGGGTGATATTTGTACTTTCAGTTTGTGCCTTATAGCAGATTATCTGTAGCTTTTGTCTAATTTTTCCTGTTTTTGACTTAAGGAGTCATCTCAAGAGAGGTGAGCATGCAATTCAGGTTTAACCAATCATCCTTCGTTCCCGAGCTCATAGGGATTGGTTCAGAGGCAGATCAAATAGAGTCAACATAAATGTTTTGTTTTGCCAAACACTGTTTTAGTTTATTGGTTTGTTTAAGTGATTTAGCTGCCAACATTTAAACAATTGGTATATTTTATGCAGAATCTTGGCTTTTGGGTTCCTCTTTTAAAAGACAGATACTAGGTAGCTCTGGGCTGATATCTCTACCTGACTGCAGGCAGGTGGGTTTGCACCCTGGCTGTCCTCTTACATGAGCGTGGAGTCCCCGTTTGCTAAATTCCTCACCCAGCCCATATGCATTTGAGTTTCTGACTTGGTCTAAGAGAGCAGTTATCTAATTTCATTTCACATCAAATGTCAGGAATGATGGAGACTTTGGACATCATTTGGCCTAAATTCTCTCCTTATTAATGAGGAAACTGGGGTCCTAAGCATGAAAGTAAGTTGTCTAAGGCCCCATAGCAAGTTGATGGCACAAATGGGAAAAGAGCCCAGGATATTTTTATATTAACTTTCAGGAGCAGACAATACTTCTATTTCCTGCCAGGGGAGGGCTAGTTCCCCAAGGATGCCTCCAAAAGTAATATTCTATGATGCGATCCAGTAAAGGTGCTCATGGTGGGAATTTCAGATCTGGTATGGTGGGTATTTTCAGGCAAACGGACTGTTTTCTCTCAAATTGCTTTTCACAAATGGATGCCAACTCCTCTTATGACCAGGGTTGAAGGCTAGCTGTGTAAAACTGTCCTTTTCCTGACCATTCAAAAAGATATAACAATACCACCCGGTCTTTCTGAAGTGGGTGCAATTTAGATTTAAAAAAAGGATTCTATGTTTATTCTTTTGTTCATTTGATTGCTTGTGTGTCTGTTTATCCATCCTACATTTAGTGAGCGTTCATTCTATGCCATGTACTATGCTAACTTCCAGAGACACAAAGATTGGCCCCTAAAGCTCTCAGATGAGCTTCAAGCTGTAATAGAGATGCAAAGGAGGGCTGACTTCAGTGAGGAGGTGCTATTTTAGCAACCTTTCCAAGAAAAGGAAGAGTCCATTTTAGGTAGGAGTCAAGAGTTAGCTCTGAACTTCCCTTAGAGTTTAGACCCACTTTGGGTTGCTCCTACATTTTAAAAATTACAAAGTTTACCCACATTTAAAACTTGGAAGATTTCAAGTAAAGATCCAGATTTTCTACTTTTCTTGAAAAACAGTGGATCTGAGACACTGGGCCACATCCCCTCAGGGCACCAGTGAGGTGCTGCTGAGTGGTAGCTGCCCCCTTTAGAGAGGGCATGCATTCTCCTCTCCAGCTTGTCACCCTCCTGCCGCTCCATGTCACATTACTCACGGTTCCCACCGTAAAGTTACATGACCTGCCTCTCCTCGCTAAGGATCTGAATTGGCATTCACTGACCTAACATCTCAAGTGTATTACCTATGGTCACAGGGAGGAGGTGGAAGCAAATGTGCAGGCAGAGGCGTCGACATGGGAAACATGTGTATTCAGGGAACTGCTTGTAGTCTCATTGGCAGGCAGATAATTACGTGGGGCAGATGTAGGCAGAAATGAAGCTGGGAAGTAGGCAAGGGCCGGATTGCCCATGGAAGGCCCTGTGGTCCTGCAAAAGACCTTGTAACGGATTCTGTACTCAGTGGGGAGCCTCTGGAGTCTTGGGAGGGGAGTGTCATGGCTATATTTGTGTTTCTGATCACTATGCAACAACGGGGAGAGTACAGCTGGCAGAGGTAAAGAAGGAGGCTGGGAGACCATTTGGGCAGCAGTTTTTCTGACCCAGGATAGAGATGAGGGATCCAGCCATCTTCATGCATGCCCAGCATAGACACCTGGCAAATCGTTGTTAATGACTGAGACATGAGTGTTGAAGTCCCAAGGGCCACTTGCTCCTTTTATCACCCAAGAGTCACCATGCGGCCCTCCAGGCTTCCTGTGGCCACAGTGAGGCACATGTGCACAGACAGGGCACAACTGAGTCTGTGAAGTGCTTTTTGGCAAAGTACATAGGAATTTAGACTTTCTTAGTAGTAATTGCATTATAATGCCCCAGGTGCCCCCAGAGTGTACTCAGGGAATTAATGGGCCTACCGGTCTCATTTATTTTTTAGGGTCCCAGGGCCCCCTTCCATAAATGAGCATTCCCTGTGTACTGAATGAGACCCGGAGGATGAGAAGAGTGATTGCTTCTCTCGGAAGTGAGCCAGAGGTGAATATCAGCCCCTGGAGGATGCCTCTGGCCCATCAGTTGGGAAATACTGCAGTGACCGAGGCAGAAGGCTCTCTAAATGCAAAGAACAGCATTCCAAGCAAACGAGGGAACCCAGCAATTATTTCCACTCAAAAGTTGGTAATGAATAGGCATGTTATTTATTCATTCATTAAACGTAGGCAAACAAGCAACCAAAGAGGAAGCCGTCTGGCCATTCTTTTAATGAATCTGCCCCATTTCTGAGTGAAATGTGAGCTGTGCAGATGAAATGCTGAACCCTGGAAATATATTACCCACTCAGGAAGCCATCCTTCTAGCCTTAATTAAAGAAAATCAACAACTCCCGCTTGCAGTGCCTGATGATGGAAATCAAACCAACGAACTGAAATACAGACTTGCCAGGCAGGCTGGGCCAGGCCTGGCTGGGCTTGCAGAAGTCTGGGAACCTCATGAGCATGTCTGAAAGACTGTGCCTTGGGTGTCCAGGAAGCCAACACTAACAGTGGCCAAGATAATTACAGAGAACTGATTTCATTACAGGGCACCAAATCCTCCTTGATGAAGCTTTGCTGGTTTATGGTACTAGGCAAGCACGTAACAAGGACCTCTAACTAAGTGTCAAGGTAGATATTTCTGGGGCATTGGCACTTGAGCTGGAATCTTAGGAAAGTCAGGGAGTAAAACTGGATGAGGACAAGGAGAGAGGGATGGTAGGGCAATCCAGGTGGGGGGTGGGCATGTGCCATTGTCCAGAAATGCAAGAGCACCAAAGCCAGAGAAAATGCCCCTTGGGTATGGTTTTGCTTCACTTTCATATACCGGATAATGGGATTCTCTTTAGGTGATTAAATTAGAACAAGCTATGGGCTGAAAACTGCTATGATAACACAGGCTTGGTTTGAGTGTGTTGGTTTCGGTGCTGAAGATACTGATAGGCCTGTCATTTTCCTATTAACATTTTACAAGGAGGACTGAGCTTGCCTTGATGCAACAGGGAAATGACCTCTGGGTCTCCTGCTATGTGAGCATCTCCTGCCAGGTGGTTTGCTCCCACCATGGATGAACTCAGTGAGACCGCTCGGGTCTCACAGCCCCCACCCCCTTCCTCTCATGGGTCTGCCAACCACTCGAGCATGGAGCCTGGAGACTGGATCATGCAGATAAAACCTGACCCTGCTGCTCATAAGCTCTGTAACCTTGGTCAAGTCACTTAACCTCATTGTGCCTTAGTTCTCTTGTCTTAAAATTGGGTGAGATAATAGTACCTATCATGGAATAGAGGGCTATTGTGAGGAGGGGTCATAAGGAAGGTACAGAGCAGTGTCTGTCCTATGAAGGAGCTATACAAATACTTAGATGATTTTTACTTAGGGAGAGCTATATTTAACATCAAAGGAGGTGCACAGATATGTGTGTGTGTGTGTGTGTGTGTGTATGTGTTCATGTTGTCAGGCACAACTGAGAGGTTGTGTTCCTGAGACAGAGGTGTAAAGATGTGTAATTTGAGTGACTATCCTTGGCCATGTCTAATGCAGGTGTCTTTGAGGAACTGCAAAGTTAGCGTGGGCAGAGTCCACAAAACTTAGAGTTTCTTAGTAGGCTTATGCTGATGCATCCGGGCAGCATCTTCTGACTGTGTCCACAGTAAGAATGTGTGCGCCTGAAAGACGGTACTCCTCCCTGACTCTGCCCCTCTTCTGCAGCCCCAGCCACGTCTCAAGCTTAGCTAGCCATGGCGTGCCGAGTTCTTCACTGAGTATAGATGTCTCCTTCCCTCCATTTTATACCTGGGCTATTCTTCCTGCTCTGAAAGCCCTTTTTCTATTCTTCCTCTCTCATTCTCAACCATCAGGCAAATCATTCATCTTCCAAGACTTGGCTTGTGTGTCGTGCCCCTACCAGGTATCTCTTGGACTCATCTTCCATTCCCCATCCTCATAAAGTCACTGGTTTCCTTCTTTATTCCTCACTGACATGTGTACATAACCGTCCTGACATCTGTAATGCCATGTTGTTTTGTTAAATTTAAAAGTCTATCGCCCCACATAGACTCTAGGAAAATCCCCATAAGGCAGAGGCCTGGTATGTCCCTTGTGTGCCCAGGACCTAGCACAATGCTTGGCATGCAGTTCGTACTTAATAAATGATGGTTGAATTAATGAAATGAAATAACATGTGGAAATCTATTTTATCATCCCTTGAGTAGAAATAAATCACTTAAACCAGTATAAATGAATGTTTGGGAATGGGTGCTTATTCTCTTTTCAAAACTCATTCATGGACTGCTACTTAGCAATTAAAACAAACGGTTCTGATACATGCAACAACTTAGATGGATCTCAAGAGAATTATGTGAATGGAAAAATGTTGCATCCTGTGTGATTTCATGTACATGGTATTCTTGATAAGGCAAAATTATAGAGATTGAGACCAGATGAATGATTGTAGGGATGTAAGTATGGAAAACGGGATGTGGGGGTCACGGTGAGGACGGTAGCCATAGATACAAAGGGCAGAAGGATTGTGATAAGACGATTCTGTGTCCTGGCTGTGGTGGTGGCCCTTGAGCTTACACATGTGGTAAAATCACATAAAACCAGACAATACACACACACACATGATATAAGTAAACAGATGAAATCTGAAAAAGGTTGGTAGATTTTATTAATGTTGATTTCCTGGTTGTGATATTGTACTATAGTTAATCAAGATGTTACTATTGGGGCAAACTAAATGAAGGGTATATGAGATCTCTTTGCATTCTTTCTTATGACTGCATGTCAATCTCCAATTATCTCAAAATAAAAAAGAAACACACATCCATGCACATACATATACACACACAATGAGATCCCACTACATATTTACCAGAATAGCTAAAATAAAAAAGACCGACACCATCAAATGTTAGCAAGGACACAGAG
Organism: Smutsia gigantea; assembly: GCA_032199065.1. Taxonomy (NCBI): domain Eukaryota; kingdom Metazoa; phylum Chordata; class Mammalia; order Pholidota; family Manidae; genus Smutsia; species Smutsia gigantea. The sequence goes on from JAVSCE010006213.1 coordinate 132,391, forward strand.
CAACTGGAACTCACATACACTATTGCTGGGAATGTTAATTAGTACCAACACTTTTAAAAAATGTTTGTCCTTTTCTACCAACACTGAAAATATACATATCTTATAACCCAGCATTTCCATTCCCAGGGATATAATCTAACAGAAAAACAAACATATTAGATGACCTGAAGCAGTACATTTTACGATAACTCCAAACTGTAACTGCCTAATGCTCATTGGCAGTAAAATGTATAAAGCAATTTTGGTATATTTTCAGTGTCTCAGTGAGTTTGTGCTGCTGTAACAAAATAGCATAAACTGGGGGCTTAAACAAGAAACATTTATTTCTCACAATTCTGGAGCCTGGAAAGTCCAAGATCAAGGGGCTGGTAGATTTGGTGTCTGGTGAGAGTTCTCTACCTGATTTGCAAATGGCTGTCTTTTCCTTATGTCTTTGCCTGGCCTTGCCTTGTGTGTGCATGAAGAGAGAGAGAGATATCTATCTCATGTCTCTTCCTCTTTTTACCAGGCATTAATCTCATCATGAAGGCCCAACCCTCATTACCTAATCTACCTCTAATTGCTTCTCAAAGGCTCTGCCTCCAAACACTATCACATTGGGGATTAAGGCTTCAACACATGAAACGGGGGGAGGGGACCCCACACGTTCAGTCCATAGCACCCAGGACAGAATGCTATATAGCAGTTAGAATGAACAAATTGCAACTACATGCACCAGTATGAATGAATTTCAGAACCTAATGTTGAACGAAAGAAGATGGTCACAAAAGAAGGCACGCTATGTGATCCCATTTATTTAAGTTCCAAAAAAACCCCAAATTAGTCTGGTCAGGATGGTGGTTACATTTGGGGGGGTAGCAGTTGCAGAGGGACATGAGCTGGACTTCTGGGGTTACAGTGTTGTTTCTTGATCTGAGTTCTGGTTTTGCAGGTGAGTTCAGCTTTGTAAAAATTCATGTAATTGTGTACTTAGGATATGTGTCCTTTTGAGTATGTACATTATTATACTTCAAGAAAAAATTGCTTTAAATTTAAAATAAATTTAATTGTTTTAATTAAATTTATGCATTTAATTGTTTTAAATGCATAAAATTTCATGCATTTTATTCCATAGTCAACAGTTATTAGGTGTCTACTCTTCTAGATAACCCTGCTAAGCTCTTGGGACCCCTGCTGTAGGAGACTTAAAGTCTATGGAGAAACCACTTATTTTCCTTGTCTTTCTCTTGCAAAGAGTTCTAAGTATCAGATAAGATCAGGAGAAACTTTTTGTTGGTGGTGATTTTAATTAGTTATCGAACTAAAAGAACTTGCAAAAGAGAGACTTTTCTTGTCTTTACAGCAGAGCGACAGAGTTCTTTTTTATAAAGTACTCTGTCTTGAGCTCCAGCATCCATCAGGTAATTCCTTTTAAGACCTCCTTAAACTAATTTTCAATCAAAAGAAGAAAAAGTAGCCAAATGTAATTGCTGTAAAAGAAAAAAAATCCCCTTACTAGGAAATCTATAACTGCCTTCAGGAATTCAAAAATAAAAACGTTCAAGTGAAGGAATCATTGCTTTGCTACACATGGAAATATCTCAGCCGAGAGGAAATTCTAGGTCTGTCTTTGCAGCCCTCAGGACCACCAGACAGAGTAACTCTCCCCACCCCCACCCCTTCCCTCTGCCCCCCACCATTTAAAAGGACAGTTTATGGCTTTAGCCGTGATTTGGTGAGAATAGTGTTTCTTGTCATTCTATCCATAATAATCCTGCAATTTGCAAAACATAGGTAGTATTAAAGCATGGATAATACTACCTTCCCATGCCAAAGATGGAGAAAGGAATCAATGAGACCCATGAAGCTATGCTCACAGGAAAAACAGAACCACAGATGGGAAATGGTAGCAGAGTTGGCAAATCTGAGAGCGAGCTGGGAGACCTGATTATGATTCTGTTGTAAAGCCAGGTCATGGAATCCGTGAGCTGACCTGCCTCACCACCACACCTCCAGCAGAGCCCCACCTTGGAAATGCTCTGAGTTTCTGGCAGGGATGATAAATCAATCAATAGGTCAGCAGGTACTGATGGAACCCCACCATATGCTTGGCACCATGGTGATGCTAAGAATATGAAATACTTCTCATTTATCAAGGAACTTATGTTCTACTTTGAAAGAAAGTCAGATGCCCTGACCTTTCTTATAACACCACCTAAGTAAATGTGTATGACAGAGGATAGACATCTGATCAGTATCTACAATTAAAAATATGTTTAAGTTTATCCAAGGATCTCAAAGAACTGAACACAGAGTTTGGGGAGATGGGAGCAGGAATCATGGAAGTAAATAAACATGTGTCCCAATAACGTGTTAGGTCCGCAAAGCAACCCTTAGAAAGACAGATAATAGTTACAGCCAGTGTGCGGATGGAAAGACTGAGGCTCCAGGAGTGATACCTGTGCCCAAGACCCCACAGCAAGTGGGGAAGCCAGATCTGAGTGTAACTAATCCAGAGTGCACGCTCCTCACACCAACAGTGTTCCCCGTAGCAAAGACTGTGCTGCCCAAGAGAGGCAAGCCCATTTAAGAGGCATCTCCCTGGACATTTTAATTTGGGTAGCCATGCATTTTTGTTACTATTGATAAGAAAAAATATACATAATTACTATAGCAAAGCCCTGATGCCAGATATTATTGCTTCAGATGAGGCAAATGCATTAAAAAAAAACCATAACATAACATTTTTAAATTGCAAAATGATGCAATTTTTTTGAGCCATATTAAGTAAATCATCTTGCAGGTGGTACATGTTTATAACAAAAGCATGAATGGTTGCAGTTGGGACCTTTTTCATTATAGAAAGCAGCTGTCCCTTACCATAGCAAGACTTGAGAATGTTTTATGGGGACTTACATAGGGATTGAGGAATTTGGAGGTTACTAGGACTTTGCCTGAGGCACAGGGGGAGTCTGGAGAATGGGAAACTAAGTCAACACGATGAGTGTGGTGTGGAGTTCACAGCAGGAATACCCAGAGTAGAGTGGATGCCACAAGAGGGTCTGGATCAATATCAAAACACCAATATCAATTAGCTTCAATGCCAAAATCCAAAAACAAGCTTAAACATTTCACTACCAAGTTGAGACAAGGAAGTACAAATGGGTTTTGAGAACTTAAAGGGATATTAGAATGTCATTGGTTCAGGGATAGTGTCACCCAGGACTGCGTGGGGACTGTTCACCTTGATGGGCTTGGCAGCTGATTTGAAGGGTGGAGGTAGGGGGGCCGGGGCTGGACAGCAGCAGGCTCATGAGGGTGTCCTAAGGCAGATTCTTCTTTTATGTGTGAGGAATGACGGCTCCCAGTTTGTCGCTGCCCCTTAGGAGTTAGCCCACTGAAGACCCTTTGGAAGGAGGGGACGGGAGGCAGGGAGGAGAGTGTGAAGGGAACAGGAGAGGAGAGTCGGAAGGAGAGGATGGTGGGGAGGAAGAGAGGGAAGGATGGGGAGGGAAGAATGGAAGGGGAGAATAAAGGAGAGAGCGGCAAGGAAGTGAGAAAGGGAGGGAGGAAGGGAGGGAGAGAGAGAAGGCCTGAGCCTGGGGGACCTGCTCTGCCTTGTGGACATTCACTCCCTTGATAGTTTTCCTCCCTCTGCTTGTCCCCGTCACCATCTCTGAGATTAGTTTCTCCTTGGCATTTCCATCTCTTCTTACCACTAATTTTCTTTTGATATTTTAATTCATTGCATTTCACTGGGACCTCTTTCCCTTTAAGGCTGTGTAATTAATGGGCCAGTCTAATTTCCTTTGAGACAACATTCTTAATTGCTGTAATTCTCACTTACGTTTCGGCATCCCTGTTGGCATTGATGCGTTTTCATTTGCATTCTCAAACTCCCCAATTATAAACACACCGATATGGGGGAGACAGTTTTCCTTCCATTGTGTGGTGTGCGGGAGCTTCAGGGGCTCTGTCTGCCTTTAACATCTCATTTATACACGAAAATCTCTCTCAGTCTTGATGTGCACTAGAATTTTTATGAACTCCTGCAAAGAGGTCGGGTTGCTATTTTCGTTTCTGAAAGTCAGCACCGTATTTTAATAACTTTTTCGTTGGTGGATGTATAGTTTCTTTTGTTTCCCGATTTTATGTCTTACCAGTATTCACAGCATAAGGCCTCAGCACCCAACACAGTCCAGGTGCCCCAGGTGACAAGGAGTGGCAGCGTTCCCTTCTTCCCCTGGGAGGCTGACGCGGGTGGAATACTATTAACTCACATCCCCTCCCCTCCCCGAACCCCCGTCATCACGGATTTGTTCTCTGCCACTGTCACTTGGACACTTTGAGAGTATTATTTAAGTGAAGCCCTTCGTTTTGATTCCAATCTTTGGTTTATGTCTGTTGTCCAAGTCTGTTTACTTATTTTCAATAAATCCTTCAATCTACTTTTTCACTATAATAGAAAATTATATTATGCTAATATATAATATACTATAATTAATATATTGTTATGTTATATTATATTTTCCTTTATTTTACTTTCTGTCTCATAGACTGCGACGACACCCTCCTCCCTTGTAAGGAATATACAAAATAGTTGGGGGAAGCAAGAAAAAAGAAAAAAAAACTAAAAACCAAAAGGCAAGCATGCAGATTTCTAAGCAGGGTTCCTGATCTATGCTTCTGCTTCCCGCTTAGCACGCAGAAGTGACAAGGAAGACAAGAGGTTTGATCATAATGGGAATAAACTCAGCAGTCTCAGCTGTAAACCCTGTGGCCTGGGGCCATTCATGTCACCTCTCTGAGCCTCAGGTGCTTTATTTTTAAAATGGACGTAATAGTACCTACCTCATAGGTTTTTGGTTGTGAGGGTTACATGAGTAAGAATATGTTACGGGCTTTGAACAATACCAGGCACATGCTCACCATTTCTGTGTTTGCTGCCATCCTCCTCCTGGCCGTTCTCATCCCAGCCGTCAAGTGTAGCAAAGGAGGGTTGAGACGTTCACCCCTTTGTATCCCAGTCTACAACCAGCCCCTCAGAGATGCTGGTATGAATGGAGAGCAGGGAGTCCGCAGGCCCTGACCGTACCCACAGACTGGTGGGAGATGGGGCTGGGGGGAGAGGGTCCTGCCGCCCCTCATGGCCCAGCCCCCACGCTGTGGCTTACACACTTGTGCGAACTCTGAAACCTCTCCTCTCTGCTTCCTCTCCTGATTCCGCCCAGATTGGCTTCACACACCTCCAGCAGCACCATGTGGCCCCCCACTGCCCATGAGGGTTCCACAGACCTGCTCACACCCAGCCCTCCCTGCTTGGACTATTGCCCCATCACAGTAATACCAGGCAATGTTTGGTATCTATGGCCACTTTGGTGCGAGTGAAATCAGTTGCCCTTGTTGATAATCTAAGGTGCTTGGTTTTCTTTCAACTGTGACCCATCGTATTCTGATTCTGTGATCAAATCTATTGGAAAAATCAAGAAGTTATTTTCTATTGTATCTTGTAGTCACCTGTTGCTGTTAGTTTTAATTCCCTACTACTATTGTGATTTTTTAAAAAACTTTTTATCTTGAAATAATTTTTGACTCAATAGAAGTTGCAGAAGTCGTAAAGAGAGTTCCTGCTTACCCTTCACGCAGAAACATCTTCCAGAAACATGGTACCCCATCAAAGCCAGGACACTGACTCTCGTACAACGCTATTCACTAAACTACAGACTAGATTTGTATTTTGCCCATTTTTACATGCACACAATTAGCTGTAAATATATACATCTATGAAATTTCATCAAATGAGTAGATTCACCTAGCCACCACCATTAGCACACAGAACTCTTCCATCACCACAAAGAAACCCCCTCCTGCTACTGCTTTAGAGCCCACCCTCCCCCAGCCCTAACCCTTGGCAACCACTGACTTGCTCTCTATGACTGTAATTTTAACAGTTTTAGAATGTTATAAAAATGGTGCCCTTGTATTTTTTATTCTAGTGTTTGGCCTTGCCCACTTCCCCTGTTATGTGTACTATTTCCAAAATGTCTAGAAACCTGCTTTTATATTTTCTTCTATTCCTTATCGTGTAGCATGCACGACACCCTTTCCCCAATAAAGGAATATGTAAAATAGTTGGGGAAATAATACAAAAACACTGGACCAGAAAGCAAAGAGACACCCATTAAGATTTCTAAATAAGGAGATATTAGTGATAAAAGTAATAGTAGCAGTAATAATAGTTTGCATTTATTGGGCCCTTACTATAAATGCAAGGCACTTTTGTGAACCCTTCATTAATGTTTTCTCATTTAACTCTTACAACCCACTTGAAAATGTATTGTTATCTTACTGGTACTATTATTATTTTCTGAACAAGGGAGGGAGGGTATGTAAATCGCCCCCAAAGTCAATGGTGGGAGTCAGGTTGGGTAGCTGGGCAGTGTTCACCTAGTCTCTAGAGCACCACCACAGAGGAAAAATCGCTTGACTTCCTTTTTCCTGTAGCCAGGACCCACCTACACAGTTTCAGGAAAGTTTGTGAAAATTCATAAACTCCTTAAGAGTCATAGGTTTTCAGAGCTCTATAGTCTTCAGAGAACATGTGATTCAATCCCTAATTTTACACTGAGGAAACTGAGGTCTGGCAGCATTGTGGACTTGATGGGTGTCATTCTGCAATTTAGAAACTAGGACTAAAGCCTTGGGATACTGATGCTTATACTCTTTTTTAGATAAATATTCCTTTTTTTCCAGCTTTATCAAGGTATAATTGACAAAAATTGTAAAAATTTAAGGTATACAATGTGATGATTTGATATGCAGATACACTGTGAACCAGTTATTACGCTCAAGTTAATTAACATATCCATCACCTCACATAGTTTTTTTTGTGTGTGAGAACAATTAAGATCTACTCTATTAGCAAATACCAAGTATACAATAGGCTATTGTTAACTATAGTCACCATGCTTGTACAGTAGATCCCTGAACTTATTCATCCTGTATAACTCAAACTTCATAGATTTGATTATAGATTAGGGGATTTTAGGGCTTGGGCAAAAGTCAAGGCATGGGACCAGTTACCTTCTGTTTTGGTCTTTATACGTAAGTTTCCATTCCTTGCTTTTCTCTTTCTTTCCAAATACAGCAATTTTTTGTGATCAGTATAACCTAGTCATTGTATGATTAGTTACTAACCAAAGTCAGTTCGCTTGTTCAGTTTATCCATGTTATCTGTTGTATTAGTCAGGATTCTCCAGAGAACCAGAACCAGCAGGATATTGTTATATACATATGAAGAAACTTATTAGAAGGAATAAGCTCATGCAATTACAGAGTCTGAGAAGTCCCAAGATCTTCAGTTGGCAAGCTGGAGATAGCGCACATGTACACATACACACACAAACACACACTTCTCTGTGTTACAGCATTGAGATTTCAGGGTTTAATTGTTAAAGTAGCTAATATTACCTTCATTAATACATGGCACCAGGTGTGATTCATTTTAATCCAGTTCGCCTCAACAACTGATTATTGAGCATCCGTGTGCCAGGCACGACAAGGCAGTGATGTCGCTGCACAGGGCACAGATGTTTCCCGCCCTCATAGTGCTTCCTATGTGGAGGCTGGCTGCCCTGCTTTGGCCTCTTGCAGTGTTCTGCACTTCCGGCCATCATAACACTTGCCCAGCTTTATTATCATTTTGTACTTACTTGTTTATCCCGTGAAAACGAGCTGCTTGAGAGTAGGAAACAAGTCTTAATTGTATTTCTAGCACCATGGTGCCTGAGACACAGTAAATAAAGGTGGGTAAATTCTTTTTTTTTTTTGCTATTATTAATATACAATTACATGAGCAACATTATGGCTACTAGACTCCCCCTATTATCAAGTCAAAGGTGGATAAATTCTTAACAAATAAATGCACCACCTGCCGTTCTCATGTTTTTCCCCTTTGCCCTGACACAGGGGAGGCCCTCTGCTCCATGGTCTTGCTGCACTTTGTGGCTGCCGCTCTTACTGGCACACCATAGAGTTCTCTCTACAAGCAAGGCAGATTCATTGAATCTGAAGGGACATTTTATGCCGCACTCAATGGCTTTCCCCCACCTAATGAGAACATAAAATATTTGACAATTTTCTTCATTGTCCTCATACTTTGTTTTGAATTGCACTGCATTTTGCCGTGTTTCTCCTGCTCGGAAGTGATGAATACCCTTTAAACCAACACAGCATTATTTGCAAATGAACTTAAAGAGGAACAAAATTGCACAGAGCCAAAGTGGGCTCCAGCAGCAGCTTGGAAAAACACATTTTTCAAGGTACCAAGGAAAAGGAATTTATCCAATTTAATTTTCAGGGAGGTCTATAAAATGAATAAGTATTCTGACTGAAAAGCATAATTAAACCAATGGTGAATATAAATGAGGAAGGGAAGTATCGTACTATGACTGGAATATCGTTTTGCAAGCAAATGGCTCATACCAGGAAAACAAATTATTTAATGTAGACTTATTTCTCAAGAATATTCGAGGAAACAAAAAAGCTTTCCCTGTTCTGCACAATCACCTTCTTGGGACTGTGTGAGCAAAGAGCAGCAGTCTCAGCTAGAATATGTGGTAGTTTCCCCAGCACAGAAGCCAAGAGGGACCTGCGTGCCATTTTGCACATCCAGGAGGAGGCTGTTTGAATAAAACCAAAGCCCACCTCCAAGCCTCCAAGCCTATGGCAGACACTGTTAGCAGCTGGTCCACCTGCTAGCCAAATCTTGATTTTGCTGCGGAGCGGTTGGGGCAACATGCAATCCCCAGGGCATGAATTATGATTGGTCTAGGCCATTCAGGCCCACGTGTTTTCCTTTGCTGAATATCTGATTTCCCAGCTCACTTTGCAGCCAGGAGTGGCCATATGGCACTATCCTGGCCAATGAAATATCAGTATCTATTTACTGGGAAACTCTGGAAAATAATTCCTCGCTAATAAAAGGAGAAAGAAACAAAATGATCCTCTCTCAATGCCCTGGCTTCCCCAACTTCACCCTCTCCTTCTTGTCCTTGAATGTAGCCATGATGCCTGGAGGTGTGGCAGCCATTTTGTAACCATGAGACAACAAACATGAATATAAAAAAGCCAATATGCTAAAGATTGGAATCCATACTGAAATGGATCTGGATTTTTAATGACATAATTGAATTGCTGAACCAACCTTGGGGTGTCTATAACTCCAGTCTTTTTGTTAGTAAATAAGAGATGTCTGTATTATTTAGGCTACTGTTGATTAGAATTATTACTTACAGCCAAATATAATCCTAACCAATAGCCTCCCCAAATTCAGTCCCTCTTTAAAGTCTCTAGAAGCCATCTCCTTTTCACCACCCTCTCTGCTGCTGCTGCCCAATTCAGGACTGCTCATCCTTCATCTGAACTCTTGCTAGTCTTTTAACCAGTCGCCCTTCCTCCAGTCTCACCCAGACCATCTCCCACACATCAACCTGCATGATATAATGTTCCCCCCCGATTTATGCATCTTATATATGCCTGCTCATCCTCTAGGATCTTTGAGAGGAGAGATCAATCACCACCTCCTTTGCAAATCCATCCCAGTTCTCCCAGGCAAAATGCCTTGGTCTCTGCTCCTTTTCCATAGAATGTACTAATTCCATGTGTATTTCATAGGTCCTCCTTTTTCTCCTCCCTCCTACCCTTCCTCTTTCTATTCTTCCTTCCTTTCGTCCTCAAAACATTCTAAGTACCAGAAAGCATATCAGGTCTTATTTCTTCCAATTATCATTACATGAATTTCAATAGAGATCTGTTTGTGGTCAGACTACATCTTGTTTTTATATATATACTTTTTAATTTTTTAATTTTTATTTTGCTATTATTAATGTAGAATTACATGAGCAACATTATGGTTACTAGACTCCCCCCATTATCAAGTCTCCATTACAGTCACTGTCCATCAGCGTAGTAAGATGCTATAGACTCACTACTTGTATTCTCTGTGTTATACTGCCTTCCCTGTATGCCCCCCCACCACCTCATTATGTGTGCTAATTGTAATACCCCCTTTTCCCCTATATCCCTCCCTTCCCACCCATCTTCCCCAGTTCCTTTCCCTTTGGTAACTGTTAGTCCATTCTTGGGTTCTGTGAGTCTGCTGCTGTTTTGTTCCTTCAGTTTTTTTTCTTTGTTCTTATACTCCACATATGAGTGAAATCATTTGATACTTGTCTTTTTCGGCTTGGCTTATTTCACTGAGCATAATACCCTCTAGCTCCATCCATGTTGTTGCAAATGGTAGGATTTGTTTTCTTCTTATGGCTGAATAATATTCCATTGTGTATATGTACCATATCTTCTTTATCCATTCATCTACTGATGGACACTTAGGTTGCTTCCATTTCTTGGCTACTGTAAATAGTGCTGTGATAAACATAGGGGTGCATATGTCTTTTTGAAACTGGGCTGCTGCATTCTTAGGGTAAATTCCTAGGAGTGGAATTCGTGGGTCAAATGGTATTTCTATTTTGAGTTTTTTGAGAAACCTCCATACTGCTTTCCACAATGGTTGAACTAACTTACATTCCCACCAGCAGTGTAGGAGGGTTCCCCTTTCTCCACATCCTCACCAACATTTGTTGTTATTTCTCTTTTGGATGGCGGCCATCCTAACTTGTGTGAGGTGATATCTCATTATGGTTTTAATATGCATTTCTCTGATGATCAGCGATGTGGAGCATCTTTTCATGTGCCTGTTGGCCATCTGAATTTCTTCTTTGGAGAAATGTCTGTTCAGCTCCTCTGCCCATTTTTTAATTGGCTTGTTTGCTTTTTGTTTGTTGAGGTGCATGTGCTCTTTATATAATTTGGATGTCAACCCCTTATCCGATATGTCATTTATGAATATATTCTCCCATACTGAAGGATATCTTTTTGTTTTATTGGTAGTGTCCTTTGCTGTACAGAAGCTTTATAGTTTGATATAGTCCCACTGGTTCAATATTGCTTTTGTTTCCCTTGCCCAGGGAGACATGTTCATGAAGAAGTTGCTCATATTTATCTTCAAGAGATTTTTGCCTATGTTTTTTTCTAAGAGTTTTATGGTTTCATGACTTACATTCAGGTCTTTGATCCATTTTGAGTTTACTTTTGTGTATGGAGTTAGACAATAATCCACCTTCATTCTCTTAAATGTAGCTGTCCAGTTTTGCCAATACCAGCTGTTGAAGAGGCTGTCATTTCCCCATTGTATATCCATGGCTCCTTTATCATATACTAATTAACCATATATGCTTGGGTTTATATCTGGACTCTCTAGTCTGTTCCACTGGTCTATGGGTCTATTCTTGTGCCAGTACCAAATTGTGTTGATTACTGTGGCTTTGTAGTCAAGCTTGAAGTCAGGGAGCATAATTCCCCCCACTTTATTCTTTCTTCTCAGGATTGCTTTGGCTATTCTGGGTCTTTTGTGGTTCCATATGAATTTTAGAACTATTTGCTCTAGTTCGTTGAAGAATGCTGTTGGTATTTTGATAGGGATTGCATTGAATCTGTAGATTACTTTAGGCAGGATGGCCATTTTGACAATATTAATTCTTCTTATCCATTAGCACGGGATGTGTTTCCTTTTATTGGTATCTTCTTTAATTTCTCTCATGAGTGTCTTGTAGTTTTCAGAGTATGCCTTTTATTTCCTTGGTTAGGTTTATTCCTAGGTATTTTATTCTTTTGTATGCAATTGTAAATGGAATTGTTTTCCTGATTTCTCTTTCTGCTAGTTCACCATTAGTGTATAGAAATGCAACAGATTTCTGTGTATTAATTTTGTATCCCACAACTTTACTGAATTCAGATATTAGATCTAGTAGTTTTGGAGTGGATTCTTTAGGGTTTTTTATGTACAATATCATGTCATCTGCAAACAGGGACAGTTTGACTTCTTCCTTACCAATCTGGATGCCTTTTATTTCTTTGTGTTGTCTGATTGCTGTGGCTAGGCCCTCTAGAATCATGTTGAATAAAAGTGGGGAGAGTGGGTATCCTTGTCTTGTTCCCAATATTAAAGGAAAAGCTTTCCGGTTCTCGCTGTTAAGTATGATGTTGGCTGTGGGTTTGTCATATATGACCTTTATTATGTTGAGGTACTTGCCCTCTATACCCATTTTGTTGAGAGTGTTTATCATGAATGGATGTTGAATTTTGTCAAATGGTTTTTCAGTATCTATGGAGATGATCATGTGGTTTTTGTCCTTTTTGTTGATGTGGTGGATGATGTTGATGGATTTTTTAATGCTGTACCATCCTTGCATCCCTGGGATGAATCCCACTTGATCATGATGGATGATCTTTTTGATATATTTTTTAATTCAGTTTGCTAATATTTTGTTGAGTATTTTTGCATCTATGTTTATCAGGGATATTCATCTGTAATTTTATTTTTTTGTGGTGTCTTTGCCTGGTTTTGGTATTAGAGTGATGTTTTCCTTATAGAATGAGTTTGGGAGTATTCCCTCATCTTCTACTTTTTAAAAAATATATTACATGTATTTTTTTTGCAATTATTAATATACAATTACATGAGCAACATTATGGTTACTAGACTCCCTCTATTATCAAGTCCCCACCACATACTCCCATTGCAGTCACTGTCCATCAGTGTAGAAGGATGTTATAGAATCACTACTTGTCTTCTCTGTGTTATACTGCCTTCCCCGTATCCCTCTACCCCATCCCCACCCCCACTAGAGTATGTGTGCTGATTGTAATAGCCATTTTTCCCCCCTTATCCCTCCCTTCCCACCCATCTTCCCCAGTCCCTTTCCCTTTGGTAACTGTTAGTCCATTCTTGGATTCTGTGAGTCTGCTGCTGTTTTCTTTCTTCATTTTTTTCTTTGGTCTTATACTCCACAGATGAGTGAAATCATTTGGTACTTGTCTTTCTCTGCCTGACTTATTTCACTGAGCATAATACCCTCTAGCTCCATCCATGTTGCTGCAAATGGTAGAATTTGTTTTCTTCTTATGGCTGAATAATATTCCATTGTGTATATGTACCACATCTTCTTTATCCATTCATGTACTAATGGCCTCCTCTTCTACTTTTTGAAAAACTTTAAGGAGGATGGGTATTAGGTCTTCACTAGATGTTTGATAAAATTCAGCAGTGAAACCATCTGGTTCAGGGGTTTTGTTCTTAGGTAGTTTTTTGATTACTAATTCAATTTCTTTGCTGGTAATTGGTCTATTCAGATTATCTGTTTCTTCCCAGTTCAGCCTTGGAAGGTTGTATCTTTCTAGAAAGTTGTCCATTTCTTCTAGGTTATCCAGTTTGTTACCATATAATTTTTCATAGTATTGTCTCATAATTCTTTGTATTTCTTTGGTGTCCATAGTGATTTTTCCTTTCTCTTTTCTGATTCTGTTTATGTGTGTAGACTCTCTTTTTTTCTTAATAAGTCTGGCTAGGGGTTTATTTATTTTGTTTATTTTCTCAAAGAACCAGCTTCTGCTTTCACTGATTGTATCTATTGTTTTATTCTTCTCAATTTTATTTATTTCTGTTTTAATCTTTATTATGTCCTTCCTTCTACTGACTTTGGGCCTCCTTTGTTCTACCTTTTCTAGTTTCATTAATTATGAGTTTAGACTGTTCATTTGGGATTGTTTTTCTTTCCTGAGGTAGGCCTGTATTGCAATATATTTCCCTCTTAGCATGATCTTCACTGTGTCCCACAGATTTTGGTATATTGAATTATTGTTGTCATTTGTTTCCATATATTGCTTGATCTCTGTTTTTATTTGATCATTGATCCATTGATTATTTAGGAGCTTGTTATTAAGCCTCCATGTGTTTGTGGACTTTTTCATTTTTGTTGTGTAATTTATGTTTAGTTTCATACCTTTATGATCTGAGAAGCTGCTTGTACAATTTCAGTCTTTTTGAATTTACTGAGGCTCTTTTTGTGGCCTCATATCTGATCTATTCTTGAAAATGTTCCATGTGCACTTGAGAAGAATGTGCATCCTGTTGCTTTTGGATGGAGTGTTCTGTAGATGTCCGTTAGGTCCACCTCTTCTAATATGTTGTTCAGTGCCTCTGTCTCTTTATTTATTTTCTGACTGGTTGATCTGTCCTTTGGAGTGAGTGGTGTGTTGATGTCTCCCAAAATGAATGCATTGCATTTTATTTCCCCCTTTAATTCTGTTAGTATCTGTTTCACAAATGTAGGTGATCCTGTGTTGGGTGCATAGATGTTTATAATAGTTATATACTCTTTTCGGACTGACCCTTTTATCATTATGTAATGTCCTTTTTTGTCTCTTGTGACTTTCTTTGTTTTGAAGTCTATTTTGTCTGATACAAGTACTGCAACTCCTGCTTTTATCTCCCTATTTGTTACATGATATATCTTTTTCCATCCCTTTACTTTCAGTCTGTGTATGTCTTTGGGTTTGAAGTGAGTCTCTTATAGGCAGCATATAGATGGGTCTTGTTTTTTATAGACTCAGTGCCTCTACATATTTTGATTGGTGCATTCAGACCGTTTACATTTAGGGTGATTATCGATAGGTATGTACTCATTGCCATTGCAGGCTTTAGATTTGTGGTTACCAAAGGTTCAAGGGTAATTCTCTTACTATCTAACAGTCTAATTTAACTCACTTCATATGCTATTACAAACACAACCTAAAGATTCTTTTTTTTCCTCATTTTTCTTCCTCCTCCATTCTTTGTATGTTATAAATTATAATCTGTACTCTTTGTCTATCCCTTGGGTGACGTCTATTTAGTCTTAGGAATAATTCCATCTGTAGGAGTCCCTCCAAAATGCACTGTAGATGTGGTTTGTGGGAGGTATATTCTCTCAGCTTTTGTTTCTCTGAAAATTGTTTAATCCCTCCTTCAAATTTAAATGATAACCTTGCTGGGTAGAGTATTCTTGGTTCGACGCCCTTCTGCTTCATTGCATTAAATACATCATGACACTCCCTTATGGCCTGTAAGGTTTCTGTAGAGAAATCTGATGATAGCCTGATGGGTTTTCCTTTGTATGTGATGTTTTTTTTCTCTCTCTGGCTGCTTTTAAAAGTCTGTCTTTATCCTTGATCTTTGCCATTTTAGTTATTATATGTCTTGATGTTGTCTTCCTTGGGTCCCTTGTGTTGGGAGATCTGTGCATCTTCATGGCTTGAGAGTATCTCCTTCCCCAGATTGGGGAAGTTTTCAGCAGTTACCTCCTCAATGACACTTTCTATCCCTTTTTCTCTCTCTTCTTCTTCTGGTACCCCTGTTACACGAATATTGTTGCGTTTGGATTGGTCACACAGTTCTCTCAATATTCTTTCATTCGTAGAGATTTTTTTTTCTCTCTGCCTCTGCTTCCTTGTATTCCTCTTCTCTAATTTCTATTCCCTTTACCGTCTCTTCTACTACATCTAGTCTGCTTTTAAATCCCTCCATTGTATGTTTCAATTCAGATTTGGAATTTCTTAATGATTGAATCTCCATTTTAAATTCCTTTCTGAGTTCTTGAATATTTTTCTATACCTCCATAAGCATGTTTATGATTTTTATTTTGAACTCCTTTTCAGGAAGATTGGTGAGTTCAGTTTCATTTGACCCTTTTTCTGGGGTTTGTGAGATTTTGGTCTGTACCATGTTCTTTTGATCTTTTATATTTCTGTGTGGTACCCTCTAGCACCCAGAAGCTCTAGTCTCTGGAGCTGCTAAGCCCCTAGAGTGAGGTTGGATGTCATAGGGGAGCGGAGCTTGTCCCTGGGGGGGAGGAAAGATCTGTTTCCTGACTCCTGCCTGCCCTGCCTGTCTCCAGTATCACAGCCAGTGGGCCGAGCACACAGGTGTAAGCCTCTGTGCTTGGCGTCTCTAGCTGTTGTAGGTGAGGCCTCTCTCTGGGTGGCCTGATGCCAGTGCAGTGACTGCCAGTTTTCGAGCCAGTGCTGTCAGGCCAGGAGGAAGGCTCAGCAGGCTGCGTATCACAGTGGGGGGTCTCGGAACTGTGTAGCCAGCCAGGGGCATGGAGCGCCTGAAGCTCCCCAAAGTTCCCAATCTGCTGGACAGAATGTGCTCAAACAACCTTGTCCCCCTATCCCTTCTCCTGCACAGCAAGTTCCCTGCAAACCCCGCACCTTCAGTAGCCCTCTCATTGCTAGGAGGCCTCTCAAACTGCCTGCCTTTCCCTTGTCCCAGAGAGGCCGGGTGTGGATCGCATCCTCCACAAATGGCTGGAATCTGTCCCTCAAGCACTCCGCCTGTCTCAGCTCCCCATCCTCCAGAGCATCACACAATGTAGGTTTCTGCTCGTAGAGCAGATCTTCAGGGCTGGGTGTTCAGCAGTCCCAGGCTTCCACACCCTCCCCCACTCCATTTCTCTTCCTCAGGTGAGCTGGGGTGGGGGAAGGGCTCGGGTTCTGCCGGATCAAGGCTTTCATATGTTACCCTGTTTTGTAAGGTCTGCTCTGTTCATAAGGTCTGTATGCAGTCTGGTGCAGCCTTCTTTCCTGTTACTGTTTTAGGGTTAGTTGTGTTAACTATATTTTCACACTATCTGTGGTTTTGGGAGGAGTTCTCTGTCTCACCTCTCATGCCGCTATCTTGAATCCTCTCATGCTTGACTACATCTTATTTCTGGTGTATCCCTAGCACCTAGCACAGGATCTGGCTCCTCCTGAGAACTCCATATGTATCATGGAATAAATTCAACCTTCCAGGCGCAGGAGATAAAGTGGTGAACAAGACAAAATAGTCTCTATCCTCATGGTCTACAAACTTCAGCTGGAGAGGCTCAAGTAGACAAATAGTCACAGAAACATATAAACTGGGAAAGTGTGGGAAATGTTGCAAGTGGGGGGTTCAAAGGTACTATGAGGAGTGTCACGTGGTGGTCTGATGAGATCGTGCAAGTGGGGTCAGACAAGCGCTCTTGGAGGAAGTGCCTTGCGTATATTGAAACCTGCAAGGATACAAAATGGGAAGAAATGGCGTTTTCCCAAAGAACTGGAAAAGAGTCACTGGGGCTGCAATGCAGTGAAGAAAGGGATGAGCAGAAGATGAGGCGGTGAGGTAGCCGGGGCAGCACCACCGACAGCTTGGAAGACCATGCTGAGGGTTTTCTTTGATATTAAAAAGTTTGCTTTTTCATGTTAAAATTGTCCAGTTGTGCCACACATTGTGTTTTCAACAAATTTAGTCAAATAATCCTCATATACAGAAAACATAAATTATCAATTAATCAAATAACAGTAGCACCTCCCCAGTACTTACTAATAATATGCATGTAGCTTATCTTGTGGCTGGAATAAATTAGTAAAGGCCTATTTCCTAGACGAACTGAAGCATACAAAATGTTGGTCACTCAAGATGTTTCAGCCTTTAAATGATTAGTGGTGATACTTGGTTTAATTCTCTTTTTAAAAAATTATTTTGTTGTGGTAAGAACACTTAACGTGACATCTACTCTCTTACAATTTGAAGGGGCACAGTATTGTTGACTATTGTGCAATGTTCCACGGTGGATCTCAGAGCTTACTCATCTTGCTTCACTGTAACTTTGAGCCTTTTGATTAGCAACTCCCAATTTCTCCTTCCCCCACAGTCCCTGCAAACCGTCATTCCATTTCTTGAGTCCGTGAGTTTGCCTAACTCATAAGCGGAATCAGGCAGTATTTGTCTTCCTGTGACTGGCTTACCTCACTCAGCATCAGGTCCTCAAGATTCAGCCCATGTTATTGCATATTATAGAATTTCCTTCTTTTTTAAGGCTGAATAGTATCCCATTGTATGGAATATCCTATGTTTTCTTTATCCATTCATCTGTTGATGGACAGGTAAGTTTCCACATGCAAAGGACTGTTGCTGTTTATCCCAAGTGCAAATGGGAAGCACCTGAAGGGTTTTTAGAAGAGGGAGGGGACAGTGATCTAATTTATGTTGTCACATGGTCACTCTGTTGGCTCAGATGAGAAGATACAGAAAGGAAACAAGAATAGAGGTTGAGGGTCAAAAGAGGAGTTTATTTCAGGAAAAGATGGCAGCTTGGGTTGGGGAGATGGCAGAGGAGCTAACAGGAATGGGCAGATTGGAAAGAGGTTTGCAAATTAAATTGACAGGACTTGGTGACAGGCCGCATGTGGGGCTGAGGAAGTGAGTGAGACACGGTTTCAGACACCTGGGGCTCTCTCTACCTTCTCCCTCCTGTCCGGCTGCTTCCCGATCTCCCCTGGGACCTGGGGTCAGGGCCGTCCTCTGTGAGGCCTCCAAACTCCTCGTCTCAAGCAAACTGGCTTAGTGGGAACAAGGCCAGAGAAAAGCCTTTTCCTCCTAGAAAAATCAGTGGAACTCATAAACCAGAAGAAAAAAAAATTAAGCATCTCTCTGTCTGTCCACACATTTGTCCCTACAAAAAGGCACATGTGGCATTTATTTCCCAGTTAGTAAATCATATGGCTGAAAGGAAATGCAAGAGCTCATTTAATTCTCCAGTCTGTTTCCCCTGGAAGATGCTCCTCGGCTTCTTCTCAGGCCCCACAGGAGTGAGGTTTATGGTCTGTCCACCGGAAGCCTCCTGCTCAAGCCACGTGTCTGTTGTAGTTTCATCTGACCCAGATTAAGTTAGGACTTCCTGTTGTGAACTTTCAGACCCTCTATGCCTTATAGCACTTAAATAATTAATCATGTAAGTAGTTGTTTAATGTCCCATTAGGATGGGAGACATGCCTGACTCTGTTCAGCCTGTTTTCAGATTTCAGACTCGTTTAAACAGCACTAACTTAACTTAACCCTTACTGGGCACCCAGACATCTGGCTAGCCCCTGGATACCCCGTGTGTTCGTGAAGGGCATCCCCAAGCCAGCCAGCACTCCTGGCCTACGGAGTCAGTGGAAAAGCTCCTATCTCTAATCTCGGCTCTGATGCGTTCATGCTATGTGATTTTGCTCCAGTTAGCTAGCTGACCTCTCTACTTCTCTGCTTCTTCCTTCTCAGAATGAGGATAATGCTACCCACCACAATATAGCTGTTAAGACCCTGGAGTCAGAATGGCTCAGGTTCAAATCTCAGCTCTGTGACTTCTTTGCTGTGTGACCTTGGGCAGATCACTTAACCTCTCTGAGACTGTTTCCACTTCTCTAAATTGAGGCACTTTAAAGAGTATCTGTCTCATAGGGTTGCTGTGAAAATTAGATAAGGTAATGCATTTTATAAATAGCCCCAAACTTGGCATTTATTAGCTACGCAGTAACTGTTAACTGTTATCATGATTACAGCTGGTTTATCATCTCACATAATTGTTGCAAGGAAAGCACTTTAGTACACTAAATGGATGCTCAAATGACAATATCATTAACAATAGGGACAACAATGGCTAATGCTTGTTGAATATTTGCACATGCCAGATATATTCTCAGTGGTTCACTTACGTTAACACAGCAAACTTGAGAGGGGCTGCTAATACCCCATTGTAAGGTAAGGAAATTGGAATAACTGGATAAATATTAGCTAATAATGGCATCAACACACATTCAGTCAGCATCTACTATCTGCCAAGTACATGCTCAGCCCTGAGAATACAAATATTCTTCCCTGCTGAAAACCCACAGACCAGCAGAAGAGGTAGATAAACACATAACTATCTTAAAGTGCTATGCTCACAGTGTGAGAACAATTGTATGCAAATATCGAGTTAATAAGCATTATTTTTCTGGAGGCCGTAGGAGAGGAGATTACATCTAATGTATAGGAAATAACAATGCAACACTGAAAGCACAACAAAATGGGAAATAGTTTCACTAGCAATTAGAAATAGCTCTTTACCTACCTGCCCAGGTGAGAAAGAGCATGCTTCAAGTGTACAGGGCAGAGGGCCAGTTTAGGTGTGCTTTACTGCCATTGTTCCTTCCTTGGCTGGTTCAGTGGAGGGTTTGGAGATGGCCCGTATCAGTTACGGGTGAATGTGGGACAATCCATCTACTCCCAAAGCGATGGCTTGATGTTAATAATAACAGTGGCTTCTGTGGCCTTTGTGAAGTAGGAAAGCAGTTTTATTTGAAACTAAGCATTTCATTCATTCGACAAGCATTTATTGAGTACAGGACTCTAGTCCAAGTGCTGACCCGTCTGCAGACAGCTAGACAAAACGTGTACCATCATAACACATATATATTCCAGTAAAGAAGATGGACCATAGGCAAATAAAACAATTTGCTTATGTTTTATAAATATTTAGTGTATTTGATGGTGTTGAGTGATACAGAGGAACGTAAAGCAAAATAAGGAGGGAAAGAGGAGTCTTGAGATGGGGAGTGGAATTGTTATTTTATATAAGATAGTGCATACATCTGCTAATGCTGCTGTAACAAGGTACCACAGACTGGGTCGCTTTAACGAACAAATTTTCACACAGTTCTGGAGGCTGGAAGTCCAAGATCAAAGTGCTGGTGGTGTTGGTTCTCCTGAGATGAGGAGAGAGTCCTGGGCTTGCAGATGCACAGTCACATCCCTCTGTGCATGAACGTTGCTGGTGTCTCTTTTGCATCCTAATCTCCCCGTTTTGCAAGGACACCAGTTGGATTGGATTAGGGCCCACCCCAACAGCCTCGTTGTTAACTCAGTTACCACTGTGAAGACCCCATCTCCACAGACAGTCACATTCTGAGGTACTGGGGGTTAGGACTTCAATGTATGAATTTAGGGAGGGGGACACAGTTCAGCCCCTAACAGGGGGTCAGGGAGGCTTCCCCCATATGATTATATTTGACCAGAACTTGAAGGAAGTGAAGACTCACCTGGACATTCAGAAGAAGGTTCTGGCAGAGTAACAGAAAGAGCACAAGCCCTGGGGTAGGGATGGGCTTGGTGAATTTAAGAACAATAGGTGACGGAAGTGACTCAAGCTAGTGGAGTGTTGCTGTCAGAGAGACAATGAGAGTGTTTGTGTCTTATAGTCCTTGGTCAAAATGTGAATGCCATTTATGGTGAGATGGAAAGGATTTTAGATTTTGAACAAAGGAAGATACAGATGGCGTCACTCTTGTTTTTCAAAGATGGCTCTGGTTTCCATGCTGAGACTGGGCTTCAGGGAGGCACAGAAGAAGAGGCCAGGCGAAGGAGCTGTTGCAGTGACCTGGGCAAGGGGTGCCAGGGGCCTCAGCCCAGGGAGTAGCCCCGGAGGTGGCAGGAAGCAAGGTGGCATATGGCTAGCTTTTGAAAGTATGGCTGTGTTCTGATAGGACTTACTAACTGGTTGGACATGTGTGAGAGGAAGAGAGGAGGCAAGAAGACCCTGTTCTTTAGGCTGGACCACCAGAGGATGGAGCCCCATTTATTGAGATGGGCAAGACCATAGTTGGACAGTGGGAGGGCAGACAGTATAAGCCAAGGTGGACACATGAAATGCCACTGAGGCACCCATTGCAAGTGTTGAAGAAGGAGGTCCTGGGGAGAGCCCCAGGTTAGGGGGTAGAAATGTCAGAATCTTGAACATACAAACAAATACATTTAAACCCATGGGACTAGAAGATAGGGTGGAAAGAATAAATGCAGACAAAGGAAATGTCTGATGAACTGCTTGCTGTATCACTGTAGTGCTGAGCGCAGATGTTTTCTAGTTTCTAGCCTGGCCTGCCAATAACGTTCAGGAAGGCCATGAACTCAGAGGGGAAAATAAAATGCGTCTTCATCTTCACTAGCTCCTAACTGAAATCTGATCTGTTCCTCAATTATGGATGTGGGAATAAACCACAGCCCTGTGAGTGTCACTATGACCATGTCACCAGTAGAAATCACAGTTAATTATCATTACAAGTGTTGTAGATATTTCAAAATATCATTTACACTTATCACTATTTCAGAATTAGGAAGTCTTTAGACCTGCTATTGGAATTTTTAAATATGTTCATTAAGAAGCCCATATATTAGCATTTCACGCATTCATTTTATTCAATAGTTTGGTAACTATTTTTCAATGTAATTGATTTCTGTGAAATGCTATGTCCTTTATGGATTTTTTGAAAAATATTATTCTGAGATGGTATGCATAAGCTTCCTCTGCCTGCCTAAGGAGTCCAAACTACACACACACACACACACACACAGGTTCAGAAGCTCCAGTGTCAAGGTTAAAGGATCAACAAAGGAAGTGGGGATGAACCTGGCTCCCAGGCTGATTCTGCTCTCTGCCTCTCCCCTCTCTCCCTGATGACCATGTCCCATTTGCCTGGCCCTCTGCTCAGTGCAACTAGGATTCTATATGAGCAAGCCAGACCCCATTCCCCCAGTGACCCTGTTTTCCGGAAGTGGGACGAGTACCCCAACAGACATTATATTCATGAAACATGCTTGCAACCTATGAAGGGTACTCAGCTGCTCCATACAAGTTCTCAAGATCATCCTTACGTAGCATTCAAATGCAGGTTTTTACTGCTTGGGGAGCAGAGAATTGACACTGTCATTGTAATCTTCTGTGGCATTTTTTTCTTCAAAAAGTATTCGGCTCTAAGAAGTCTCTTTAGAGAGTGTGTTCTTTCTGCATTGATTCCATCACAGAAGAAATACACCCCTCAAAGAACGGATCACACCTTGCAATGCCACCCCTGGATGTTAAGATCCTTTCTCCCAGTGGCACCTTCTGCCTTTTCCTGGCTTGCTTGAGCCCCTCGTCGGGCCCAGGCTGGACCAGGATTGGGGGATGGGACCAAAAGTGAGAGCTATATGGATGGTTGCTTTGCAGATTTTCTGTTGAAAACCTCGTGGGTGCCATTTATCCCACTGCACCTCTGAAAATAGAAGCACCAGAAGTTTAGATCTGCATTTTGGGCCCTGTAGCTTGAGGCCTTCTATCTCAGTGATGCCATTTTTGGAGGTAACAAATGGCTGCATAGATTTTCTTGGCTCGCACCCACTGTCTTGAGGCAGCAGTCAGCGGGATGGAACATTTCTGAGCATTCAGCTGCAACCAGAAGGAAAAAGAGAGTCAGAAAGCATCATCCTGCCTGTATTGCTAGGGAAAGTCTTCATATCTCAAAAAAAAAGGTACAAAAGAGTTTATGGCGAACATATGTTCTTTAGTGAGCTTTAAGAGACATTCTGGACCATTTTTCCCCCCATTTGTAAAATGGGGAGAATGAGCCTAACTCAATGAAAGATATGAAGGGTGCGGATTTTACTGTGAATCCCCCTTGGTAGAGAGGAGACTATCTCTTCCTCATAAAAGCATCTCAGTGTTTCCATCTGTCAAGTGAGTGTAATAGCACTTACCTCCCAGGTTGCTGGGAACGTAAAATGGGACCAGGAAAGGGGCATGTGTCCCTGCAGTGGATTCCCATTGTTCATGAAAGTTTATACAAAGTTGCAGAAACACTGAGTAGTTACTACTGAACCACTGCTACTAGAACCTAAACCCAAGTTACGTTCTTGCCAGCCACTGGTCACAACATTTTCATCAAACAATCAGTATATAACTTCATCTTATGTGTGTGTTTCTATTTAAAGACCCTTGATTTAATATCATTGTTGATTCATTAACATTGAACTCACCACCAGCTACACTAACTCCCGCCTGTTACTTAGCTTATGAAACACACCTGCTCTCTCTTGTGAGGCACGTCACAGCCTTCTTGCACTTAGGAACACTAGCCAGCACGTCAGCACGATGCTGGAGGACCAATTTAAACAGCAAAATCACCAATAAAAAGTACAAAAATGGAAAAAACCATCGCACCAAACAGACTGTGAAAAGGACACTTGTTAACAGCATGAGAACTGAAACAGCAAGGCTTGTTTGGCCTCAGCGGGGGACGTGCACATTGAGAGACTCAAATCATTTGCAGCTCTGTGCATGGCTGTGCATGGCTGCCAAAGTACCCCTAGACTGAATGGAGGGCTGCAAATTAATTGCATAGAGAAGGCAAAATCACAAATTCAGAATCTGCAAATTACGAGAATCAATTGAAAGTGTGTATGAATGTATATATGTGTGTATATTACATGCAATACATATATATATAGCAAGGCCCAGACTTTAGAGCCTATAAACAGATCTCAGATCCCCATGCACTACCCTTACAGACCTGGCTTTCATCTCTATCTTCACTTCTGGGCCCTGGTGAGTCTCCTCTCTGACTTTTAAGTTTGAGTGGGTATTTTTATGTTTGTATTATGTGTCATCCAGCTTAACTATGTGTCTGTAGTGAGAGAGGATGCTGCCTGCCTCTCAGCTTAGCCTGGCAACTTGGTGGAAATCATGTGGGGTTCTACTTTCTCCCACTCTTACTGCACCTCCTGCTTTCGTGGCGATGCTGCTGAAACCTGGCCATCACCACCCTACCCAGCGCTTCTACTGTGATTGGCCCACGGTGTGCCAAGCCATGGTTTCTCCGGTCTGCCACTTAAGGCCATTCCCAGCTAAGGACAACATCTGTTCCAGGTTTTTTGTGACAGAGGCCATGGCTTATATCTCATATCTGCAGTAGGTTCTAAAAAGGTCTCAGGCATGGCCTCACACTCTCCCAGAGCCAGCTTCCCCCCATGACAACCTCAACCTGGTCTCAGCCCCCATCTCCAGTCTAGCTTCTCCATCCCACTCTGGTGAGGCCCCCCAGCATCCCTCATGGCTTGTGCTGCCCCCTGACCTCAGTCAGGGCCCCACACATCAGCCGAGATATCCTATACCCTTGAACCTCAAAGGTAAAGGGAGATCAGTCCCTTTCTCCCCAGAAGAGGTCTCAGCCCTCCATACTGGGCGCTGCCCCCAACCAACAGTCCTCTGTGTTTGTGTCCCATTGCTGCCGTAGGGGCTTCAAATAGATGTATGCTCTCACCGTTCTGGGGGTCAGAAGTCTGAAATGAGTCTCACACAGCTAAAGTCAAGGTGCTGGCAGAATTAGCTCCTCCTGGAGCCTGGAAGGAGGAATCTGTTCCCTTGCCTCCTTCAGGGTACTGAGGCTGCCCTCATTCTTCGGCTGGTGGTCCTGCATCACAGGGGCTTCTCTCTCTCTCTGATTCCACCATTTTCTGGCTTTGTTCCTCCTGTGACCTTGCCTCTTTGTGTGATTCTAATGTCATGTGACCCAACCAGATAACCCGGGATAATCTCCCACCTCAAGATCCTTCATTTAATCCAGGGATTAGGACTTGGATTATCTTTGGGGAGCGGAGGAGTGTCAATCAGCACACCCCTCCATCCCTTTATAAGGGAGAATGGGAGTGTTCAGGGTATTGGACTAAAGAAGAAAAGTGTTTCAAGCTGTTAGATTATCCCCTTTCTTTGGAGCCAGGGCTCCCTCCTTGGATCGTGGGACCAGAGGCACCACTGAAATGGACCTTGGTGACTCAGAGACCTCCCGCTCACTGGGACACAGAAGAGGCTAACCGTGTTTAAGTGGACGGTTCTTGTCCGTATTAGTAATCACTGTAATAACGTGTCTTCGCTTACCCTGAGTCTTGCTGACAGAAGGCACAGCATTCTGACAACATAACATAACCCTTGCCAAGTCCACACATGCTTTATTTATCTCACTGGATCCTCCTCAAAAGGCGTTATTGGGCACCATTATTATCCCTGTTTTCTGGACAAGGTAACTGAGGCACAGCTAAGTAACTTGTTTCCCCAGTTAGTAAAAGTCAAATCCAAGACTGGGCACCGAACATTCCAAGTCCAGAACTTGTACTTCTGCTGCCCAGTTCTGCCACCAACCTGTTGTGTGACTTTGAGCAAGCCACTTCTCTTCTCAGGGCATTGGTTAAAGCCAGAAGCATTGAGCTAGGTCACAATTTCTCAATCTTAACACTACTGCCCTTTGGGATTGGAAGATTCTTTGTGGTGGGGGCTGGCCTCTGCCATACAGGACGTTTAGAAATGTCCCTGGCCTCTACCCACTGGATGCCTATAATAAACCACACCCCCCTACCCCCCACCATTGTGATAACCATAAATATCTCCAGACATTGTAAAATACCCCTGTGGAGGACAGAATCTCCCCTTACTAAGAATTACTGAGAAGTAACCCATCAGGACTTGCTAAACTTAAAATACTCTGGGAATTCTTTCATTCTTTCTAGCTAGACAACTGCTTTACATTCAGGAAGCTCTTTAGGCAGGCAAGAGTTCAGATGCAATGTGCAAGCTAACCAGTCTTATAAATTAGCACAAACATATGTCAGGAGTAATTAATTAAATACCTCCATCGCTTCACTAATAGCACTGGCTGAGGACAATATTACCCTTCAAAGTGCACTGCCATCTCTTTCTCGGTTTCACATCACATGAGGTATGAAAGTAAACAGTTTGTTTAGGGGTTTAAACAAAAGCTGTTGTTTTTTCACTTCGAAGGAAAGGAGGAACCTCCCAAAATAGAAATAGAGTCTCCTTCCCCTCTGTTTCTGCCACTTTCCTCACGATCTTCCCCAGGGAGCCAGTGTACATGCAGCGACAAAGGGACCGGTCCTCAGTGTCACTCACCTTGTTCCCGCACCATTGTGGTCGCAGGGTTGTCAGTTTGTTTGCCTCTTGGCTTCAGGTTTTTCCACTACATTGTAATATAGGAGTGCTCCAGCTCAGTATTTGTATGTGGTACATAGATGCTGTTTTCACATTATCCTTCACTTAAATCAGTTTTGTTTTGGTACTGGCTGAAGCCATGAAACACACAGACACATACCTGGTTCTGTATTCCAACTCTGCTTACCAGTTGTGTGATTCTGGGCAAGTGGCTTAATGTCTCAGCTTCAGTTTTATCATCTGTAAAATGGGGAGAGTAATACATATCTCATGGATGGGCATAAAGATGAAAGCAGATAATATCTGGTCAGCATGTAGACAGTGCCTGGCAGGTACTAATGGCTCACTTCTGCCAAAGTGATCAGTCAGCAGACAAATAAGTGGCTTTGGACTTCTCTCTTAGCCTCTTGCTGTCAATACTGAAGAGCATATGTGACCTAACGTACATGAGGTCTAAACCATACTAACAGAAGAAGAGAGGTGGAATACTCAGCCCCTGAATAATGAACATCTGACTATGCTTTGGAAAACACAGCTTCTAAAGGCTGAGCTCATGTTGGATTTCAGCAGGAACATGTGTCCTTCTAACATAAGTTCAGTCTGGGAAGCCACATCACATACATACTCCACGTGCACACATAGTCAGACTGAAAAATCAAACCCACTAGGCCACCAAACTCCTGAATCAGTGGAAAGAGCCGAAGCAATATTCTATACAATCAAATTTGAGGAGTTTAGATGAGAAACAAATATCTGGCTTCTGTTATAATGCTTAACAGTCAGCTCTTTGTCTAATGAATCCTCCCACCTCCTGTGTCAGTTAGATTTCATTAGGTCATGCTGCATAACAAACAACCCACAAATTTCAGTGGTTTGCAACAATTTGGGTTTATTTCACCAACTCTTTATATGTAGGTAGGCGCAAGTCAGCTACGGGGCTGCTCCACCTGTTGTCTCATTCTAGGCTCCTGGTTGAAGGAACAGCCCTTATTAAAGACTCATGACAACCATGGGGCAAAGGGAAAGAGCCGACAGAAACACATAATATTAAAACTTCTGCTTGAACGTGGTTCGCATTACATCTACTGATATGGCTCAGGCCAAGGCAAGTCAGTGGGTCAGAAAAGTATAATCCTCTTACAGGAAGAAGTGGTGAATATTTGGGAATGTGCCTCCAGTTGGGGGAGGAGTGGATTATGTTCTAAGCATTCCCTGGCTTTCTCTGATTTCAAAGTAATTTTCAATTTTTAGAAGACTAAGTCAAAGGTATTTTATACACACTATTCTTCTAGTCTTATATCACACTTTTCTTTTAAAGTTCCTCTTGAAGGTCCTTAGAGACTGTGGACTTCAATTAGAGTTTGTCTAAAAGATTTCCAACAGATACTTGTGAATTCCTAAATATGTTTAGTTAGAGCAAGGATTCATTTACAAGAACAGTAATCCATATTGAAATACCCCTTTCAGGAATCTTTGTGGCTTTGAGGTATTTTCAGCTGAGGAATGTCACAATCCCTTTCTAAAATTGTTATGGCTATGAGAGGCCTCCCATTAATAAAGAGATGGAAGGACATACATAGAAAATGGGTATGTCTGGACCTTGGCAGGGGTGGGACCCTAAAGAATATAGAAATGCTGTCACCAGTCTGTGGAAAGGATGATGGACAGCCAAAACTACAAGTGTATGAGGAACATTGGCTCTCCCATTCGTTTCTGAGCTTTCTTCCACATCTATGATGTTAGAGATCCAAGTTTAGAAACCACCTTCTCCATCCAGACTTCTAACCAATGGCACCATCATTTCCTAAGTATGATCTTTTCCTTCACACTGCTGCTTGGAAGGAAGCTCCCAAATTGTCCCTCATTAACTCACCTACTTAAAGCTAGGACCCCTTTCTTCCTATTCACCATCGCCCCTCCCCCCCAAATCCCATCACCCATCTTCCTATTCTTCTGGTTTTCCACTTTTTCCAAAAGACTTTATCTTGTAAAACATTTCTGTCCTCGGATGTCTAAGTGTTCTGCAACATTCTTGCTACAGCACTAAGAATGCTCATACTGTGTGTAATATCCATTAAAGGAAAAAGTTCACCCATCTTCTTTGTTATCATCAATAACTGCCACATTGGCTATTTGTTGAGTTCCCTATAATGTTCTGGGCTCTGTGCCCCATCATTTTCATTTATTATATCCATTCCTGAGTACAGGAGAAAATACATCATCACCCCAGTTGAAGACATGAACCAGTGGTGGCTCAGAAATGTGAAGTGACTTGCCCAAGGTCACAGGCGCTAGTCCCTGGCCAAGCAGGAATTTAAACTCAGTTTTGCCTGACCTCCCTGTCCATGTCTTCCTGCTACATCATGCTCCCTTCCACCTTAATGCGTCATGGAACAAGCAACCTGAAGGGCATGCCACGCTGGGCTTGAACAATGCCCATTAAGGGAAACTCGCACCTACCTTGTTCTTCCTGCACACTTCGATTCACTCAACAGACTGAAGAATGGAACAGGAGACACTTATTCCTCTCCAGACAATAAATCATTGGCTTTTAGTCTGTCACTGACTCGATTTTCCAAAGATTTGTTCTCGTCAGTTTAATGAATTATTGGATCACCTGGAAATTGCTCAGAATTAACCTGGGGCTGACATTAATGGATCTGCAACACAAGTGTCACGCTCTCTCTCACCAGTCCAATCCATCCTTTTGCGAGGAGGCCAGCTGCCTGGCACGAGGCGGTTCGTTTATTTTGGTGCTGCATCTGCCCGTTTCTGCCTCAGTGGAGTACAGCCACCAGAGGAGTCTGTCGGGAACAAAACACCGTGGGAGCTGGGGCGCCGCCTGCTGCTTCCACCCCCTGTGGGTGGCAGGAAGGGGAAATCATAATAAATCCCGTGACGACTTCCCACACTACCCTCCGTTCTTTCAGGAGCCCTTGGCAAGGCTTCTTTGTTAGGACCTGCTCTTCACCCCAGCCGTCCATGAATGCCTATTACTCTGCTCCAAATGTGTCCCAACCCAAACGGTTCTGTCCATCTTCACTGTTACCAGCCTGCTCAAGCTGCCACTACCTCATGCCTGAAGAACTGCGAAGCACGCTCTTTGTTCACCCCGCCCTGCCCTTACTTCTGCAATCCATTCTCCACCTTGTGGCTGAAGTGATCATTTTATATCAGATAATGCCACCCTCTATTCTGTTTAAAAGTTCTCAGGGGCTTCCCACTGTGCTTGGAATAAGATCCCACAGGAGCCTCCCTGATTGGCCTTCCCAGTTAGTACCTTGGCCTGAGCTCTTTCTTGGCACGAGTCCCTTTGGCGTTTGTCCCTCCCCCATTCCACTCATGTTTTGTTCTGTTTCGCCCACAGCATTTATGGAGCTCGGCATCTACCAAGTACTTACTATGTCTACTTAATTCATTGTTTGGTTATTCTCAAGATCCAAAGGACGTTGTGGGGAATGGGTGATGGAGGGCTGCTGATCATTCGTGGGTGAGCAGCTTTACAACAAAGTTCCACTCACGGCAAGTCCCCATAGCTCACCATGCTCCCCTGCCACCGCCCTTGGTGCTCGGGTGTTCAGTTTCCAATTTATCTGTCAGTTGACTCTCTAGACCAGGATTTGGCACACCTTTTCTGCAAAGGGCCAGATGGTGCAGACCATTCATTCAGTGTCTGTCACAACTACTCGCCTCTGCTGTTGTCCTGCAAAAAAAGCCATAGACAGTATGACACAGTAAAGGAATGGGCCTAATGTTTGCCAGTAAAACTTCATCTACCTGCAGCAAGTGGATCTGGCCCACTAGCTCTAGTTTGCTAAACCCTGCTTAAACCATAATTGTCTTGAGCAACCCGGTATCACACATGGCTGGCCACCTCTCACTAAAGACCTATTGAAGAGGGTACAACATGGTAGAAATAAGAATTCACCTACTGCTATGGAAATCAAGAACTCGCTCTCCCTAGCTTCCCATTTCTGGGACCCGCCTTTCACGTCCTGAGTAGTGGATTTGAGCCTGTCTTCCTTCTTCGTTTCTGCGGCTGACAACTTGTACAGCCTTGGACAAATCACTAAATTGTCCTTTCTTCTGTAAAATGGGACTAAATCATCTCTCAGTGTTGTTTTAAAGAGCAAAGGAGATAACGTAAGCGATTCCAGACGAAGTGAGAATCACCCCGCGTGCACACAACCATGCACACACTTGCATACATGCATGTAGGCACATCCCTGCAAAAAATGATTTGATTGATAACAACCTGGCTTTTGTGCTCCTGAGTGATGTTTACAATCTAGAGGCACAGCTGAATTGCTCGGGACAATAGAAGACATTTTTTATGTGGTGCTTTAGGGGAAGAGGAGAGAGAAAATGCAACTGACAAAGAAAGATTTTGGTGGGAAAAAACCCCAGGTGTCTGAGGGAGATTTTCATGCTCTGTGTGGTGTCTGATGCACACCTCTCCCTTTGCTACCCATGGCACTCCAGTTAAACATCCGTTTCCTGTTGCTGCCCTGGAGAATTGGATCTGTTTGTTTTCCGAAGGGGCTAATCTTCTGAAAAGCTGAACCCTACTTGGTTTAGGCACGTGATGAGAACAAGAGCTCTGTTGCCTGGCGCATTTGAGGTTCGGTAAATGCTAGTTAGTTCCATTCTCTTTCTACCTTAATCATTTCATCTTCACAAAAAAATCTTGGTAATTCAGAATTGGTGCCAAAAATCAGTAAATCGCAAGTACTGGATGTTTGTTGAAGGAAGAGAGTAATTCAAATGAGGCTTGCCCGATAGAGATCCCTCAAGGATACCCAAGAATGGCTTGCAATTAACATACTTATTTGTAATATACAAATGGATTCTTTTGAAGTGCTGAAGTGTGCTTAAAACAATTTGATTATCAGTAGTTGAAGCATTCTCTTTGCAACCTTTCCCCACCAACACTGTTCATACTACTTATGAGGATGTTGTCCCAAGAGCAGGGGAAATTAGAGACCAGTCCTTTCCTGAA
Source organism: Smutsia gigantea (assembly GCA_032199065.1). Classification (NCBI taxonomy): domain Eukaryota; kingdom Metazoa; phylum Chordata; class Mammalia; order Pholidota; family Manidae; genus Smutsia; species Smutsia gigantea. Next base: position 163,882 of record JAVSCE010006213.1, read on the forward strand.
TTACCACAAATTGCAAATGAATAATTGTCCTAGCACTCCCTGGGAGGGAGAACTCAACTTGGAGTCCTGGGAGAAAGAACTCAACCAGGCTCTGAATGGCATTCTCTCATGTTAGTTGTATAATCTTGAATAATTCACTTATTTGCTTTGTGTTTCAGTATTCTAATAAATTGGAGAACATCCTGTGTCCATAGATTGGAAGACAATATTGTTAGGATGTCAATATACCTAACGTGGTCTACAGATATTCCTGGCATTGCCTCCCATTTGAACTGTGATTCAGCTCCTGGGCAAAGGTGCTTTAAAAAGTGTTTATTCTTGTTGTTTGTCCTCCCCTAATTCTGGAGATAAGCAAACATGCACACACACACACAATTTATTTGGGCTTTTTCCTAGTGCTTTTGGTATCGTATGCAAGAATCTGTTGCTGAGCCCAAGATCATAAAGATTTACCCCTATATTATCTTCCAAGAGTTTTATGATTTTAGCTCTTATATTTAGGTCATTGATCCATTTTGAGTTAACTTTTGTCTGAGGTGTGAGGTAGGAGTCCAACTTCATTCTTTTGCATGTGGAAACCCAATTGTCCCAGTACCAACTATTAGAGAGACTATTCCTTCATCACTGAATGACTTGCACTCTTGTCAAAAATCAACTGGCCATGAATGTGCAGATTTTTATCTGGACTCTTAATTCTATTCTATTGGTCTAACTGTCTATTTTTATGCCAGTATCACACTGTTTTTATTACTATAGCTTTGTAGTAAGTTATAAAATGTGGAAATATGAGTTCTCCAATGTTGTTCTTTTTCAAGATAGTTTTGGCTATTCTGGGCCCTTCGTGACCCTTGTAATATGGATTTGAAGAATGGCTTGTCACTTCTGCAAAAACGGCTGTTGGAATTTTGATAGGGATTGTAATGAATCCATAGGTCACTTCCTGTGAATTGACATCTTAAAACTGTTGAGTCTTCCAATCCATGAATACAGGGTGTGTTTTCATTTACTTAGGTCTTCTTTAATTTCTTTCAACAATATTTTGTAGTTTTCAGTGTTCAAGTCTTTTGCCTCCTTGATTGAATTTATTCCTAGTTATTGTGTTATTTTAGATGCTATTGTAAATGGGATGGCTTTCTTAATTTCCTTCTTGGATTGTTCATTGCAGGCATATAGATACATAACTGAGCTTTTTGTGTTCACCTCACACTCTGCAACTTTGCTGAGTTTGTTTATGAGCTGTAGCAGTTTTCTTGTATATTCTTTGGGATTTTCTACATATAAGATCATGTCATCTGAACAGGTATAGTTTTCTTTCTTTTCCAAATTGGATGCCTTTCATTTCTTTCCTTATCTAATTGCTTCATCTAGAACTTCTAGTATAATGTTAAATACCAGTGGTGAAAGCAGGCATCCTTGTCTTGTTCCTAATCTTAGAGGGAAAGCTTTCAGTCTTTTATTACTGAGTATGTTAGCTGTGGGTTTTTCAAAAATGCCTTTTTTTATGCTGAGGAAGTTCCCTTCTATTCTGTTTTCTGTTTTGTTTTGTTTTCTTCATGAAAGGGTGTTGGATTTTGTCAAAAGCCTTTTCTTTATCATTTCAGATGATTTTATCTTTTTCATTCATTCTATTAATACAACGTATTACATTGATTTATTTTCTGTGTTGAATCACCCTTACATTCTTGGGGATAAATCCCACCTGGCCATGGTGTGTAACCCTTTTAATATGCTGTTGGATTCTATTTGCTAGGATTTGTTGAATTAAAACAGTATTTTTAATGGAAGTCAAATCCTCAAAAATTCCTTTGTAAGCATATTATAATGAAAATAGTCCTCTGTTTCCTGCTTACATGTAACTAACTTATCATCTTACTAATAGAACAAGATTTTACTTTGATGATACATTTGCTAGAGAAGCTTAGTTAAATAGCTGATCTTTTGCATTCTTAAATGTGTGTGCATGTGTGTGTGTGTGCACGCGTGCACGTGGATATGAATATCCATGGATCGTTGAAGCAGTATAGCCAGGAAGTCTACTCCAGGATTTGGAGTCAGAAAGATCTGCACTCAACTCCCAATCCTGTCACACTCCATCTGCGGGAACCTACACGGTGTCTTAGCTTCGCCGAGCTTCAGGTCCATCACAGGAATGATTTATGTCTAGCTCTCAGAGCCGTTAAAAAACAAGAACAGTTGAAACATTGTATGCAGAACACTTAGCACGGTGCCTGGCAGAAAACAGGAAGTCTCAAAAAAAGAACAGTCCCCTTATCAGGATTATTTAGATTTAACAAATTACAAGTATGTTTCGTCTGTGCATTTTTTTCCCCCAGGAAGTTAGTTTTGTTGGGAAAAACCGTGCAGTTAACGTGAGCTTGTGATGGTGGCTGTGGTTATATCTACATAGCCAGATACACAGTGAAAACAATTCCATCAAGCATCCAGGTGTGCCTACAGTGAAGACTCAGGGTATCAACATCTCACACAGGTGCTGTGTGCAGTGCCTCAGCCAGGGGGATGTTCCTTGCCCTCCTGGTTTATCAGCACCGGGTGGGTTTCACCCTTATCCAGCCTAGGTCTTCCCAGGCGATCTCCCTCCCCAAGAAAGAGAGGGTGCAATTCCCTGTGCAGTCACAAGGTGGTGTGTGACCATTCCCGGAAAGGAAGCTTGGCTGAGAGGGTGCTATGATCTAGGGATACTGGGGGGCAAAAAAGGTCAGGTATTTGAGCCACGGCCTAAAGTCATGGCCTGACTGACTGCATCCTGGTAGAAGAGGAATTGCTAATGCTGCTGCTTCGTTTGTTTCTCTGCTTTCTCTCCAGAAGTGGTGTGATGTTGAGGGTGGTATCACCCTGCCATCATACAGCCCCTAAGAAAGAAAAAGTTATATCCCATTCCAGGAATTATGCAGCAACCATACAGCTAAAGGGTGCTCAAGGTGTTACTCTGACAAGGGCTCACAGCAAGGAGTGCATGCTGGCCAAGAACAAACTCTCAGGCATCCACTGAGGCCCAGAATGTTCCATCAGTGTGACTTTCTAGCTGTGTTATCTTGGGCAAAGCACTTAATCTCTCAGTGCCTTAGTTCTATTCTTATTTGTAGAGTGGTATAATAATAAAACCTAGCTCTTGGCTTTGGGGAGGAGTATATGAGATCATGTGTAAAGCTCTGAGAACAGTGCCTGGCACATGGTAAGTATTTGATAAATAATAGCTGTTATTCATTTAGCCAACATTTCTGAGAGTTCATAACAGTACCTCCCCCAAAGAGTAGTTGGGGGAACTTAGTGATATAACACAGGTCAAGTGCTTGAAACAGAGTCAGCACTCAAATCAAGGCTTATTATCAAAAAAAAAAACCCTAAGAAAACAAAGTTTATTGCAAAATTTAAGGGAAAAAAAGTTTACTATAAGAATATTAAAGTGAAACAAGTTTACAACATACTGGTGTACAGTATGATCCCATTTTTTAAATATGCAGAGGGAGGGGGGAGCAGTACACATCTCCTTTTTCTCCTTCCCCTTCACCTCTGATGGCGCTCCAGAGAACCGTCCATGTGGTAACAACAAATTCCACTGGTGGACCTGAGAACAAGGTTGTGCTGGGTGGCGGAGGAAGCTCCAAGGCCCAGAGGAGTTTCCTAATGGAATCTCAGGCACCACCACCTACTCATGCCCCAGAGCTCTGGAGACAGCGGTCTTAACATTTAATGTGTGGTGGACTCTTTGCAGTTTAAGAAAGCCCATGGACTCCTCCTTAAAATTATGTTATTAAATTCATAAAATAGACTACATCAGATTACAAAAGCAGCCTGTGACTTGATAAAAACTCTGTGATTTCCATAAGGAAAAAGTCACAGATATTCCTAACTACTATTGTCTTTTTGTTTATATTCATAATTGGATAAAATGCTATATTTTAAGAGGGAATTAGCTAAAGTAGAATTATGAAGTTTTCCCATCCAATTCACAGACTCCTGAATTCTATCCACAGATATTTTGGGTCTGTGGGCCCAGGTAAAGAACCTTGCTAGGCCAAATATACCTTATTCCTACGACCTTAGGCCTGCTAACTGAGTAGTTGAGGTGTTGTTGTTTATTTTAGGAACAACAGACATTCCATTATGCTCCTTGAAATCTAAGTAAATTGATTTTGAACACATAGCTTATCACCTTTTTTAAATTATGAGACTGAGAAAAACTGTAAGTGCACTTGATGTTGAGGGAAAAATCTATCTAATTGGTATTGAATGGTATCAACAGCTAATTTTTTTTAACAAAGCAGTCCTCCATAGAACAAGTTGTTTTGGATGATCAATGGAAAAGAATACTGTTTCAGGGCTTAATGAGAACAATTCCTCCCTTTCTTAAACAGTTCTTTCTTCACAACTAGGTTGATGTACTACTTATCAACAAGTTTGGAAGTGGTGTCATATTGCATTTCATTAAAAATAAAAACAAAACACCTTTCCTAAACTTTCAGTCACGTGGGTGTTTGTGTATGTACATGCATGCCTCTGCATTTTATCCTAGAGTTATGAAACTAAGATAAATCACTCTGTACCTAATAGGGAAAACATTTTGAAACTATTTCCAGCAAGAAATAGCTAGAAGAGTTGGTGGATACAAGAGGCTAGAGAAATAGGAAGGCAAAAAGATTCCTTATTCCTGGCTCCCTTGAAACAAACGTGTTTCCTTATTTTCCTTTTGTTAGACCAGTTATGGAGAGTTGGTGCTATCAGGGAGCCCACCCTCAAAACATTTATCCCCATTTCAAGGACCAAAAAAATAAAAAGGGTTGTAGAATTCTGATTTTTCCCTGTGTATGATTACCTATTGCTTCTTGAAACAGACCCCTAAATGTAGCCAGTTCTTACTACATCTGCAGCACAAAGCCAGTGCAAAACACTTTCCTTATAATAATCCCTATCAAGTAAGTTTTTAACAGTTTAGCTAAGTAAGGATATATTAGAACAGCCTGGTATAAAGTTTTATTTCAGCACACAGACAGGCCATAAGTTTGGTCAAGATTGTCAGTTTTAGGGAAAGAAAAAGGAAAAGAACTACCTATCAAGGTGAAGAATCCATGTCTCTTCCCATTAACATTAAACTGTTGATATCTTTCAGTTTTATTTTCCAGGACAGTAAATAGAGCATTGAAAGTTTCGTTGAATTTAGACCAAGAAATTCAATCTATTTATAGTTGTTTGCCTCATATGTGATTACGTGTTTATGTCTTAGATTGTATGTGTTGGATTCCGCATGTCTGTGTGTTTATGTTTGTGTGTGTGTCAGTGTGTTTATATGGTGGATATACTGATACGCACTGTGGGTTACACAACATGCTAGGTTCTGCCTTCGGCTGGGCTCCAGGATTATACTTGGTGTGTTGCTTTAAAAATGCCTGCAAAGAACACTTACCGTTCTCAGTGTACCCAAGGGCCCTGGATGCCGAGGGACCCCCTGAGAAGGACAGCAGAAGCCCTGAATATGTCAAGTTTCCTGATACTCCATTTAGATGAGCAAAGGTGGAGAAATTGAGCTAGAAGATAGAGTTCAGGCAACAAAAATATTCAAGCAAGACTATACAGTGGAGTCAAATGCAAACTTGGGATGGATTTTTAAGATAAAACTTGAGATATTTGCTGTTGAATGAATGAATATGAATATTGGAGACATGGATGTAAAGGCTGATTGGTGCCAGGGTAGGGAGCTCCCTAAACGCCAGGTTGAGGCAAGTGGCCCTGGGGAGCCATCCGTGGCTCTAGCCAAGGTGTGCCTCGATAGTGGGGCAGGTGTGTTATCCCCAGGGAGGACTTAGCATAACCACAGTCCCTGCTTTGTGGACCAGTGTGGGCATATTGTAATGGGTACCCTGGGGAGTTTGACATGGAAATGAAACTGAGCCACCTTGAACTCCAGCTCTCCACTGACTGCCCAACTCCCGACTCTGCTACCCTCTCATCTTTTTAATTACCTAGGAACCATTCCTATTAATTATTTTATTTGTTCATTTAACAAGTATTTATTAAGGGCCTGCCATGTTGCAGGCTCCAACCTCAGCACTAGGGGTGAGCTGTGAACAGACCCAACCAGATGTCTGTCCTCATGGAGCATTCATTCTAGTTGGGGATAGATAGACAGGCATGCATTAGATCAACAAATGCTGTGCTATATTAGGTAGGAATAAGTGCTTATGAGAAAAGAATGATAAAGTAAACAAGGGAGTTAGGAGGTAACGGCAGTTGAAAACTTCAGGTAGGGCTGTTAAGAAAGGCGACATTACAGGTAGGACCTGAGGATCCAGGTGAGACCTGAGGAGCGGAGGAGCCAGCACGGGTCTGGAGAAGGAGAGTTTTAGGCAGAGGAAAGAGCAAGTTCAGAGGGAGCTTGTCTGGCATGGTCAAGGGGTTATGATGAGGCTGGTGTGGCTCGTGTGGAGCGCCTGTGAGGGGCATGAAGTCAAGGAGGTGATGGCGTTCACCCTCGGAGCATTGGCTCAGTGCGATTCTGGAGTGAGCTATGGGAAGCCAGCAGCAAAGCTAGCATTTTTCAAACAGCACCTGGGCCTGCATTGGCAAAATGAAGCCACAGTTGCTGGTACGTTTTAGAAAAGATGTTCAGAGCCAACTCTGGGTTGTAATAACATTGACAAGCTATAGCAGTGAGCTCGACTCTCTGTTTAATTTCCAGACGGCCTAGTTGCAATATGTGTTCACATTGGAGACTCTGCGGTCTATGTTCCCTTATCTGCAAACCCTTTTTCTCCAGAGAATGAATTTGCCGTCCACTGTCTATTGAATCCACCAGGCACTGAGAACCCAGAGAGGGTGACCAAAAATATCCAAAACTCTGCTTTCAGGGAAACTGTGAGGCCCAGGCTCTCTTCTTCCTACCCTTGTTCTGTCTTCTTTTCAAACACAACTGGATTTCAAAGGATATTGAAGCCACATGGAACCCATGAAATCACAGACACTGAACCTATCAGATGGATTTTCATCATCCATTTAATATTTCAGTCTTTTAGATTCCTATATTTTTTTCCTTCTCTTCTTTTCCTATTGTTTTTTCCTTCTTTTTCTCCCTCTTTTAAATGTTCTTCTGATATGCAGAGATAGAAAGTGGTTTTTGCCGTTTCGCTTTGCTCTTTAACCCACCAAGAACTTTGCTGCAGAGACTGGGCCTCTACCTCCCTTGTCTCATGGACACTGTTGGTGTGTCCTCCAAGCTCAGCCCTCTGTGGCTCCTCGGTCAGTCGGTCCTTCCCCCACCACTCTGTCCTTCGCCTTCCAGGCCTACATCTGCTACAGCAACCACAACAAAGAGTAAAATAAGGAGACGGAGGTACCGGCCTTGCACTGTGGCTGTGGGCTTGAAATAAGATAAAATATGCAAAAGCCTTGGAACAGGGCCTGGCATGAAGTAAGTAAGCATTCCAGGTGTTTTTATAGCATAGCTTCTGACCTACATTCCCACAAGCTCCAGGCCTCTTTGTGTAAAATCTCCAGAGGGGACTCTCTGTTGGGTTCCCAGTGCAGGTGCTGTGAGCAGGTTAATGGTGTCTGTGGAAAGAGAAGGTGACACCCAGAGGCTGAGGGAACCAAACGAGGAGCATCAGCCTTGCCTCATTTGGGAACAGCATCCCAGAGAGGTGACGCTGGGTGTCTTGAAGAACAGGGAGGAGGTTTCTGGGTGGGAAAGGGTGAGAGTCTTCCAGGCAATACTTGTGAGCATGTGACTGTGCTGGATGCCTCTTGGAGATTCATTATCCCAGCAGTAAAATGTGCAGTAAGGTGGGAGCAGCAAGAGATAAAGATGGGGAGTTCCGTAGGCGAGAAACAGAAGGTCCTTTATTGGCACACTCAGGGGCTGGGACTTCATTCTGTGGGCTGGTGATCCCAGCCTGGAGCCCAAGGACCCCTCGAGATCCCTGATGCACGGTCAGAAGTCTGTGAGTTCACTTTGAGGATTTTTCTTAGAAACCTTCTGGTGGGATGACTTAGGACAAGCTAATGTCACCTCTCTGAGCCTCAGGGTTCCCATCTGTCATATGGTAGTCATAACAGTGCCTGTTTTACATGGAGTTATGAGGATTAAGCAAGTTCCTAGATGGTAAGAACTTAGAATGGTGCTTGGTCCAAAGTAGCTGTTCAGTAAATGGTAATTATTGTTCTTATTATTTCAGTGATAATTTGAAAAAGAACATAGGCACTTTTAGTTCATTTGGGTATATAAATAACCTGGCACTGCCATGGGATTACAATGCCAGTGTTTACATTAGTATTTACGATCCCACTAGCACCAGTTAGCATCTCTTTCATTGTCATGAATTAACGGGAAGAGAACAGAGGAGGATTTGATCCATAAAGGGTAGTGTTGTAGTGAGGTCCCAGTAGTGTCAAGGCATGGTGTTCAAATAAAGGCATCCAGCTTGTCCAAAGAGAGAAAAGCAATGGGCGAGTTGAGCTGTCCAGGGACCAGCATACAGAATCTCTGTGAAAAAGAGCATAGAGCACAGCAGCCTGGGGCACTTCAGTTTTGGCAAAATAAGCTCGCCCATCCCATTAAATTATTGTTGTTTATTTGAATTGTGTTGGTCCTATAGTCTTACTTTTTAAAAAATATAAATGTGGCTCTATCATTATCTAAGAGCTATTAGCGTACAAAGTTTATGCTGAGTTTTATGTTGGTACCTATGTAAGCAATTGTAGAATAAAAATAATTTAAGTCAGTGCTAGGAATTTCCAATTTTTGTATTATAATTATTATTCACATTCTCAAATGTGAGAGAGGGCAGTGAAGGGCTTTCAGCTACAAAGTGGCATGATTTTGTGTTTCAGAAAGCCCTGGCAGTGGTGAGAGGATGGGTGGAAGGCAGGAGTAAATTCTGCTGTCTCGGGAGCACATGTTGCTATGAGAAACTAGCATTGGTGGAAATAGCAATACCTTTTCTTTACTGGATCTCTGTATCTGGAGTAGGGTAACCAACAGTTGTTGTTTGCCTGAGAGCACGGCCAGTTCACGAGCATGCACCTTGTACAGTCCCACAGGGCCTGCTGATCAGAAGGACAATTTATTTGGGTTAATGCTCAGCTGTTGCAGTCTTGAAATTCGTAATTTTTGAACAAGAGTCCTGCACTTTCATTTTGTACTGGGTCCTGCAAATCCCATAGTTGGTCCTTTGTGGACTGATGGGTTTCCCAGGATGTGGGACCTCAGTGCTAAAACTGGGACAGTCCTGGGCAAACTGGGATAGTTGGCCACCCTGACTGGCATACAGGGCCAAGGCCAAGAAGAGAGCAGGTTACCTTAGAGGGCATCTGGTGGCTTTATTCCCAAGCCTTGTCCACTCCAAGAGAGGCAACTGGCAGAGCGTTTTCTAAGACTTCAGGTCTGGATGATGTGCACAGCCAGGCTCAGGGTGCTGGTTCAGAGGCATAGGCTGGGAAGTTTCCAAAGGGGCTGTCATTGCAGAGCTGGGGGATGGCTGGGGAAGCAGCTGGATCTCATTTGGCATGAGGAGTGAGTGGGTTGGGGGAGGAGATGGCGTGACTCTTTGTAAGTTGTTGTGACACACCAAAGGAAACAATATCTGGACACATCTCCTGGCAGGCTTGCTTTTTCCAAAGCATGATACATTCACAGAAATCCCCCACCTACCTTGAGAAGTAAAAATTGCTGCTTCATCTGCAACAAAAACCGCAGCAAGAGAAGGGCCTGGCACCTTCATAGCCAGCTCCCAAATTCAAACCAGCTTTACAGTCTTTTGCTTACTCCCAGCAATGGGGGAGTCAAGGAAGAGGAGAAAAGACATAGGTAATCCTTCAATTTGTCAGGCCCCTTTCTCTGGAGCAAGATTCAAGGAACCGAACAAACAGGGATGCCAGGATCAGGGGAAGCACAGATGCATAAGAAACCTTGGATCAAATACTTCTCTGTCACTGCAGCCAAAATGCTTTGCCTCTCCCCAGATACTCATAGGTGTTCTGTGTGGACTACAAAGGGCCTGTCATCTTGCGATGTTAGGCCAAACAGTCTCTAAAAGGGAGATAATCTTTTTGGGGTGCTGGATGCAAAGATTAGAATTTCTATTCATCTTTATGTTTTTATCTCATGCTTTTCAATGGCTCTTTGTGTGTGTGTGTGTGCATGTGCATTGCTGTTTGGAGAATATATAGTCCAACATACAATTATTCTATCAGTGGGGTGCCCATTCACTCTTTTTGTCCATGATGTAAAATATTTGGAGACTATTGGCTTTTTTAATTCTTTAGAAGCGAAAAGAGGCTGTAAGTTTCTATTCAGGCTCTTTTTTCCTTCCAACAATTCAGCAGATTATGTGCACGGACTATGTGGAAAACAGTGTATAGGTGCAATGAATAGTCGCACCCCATCCATGTCCCACCGGGATCTCCAATCTGATGCAAGAGACAGGAAGACACACAGAAGGGACTTGCTACAGATGTTTGAATAAGAGATGGAGTGTGGGACTTAAACAATAAGTTAGGAGTTATTGGGTGGATACAGAGTAGGAAGGTGTTTCAGGCAAAAGAAAGCGTTTGAGCAAAAATATGGAAAAAATAGCATTTCAGTTTGTGGTTGAAAGAAGAACTCTAATGATAAGAATAGAGATAGGATGTTTTGGATGCCAGATGATGGTGTGCCCAGCAGGGAGAAGATAAAGGAGGAAAGGGAGGTTGTTTCCTAGAATAGCACCTGAAACATAGTAGGTGCTCAATACGTATTTTTTGAATGAATGAAGAAAGAGATGAATTAAAGACAAGTTGAATGCCAGGGCAAGGACATGAAATTTAACTACAGGTAATGAGAAAGCACAATAATAATACTAGTCAACATTTATTAACCTTCAGAGGTTTTGACACTTCAGTGGAGTGATCTGTTTAGATCTTCACTTTGGGAAAATAAAGCACAGTACACCATTGTGGCATATATTGTGGGTTGGATAGAGAGGCATTAAAGCCCAACGTGGTGTCTACTCCAATGGAACTTAAATTCCACTGGTGGAGAATGAGGCTAAAGAAGCATAAATGGGCAGAAAAATAAGTAATTACAAAGCTATGAAAGAAGATACAAGGTAGTATGAGATAAAATAATGGGGAAGGTTTCCATGATGAATTCCTACTTCCGGTGAGAATTGAAGCTCTAGAATCAGCCAGGTAAAGGGAGAGGTAAGAAATAAGCTCATGCAAATGCCATGAGATGAGAAGGGCTTGGTTGGTAAACTGGAGAAAGTAAACAAAGCAACAGCCTCGTAACTAATGTTCCCGAGCATTGTGAGTCATACCCACAGTTGCCCAAGGTGAGCCTGGAAACAGGCAGGGGAGCTCAGGTCAGGCCAGGAAGGCCTTGTTAAGGATTTTGATTCTTATCCAAAGAGCAAGAAGGAGTCATTGCAGAGTCTAAGCAAGGGAGTGGAAACTTCTATTTATCTTTTTTAACAATTCACATCCAAGTGCCTGAGTCCAGATGATTTGTACTTGGACAAAAGACCTGTATATTTTTCCTCTGGACAGTCATGACATGCTTTTGTTTGCTAGTAATAGAACTATGGAATAAAAGTATATTAAAAGTATTGATTAATTTTTATTTTTTACTTAAGAAGTTGTCCAAAGGCAGGTGATTCCAGAGCTCACTCAGTAGTTCAACAATAGCTTCTCTGTGATTCAGTATGCCCTTTCCTCATGGTCACAAATTAGCTGCCATGGCTCCAAACATTACATCCTAACATGCCAGTATACAGCAAGAAAAGAAAAGCAGGCCTTTTCCTGGTATCATACCCTTTTTTACCAACAGGAGATATATTTCCCAGAAACCTCTTAGCAGAGTTCCTCTTTATAGAGATGGGGTCACTGGCCATGTGTCTAGTCAATGGGTTTCAACCCTGGGCAAGTTCACTATGGATTCAATGTGACCAAAGAAATGACAGTAGAATGTTCTGGGTGAAAGGGTTATACCCAACTTTATTCCCATGGTGGCAGGTCAGTTACTACAATCCCATTCACTCAGAGCGAGTCTGCATGCAGCAAACCGGTCTCTGCCCCTGGGCCTCTCTGCCCGCACAGCTGTCCTCTGGGCCTCTGTCCTCCGCGCTGCCACCACTCCAGCCTCTGCTCTGCTCTCCTGCAGCTTTGCAGCCATTCCACCATGTCGCGCAGAGCACTGGGCGGAGCTCTTTATATAGAGTCAATAGCAACGTATTGCTCATACATGTGTAGTGAGCGAGGCCACCAGGGCCAGGTGAGAATCCTGGCCACAGGAACCTTCAGTTTATCCACATCATGCCATAGGGAGGTCAGGAAAGTGAGTAGCTACCATTTTCTGTTTCTATCATAGGAGGTAGTCTCTACTAGGACAGAAGGGCCACCGAGTAGGCAAACTAAAGCGCATGCCATGCCAGCTTCTTGGTGGGATGTTCACTTTTCCATGGCCTTTTTGAGACTTTCTGATTCAGTCTGAAAAGATGTTCCTCTTTCTTGCATGGAAGCCATACAGAAACCAAACCATGCTTTGGGATATGGGGCAACCTGGCAACTTGAGAGAAAGTGTCAAGGCTGATGGAAAGGCAGTAATCAAGGAAGGAATGAGGATCTCTCAACATTGCATTTCACCTCTTCTCCACATCGTACAGGGCAGGTAATTACCTCGTTTTTGGATAGCTTGTTGTAGGGGTAAGGACACTGGACTAGGATTCAGGGGGTAATATACTTGTCTGGCTTCATGCTTAACCAGCTGGGCGACCTTATGCAAAGCACCACTCTTTTATACATGAAGGATTTCCTCTAGAAAAAAAGAAACCAAAATAGTGTAACAAACACCCACCCAGCTTAAGGAAAACTTCACAGGAATGACTGAGACTCCTGGTCACTCGGCTACAATAACATCCCCATTACTTGGACCACAGTTTTGAATTTTATACTTCAGATCCCTTGAGTTTGGGCATTACTGTTACATATTTGTATCCTTAAACAATGCATATGAAATGGTGTTGTACCAGTGTACTCTTTCGCAGTTTATTTTTTCATCCACATTTTGTTTTTCTCCCCCACATTCTAAGTGATATGTACACACCTCTTGGTCATTCAGTTTCACTGCCATATACTTTTCAGTGTTTAAATCTTCCCATTTATTTATCCTTTCTGTCACTGATAGACATTTGACATTAGTACCATTTGTTTTTACTATTACAACCTGATAATTCTGTAAACCTTTCCCAGTGTACACATATAAGAGTTTCTGTAGGTTATGTAATAGGAGAATCAACTGTGGGAAAAGCACAAAATTTAGGGTCAAGTCTGCCAGGACTGGATTCTAGTTCTGCTAGCTACCAGCTGCATGACTATGGCCGAGTCCTCTAGCCTCCCTCCCCCAGGTTCTGTCTCTCTGGACTGGGGGGGGATGATGTCATTCTGAGAGTCACTGTGAAAATTACATTAAATCATGTCCATCGAATGCCCAGCAGAGCCCAGTCATGGGGTAGGTTTGCACTGGTCCCTCTGCATTTCTCTCTGTTCTTTTGTTTCATCATTTATAATGTGAGGATTGTATCCCTCAGCTTGCTAACTATCCAAGATCAAAGGGGATCTGTAATAGGTACTACCTTTACAAATGGCTGTCTTTCTAAGACAAAAATATTCTATCGGCCACTTCACACAATTCACCATAACACATACAAGTGCTTTGAAAGTGAAAACCAGCCTCCATTTATTCATTTGTTCATCATTTTTTGAGGTCTACTGCACACTAGGCACCAGGTCATCAAAGGGGGAACAAACAGACAGACGTGGACCCCCCTCTCCCTGCAGACTGCAAATCACCTGCAGAGAAAAGCAGCAGACAAATAGACATGAATAAATGCAAATAAGTGCAAAATGTGGTGACAGGGAGGAAAATATAGCTAAGAATAATATTAGCAAATAATACTTTTAGCACTTTGTGTCCTGCATTGAAACGAATTTAATCCCACCACCACCCTGTATCAATAGACAGATACTCTCATTGCCTGGGTCTGAATCCCGGCACACAGCCCCTGCCCGAGTCAGGCTCCAAGGTGTAACTGACGTGAGTGCCAAGAAGGGAATATTTGCAAAGGTGTGGTCGCGGTGATGGTGAGGCGCCCAGGGGCAAGCAGTGTCGGGGGTCTGTGACCACCCTGGGGCTGAAGGAAGCCCAGTGGGAGCAGTTTCTAGAACTTAGGATCCAGCTGCCCATCCGGTACGTGGGGAAGGGAGACAGAGCCACCACCCAGTAGGCAGGGAGCTAGGTAATAAGTAACCTGATCTCTTCTCTGCCTGCTTCTCATGGACTGAGTCCAGCCGGAGGACGTGGGAAAACCATTGGTCAGCCCAAAGGAGCATAGAGAAGGGCGGAAAGGAGGGCAGACAGAGATCATCCACTACAGACTCTGTCCTTATTCATGAATGAGGAAGAGGGGGCCCAGAGAAAGGATGCAACAGTGTCAAGATGCAGGATGATCAAAAGTTCGCCTTTTGCTAGTGTGTGATCCAGGAAGGCTTCTCTGAGGAGGTAACCCGTACAGTGAGAAGGGACCAGCAGAGGAAAGGGTGTTCTGGAAAGGAAAGGTCCAGGTGTGTTGGAGAAATGGAAAGAAGGTCAGGTCAGAGTGTCTGAGCAAGGTGGAGAAAAGTGCTGTTAAAAAGAAAGCTCTTATTATTGACCACAAGCAGAATCTGCTCCCAAGCAGCTTGGCTGGAAGGTCCCACAGCTTGGCTGTCTTGTCTGGATTCACAGCAGGCCCACTGTAGACACCAGGCTAGTTTCTCCTCAGCGGGTCACCCCCCAGTGCGTAGTGACCTAAGAGTGGCCGCTTCTTGGCTAGAGATTCTTGGCAGGATGCCTGGGCCGGATGGGCCAGCTGAGCTTGGCTCGGGGCCGGGAGGACCCTGCGACGTGCCGGTCAATCCGCTGAGTGATGAGGGCTGCCTAATGGTGCAGAATGTGTTTTAAAATGCAACCCAGGTTCTGGGCCCTATTCCACATGCAGAACCAGGAGGAAGGCTCCCTCCTCGGCCGAACGGGACTCCCATATCCACAAGGGCACCACTTAGAATGAGATTGCACTGAAATTGACCTTGGAGGGAGGTGGCCTCCTGGGGTGAGAAGGAGCCGAGGAAGGGATGCAGAGGGCACCTCTGCATTGAGTGCCAACAATGGCTCCAGGTCTGTTGCTGCTGTTCCCTGCTCTCACCCATGCCCACAAGGTGCCAGGCGTGCTCCTGAGGGGAAAACAAGTCCTCCAGCGGTGTTTGCTTGCTGGAATGTAGGCATGGGCATTATATACTTTACATATTTATTTTAATGACTTTTACCTATGTATTCATGTGTCCATCCATCCATCTTCCATCCATCCCTCCATCCTCTGTCTATTCATCTATGCATATGCATCCATCTGTCTATCAGAAACAGCTATCATTTATTGATTACTTACTCCATTCAAGGAATGGTTACAACCATATTAACTTAATTTCATCCTCACATAAACACTGTGAGGTAGGTACTATAACAATTCCCATTTTAAGACGGTGATATAAAGGAACAGTGTGTATGTAATTTGCCCAAGGTCATTGCACAGCTAGTATGTGGGATAGTGGAGATTTGAACCCAAGAAGTCTGACTACAGAGAAAGGCTGAAAGAATAGTACAGTGACCATCTGAATATCCTTCATCTGAGATAAAAAATTGTTGCTACTTTACAAAATATGCATATTTTGCATCTCTCTTGCTACACACACACACACACGTATTTCTAAACTATTTGAAAGTAAATTGCATATTTCATGATACTTCACCCTCAAACTTCATCATGTACTCCTGAGCATAATATATTCTCCTGGAATTATACTTATTTTTCCCCAGCCTTATTGAAATATAATTGACATATAACATTATATAATAAGTTTAAGGTATACAACATAATTATTTGATATATATATCTTATGAAATGATTACCACAGTTAGTTAACACACCTGTCTCCTCACATGGTTACAATTTTTGTGTGTAACATGAGAACCTTTAAGATTTACTCTCTTAGCAACTGTCAAATATACAAAACAGTACTGTTTACATTAGTCACCATGTTGTACATTACATCCAAGGCCTTACTTATTTTATAACTAGAAGATTATACCTTTAGATCCCCTTTGCCCATTTGCCCCAGTCCCCACCCCCAACCTCTGGCAACCACCAATCTGTTCACTATTTCTGTGAGTTCAGTTATTCTAGATTCTACGTAGAAGTGAGATCGTACAGTATTGTGTTTCTCTGGCTTAGCATTATTCTCTCAAGGCCCATTCATGTTTCACACAAATGACAGGATTTCCTTTTTTATGACTGAATAGTATTCCATTATATATCTGTAAATATATATGTTTCAATTATGCCACATATATAACATTCAATTATGCCATATATAATGCCATATATAATATTCACATTTTCTTTACCATTCATTCATTCATGGACACCTAGGGTTGTTTCAATGTCTTGCCTGTTGTAAATAATGCTGCTGTGAACATGGGAGTGCAGTATCTGATTCATTTCCTTTGAATGTATACCCAGAAGTGGAATTGCTGTATCATATGGTAGCTCTATTTTTAATTTTTCGAGGAACCTCCATACTGTTCTCCATAACAGTTGTATTAATGTACATTCC
>JAVSCE010006214.1:0-40079 GCA_032199065.1 Smutsia gigantea
GCTCGGGAGGGCTCCTTCGGATGGGGAGCCCTGCTTTGTCTTGCGAGGCCGCGCCACCCACCTGCCATAGACTGCTAGTCCACCCCGACCCTTATTTGCAGTTGGCGTGGCCGGGACCCGGGGAGGCCACTTGGTGGGGCGTGGGGTTGGCTCGTTTGGGTCTGTGCTGGTAAACAGTGTCCCGGGGTGGACAGGGCGGAGGCCGAGGTCAGCCTGCGCTTGGCCTTGACTGCAAAGGCGTGAGCCGAAGGCCTTTGGGGAGCGCGTGGACGGTGTATAGTTTCCAGGCGATCGGCAGCCTTCATGAAGCATTTTAAGTCTGTTGCCAGGTATTCGGTACTCCACTACGTGAAAGGAACGCAGCGCTGTTGAATTTTGTGTGAGTGCGTGTTTAGCCTTGTTTGCCGGATTGTTGAAGTTCAGTCAATTCTCAGCCAATGTTTGTGTACCCTTAAGCACTGGGAGGGCTGGCTTTGATGCTGTCATCGAGGATCAAATGCGTGACGAGTCCCACCGCGCTCAGCCCTGTACCTGACTGCGCCTTCGCCTGTTGTATCGTGCGTGGCTCATCGCCCCCCGAAAGTTCTTTACACTCAACAGTACCTTTATTAAAAGCAACAAAATCAGTCGTGACAGTTTTGTGGCCTTCTTTCCTGACCCGCTCCTTTGTCTTCACTCCACCTTCTGCTGTAAGTGCTATGAAGGCAGGAAGGTAGCCTGTTTGGTACTTAACATCTGTTCTGCCCCCATCTCCTCAGTGGCTTCTACGTTGATGAACCCCAATTACATGTTGCTCTAGAATTGAGGGGGGAAGAAAAAAGGATTGGCTGGGGCCAAAGCCGTGCTTAAAGCAGTGTTGATTCAATGTGGTATATTTAGAAAGTAACTTCTTGGTTAACTTTTTAAAAACAAGTGAAGTTGACATGAAAGGAGCCATTTTAAAGTAAACAATTTAGTAGTAGGTTTACATTTTAAAATTTTGGACTAGTTTCCCCACCTTGTGACTCCTCTTAATTCCTTGAGCACCTGCTCTTGGCTTTGCTGAGTTACTCATTTTGTAAGTGCTAAACTCTTTTCTAAATAATCCATTTTTCATTTTTCTAATGTTTTGTAGCATGCTTCACCACATATTAATGTGTCCATGGTGTATTGTCCGTGTGAATGTAGTCGAGATCATACCGAGGGTCCTGAGTGCCTTTTACTTAGAGATTATTGGTATAAGAGATAGCATATCAATCCAATATAATCCTAAATTGACTGGCATTGCATCAATTTCCACTTGTTTAAATTAATTTATTCTAGTTTTAACAATAATGCATGATTATTGTAGGAAACAAAAAATATAGAAATAGTATAAAAAGTAAAAATTAGCTCAAGTGCAGTTACCAGAGGTAATTCCAACTGATTATTTTGGTGTGCTTCACGTCTGTTTTGTGTGTGCATATAAAACATTTTTATAAACTTGGCATCAGAATATATGGTTTTTGTATATAGTTCTTTTGGTTTTTTAAAATGTAGATCAGTACCTAATGACTTCACTGATGATTAGCCCCTTTACCCTGTTACCTGAAGAGGGCATCATGAAATCCCCTGAACCCAAAGAATTAAAATAATTGACTCATTGTACTTTTTAAAAGCATAGCCTAAATGGTGGGATAGATTTCTGAGTAACAAGCAGAAATGATCAAAGAATTGAGAAACATTAAGTTATCATTTTGTTTTCCTTAATAATTGTAAGGAACTGGTAGAGTCATGGCAATTGCATAATTTCATTTGGTAAAAATGATCAACTATTCAACATCCTGTATTGCAATGTTTGAATTGTTTAGTCAGGGTTTGTTTTAAAATTCTGATGCACTTTGACCTGTTACCACTGAAATAATGCAGCCTTTTCCTAGCCCTCCTCTGTCCCAGTAAGTGTAGACCTGCCCAGCAATTTGTATGTTTTTTCACAAGCAGAATTTATTCATTACTGTTAAAGTTTATCATAGGTACTTTTCATAGATAAGCAAATGAGAATTTGGTCTGGTGTTTAGAAAGAGCCTATGAGTTAAGAAACAGGAAAAATGCAAACCAAATCTTTGCAGAATGGTCCCATTGGAATTCTCCTGGGTATTGGGAAGTGGCAGGAAGGTGAGGGGGTAGCTTCTCACCTAATTATTTTGGCCGCCTCTGTTGAAGCCTACTTCTCCCTCTTCTGGCTTTGTACTGTTTACATGATTTAGTTGAATCACTGTTAAAGGGTATCTGGTCTCTGCCTTTTTTTTTTAATTGAAATATTGTTGATACACAATCTTATATTGGTTTCAAATACACAACACAGTGGTTCAACAGTTACCCATATTATTAAATCCTCACCCCCAAAAGTGTGGTTGCTATCAGTCAACATAGGAAGATGTTACAGAATCATTGGCTGTATTCTCCATGCTGTACTACTATCTCTGTGGCCAACTTATATTGTGATTGAGAATTTTTGTACCCCTTTTATCTCCCTCCCCCTACCTACCCACCCACCCCTGTGGTAACCACTAGTCATATCTCACTGTCTATGAGTCTACTGCTATTTTGTTCATTCTGTTTTGCTTTGTTTTTATATTCCACAAATAAGTGAAATCATACGGTATTTGTCTCTCTCCGCCTGGCTTATTTCACTGAGAATAAAAGCCTCTAGATCCATCCATGTTGTTGCAAATGCCTCTGTCCTTTTTTTATTCTCAATATTCTAATCCTTGTTGAAGGCATGGGTGGAACATTCTGAACTGGTGCCTTTCCAGTTTATTTTCCACAGCTGCTCCTATGACAGTGATACTTCATTATTAGTACTGGCACATTATTTCCATTCCCTTTCCAAAATCCTTCAGTGGCTTCCCTGTGTAGAGTTTAAATATCTTTACTTTGTGGAGAGCACCTGGAAATAGGTTCTTGTGGATAAAGTGAAGGTTCATGTGACCAGGATTCTTACCTGGCCCTGGTCGGCTCGCTCACTACACACGTGTGGGCAATGCATCATTATTGATTCTATATAAAGAGCCCTGCCCAGTGCTCTGGGTGACGTGGGGTTACGGCTGCAAGGCTGCAGGAGAGCAGAAACGAGATTGGAGTGGTGGCAGCGCCCCGGACAGAGACTGAGACGGCTGCGGGGGGCAGAGAAACCCAGAGGCAGAGACTGGCTTGCTGCATGCAGATTCGCTCTTAGTGGATGGGATTCCAGTGATTGACCTGCCAGCGTGGAAATAAAGTTGGGTATAACCCTTTCACCACAAGAACGTTCTACCGTCATTTCTTTGGTCACACTGAATCCATAGCGAACTTATTTGGGGCCGAAACCCATTGGCAAGACAGTTCTTTATGGATAACTTTGAAATCCTTTTGAGAATTGGTTGGTGAGGAAATGGAGAGGGAGGAGTGGGGTTATGGATAATCCCAAATCATAATTACAGCACGACCGGTTAAAATGTGGCAAAAACAATTATGAAATCAATACTGTGCAATACATAAGAGCCCAAACATAGATTGCTAAAAGGTTATTGCATGCTTAAACAGTCTGTTATTGTTATTCATTTCTTAGTTGAACTTTCATTTATTTCAACAGAATATTGGAGCTAAATGCCCTCTTTCTTTACCCATGACCTTCATGTCCATGGTCTGACTCTGGTTGCAATCCATAGTCTCTTACCTGCTGTGATCTTAGAAAAGCTGTCCCTTAGATCTGTGCTGTCCAGTATGGTAGCCAGTAGCCACATGTAGCTACTGAGCACTTGAAATATGGCGGGCTACTGCAGTGTGAAATACATGCCAGACTTTGAGATTTAGTATGAAAAAAATACAGCATATTTCAATTTCTAAAATATTGATTGCATGTTGAGGTGATATGTTGCATATACCAGGTTAAATAAAATATATTATTACAATTAATTTCACCTGTTTCTACTTACATGGCTACTAGATTTAATTACCTATGTGGCTTGCATGTGTGACTTGCATGATATTTCTGTTGAACAGTGCGGCTTCAGATGTGTCTGCTTTTGTTTCAGTGCTCGTGATTGTCTCACAGAAGCATTGTTATTCTCTTGAAGAATACCTTAATCTTAAAACCCAGATAATTGAGTTAACTGTTATTGAATCAATATATTCAGTTAGTCATTTGAACTTAATAAAGTGACATCTGTTGAGCACATAATCCATTTAAAAATTTGAGCTAAGCACAGTCAGCTGAATTTTCCCAAACTTAGTCTGTGACTTATTCATTTCTTATAATGTGCCGTTTTTCAAAGATTTAACAAATATTTCTGGGAAAAAGTTGAAATTGAGAAAATTAAGCTCACAATTTATTTTACTCCTGTAATTTAAGAAAAGGTCACAATTGATTGTAAGTATAGAACATTTTGGTTTGAACCTGCTCACGGAACGCCTGTACTTTTAAACAGAAATAATCATAGTCTACAGATTTTTATACCTATATTTGAAAACATTGACAGTTTTACCCTGACTTATCTTTGCAGATGTATTTCCTCTTACTATATGCCTGGGGGCTTGATATGGTATAGCATTTAATAGCATGGGCTCGTAGGGTGAAGGAGCCTAGATTCATACATAGCTCAACTGACTGACTTGACATCTTGGGCCCGATACTTAATTTCTGTAAGTCTTAGTGTTTTTTTTTTCTTATCACATCACTTAACTAGTTTCTTAATTATTATCCCCATTAGATAATACTAGAACCAATGTGTCAGACTCAGTATGAGAGTGCTTGTTATCTCTTACCACCACAGTCTAAATGGCTCAATTACAAAGCACATAGTAATCAGTGGTTTAAGCTATTTACAGTTTTGCACCCTCTACTTTTAAACTGTACTTCTCACTATTCCTACAATATTCTGGGGTTTTCCTTCATGTTTTTACTTTCATTTCTCAAATGGAATTTTATTCCTCTTTGCCCACTCCTGTCCTGTTCTGCCCAACAAAATCCCATCCATCCTTTTAGAGCAGTGGTCGGTACATTTTTTTTTTTTGTAAAGAACCAGATAGTAAATATTTGCAGCTTTGCAATCTACATGGTCCCTGTTGCAACTACTCTGCTCTGACCCTGTAGTGGGAAAGCATGGCTGTGTTCCACTTAAACTTTATGGACCCTGAAATTGAGGTAATGTAACCTTCTTGCTTCATGAAATATTCTTCTGAGTCTTTTCAACCATTTTAAAATATAAAAACCATTCTTAGCCCGCAAGCCATAAAAAACCAGGTGCTAGCTGCCCTTGGACTATAGTTTGCAAGCCCTATACTAGCAAGTTGAAAGCACACATTTCTCACTGAGGCCCTGCTGACCGTCTTACTTGAAAGTAAGATACTTTTTATCTCTGAATGTCCTACAGGACATTTTGTGTTGCTTTGTAATAACATTTATTGAGTGCTTATAAATGTATAATTTGTATAACATAGCAATTATTTGTGCTTATTTCTTGCTTCCTAAACATATTCTTAGAAGCTATGGATATATTTTAGCCCCCTCATATAGAACGCAGTACACAAATGCCTTTTACTTAACTGGATTCTAAAAATTTGGAAGAATAAAGGTTAGTGATAGAATTAAGATACTCAAAGTGATTTCTGAAGTGTTTCTCCCTTTTCTTCAAAATTCTTATTTTTGTATGTAAATCCTACTATTTCTTAGCATAGCTTAAAGATTTTGAGGCCAGTCTGTTGGGAGTTATTTACAGTCTTGCCACAAACCGTGATATAGTAGGCAACCTTATTATAATGTCCTTCTGATAGCAGAATAGCTATATCTCCTTTGACTATTGCTTTGTGTTTGAGTAATTTTTTTAAGTCACTCTTCTAAGGCACCTGTTAACATTTAATCCTTAATGTGTGACATTAACAGAGCAGTGTGTGACTACTTTACAAATGAGAAAAAGGGGACAGAAGTTTAGTGAATGGGATGAGAGTGGTGGGAACTAAGGCTAGGAGCAAACTGTCTGGATTCTCAATCCCAGACAATGTTGTGTATATTAATAAGACTTCAGTCTCTTACTCATCATTTATTCATCTTCTCTTGAAGTTACTGAAAGTATTCTGCATTTTTAAGCACTTCATAATTTGATATAAGGAGCTATGACCAGTAGATGTTTAGGACCGTTGTTTATGTGGCATGCAAGTTTTCTCAAGGATGTTAAACCTGTTGAAATGAGATATGACATAACTGCGAAGTAATAACTCTAGAATTAAAATGAAATTACAGGGGGGGGGGGACCTGATGAAGGGGGTAGTGTAATCACCATAATATTACTCATTTAATTGTAGATTAATGATATCAAAATAAACATTAAAAAAAAGAAAAAAAAATGAAATTACATAGTAGGAATTATGCTTTGATGAACTTTGTTTCATTTAAAAATTTTAAGCAAGTTTATATTCCTATTTATATGTACTTGTCCAAAACTCTAGGTTTTTTTAAAAAAAAGGGATCTTTATACACCATTTAAAAAAAATCATAACTTTTTTCATATACATGGTTTTTCAACAATTATAAACTATCAGAGATATATTTTAAGTCTAACAAAATACATATAAGACCTTTATAGAAAAAAAATTCTGAAGTTTGAGTGACTTTAAAACCTAAAAATGGAGAAACACTGGGTCAAGGATTGGGAGATTCAATATTTTAAAGTGTCAATACTTTGGAAACTGACTTATAGATTTAATGTAATCCCATCAAATTTACAAAAACGTAGACAAGCTGATACTAAAATTTTTGCCAATGCCTAAGAAAAGGCAAGACACTCTTGAAAAAAAAGTTGGAAAAACATCTCAACTGGAGATCAAGAAGAACTACAATAATTAAGACAATAAGACCCTGGTACCAGGACAGATTACTAGATCAACAGAAACCGTAAGGAGTCCAGAAAGAGTCTCCCACATATTCAGACACTTGCTTTATAATCCAGAAGGCATAGCAGATGAAAGGCAAAGCAGTAAAACTTGTAGAAGTTAATACAGGAGAATATATTCATGACCAGAGTGTAGAGAAGAGCTTCTTAAATAGATGTTACTTGGACTAATTGTATAATGGGCAAAGTCTTAAACAGGCAAATGTCTAATAAACATATGAAAAGGTGTTCAACCTTGTTAATAATCAAGGAAATGCAAATTTTAACCACAGTGCCAGTTAATGCCAGTTACAGTTACTTTACACCTAAATTAAAGGTGACAGTATCAAATCCTGAAGCTGTTAAGCAATAGGAACATTCATACTTGGCTGGTAGGAATATAAATTGGTAGGACTACTTTGGAAAACAGTTTGACATTACCTACAAAGTCAAAGATATGCAGACTCTAAAGCCCTGCAATTTCACAGTTAAGAGAAATGCATACACAGGAGAGACCCAGAAAACATATTTGGAGTAATTTTTTTTCCTAATGTGAATGATTCAGTTAACATCTGAGGGCTGCTATGTTCTGTTCTGTATACACAGGTAGCTTTTTGGGGGGCAATGAATAATTTATATTTTCCCTCTCTACTGAATATTGAAATAGACTCTTCCATCCATTCAGTTCTTTAGTTCCTAAAACAATGCTGGGTACAGAATAGGCATTTAATAAATATTATGTTTTTTAAAAGTTATTATTTGAATTTTTATAAGGGGTATCCTTCACCATGGCTTTGTAGTTACCTGAATTCTCTGGCTATTGACTCATTTGCTCAATTAAATCTGTTTGTTGATTTGGCAAATTGTAACCTCCTTGAGTTCCTTTGGGATCAAGCCTAGCTTAGTGATTGCATCATCTGGTGGGAGACCAAGGCGACAGCAGCATCTCTGAGCCATACTTGGATTCTTGCAGCTTTGCCTGGATGAAAACTTGCATCAGAGAAGGGAAAAGATATCCAAGCTCTGTAGTAAGAGGAATCTGGGTTCAAATCCACTTATCAGTGCTATGAAGTTGGACATGTTAGAAAAAGTATTGGCTATTGTCTTGACAATGGGTTTCAGCCCCTGGTTAAGTTCACTATGGATTCAGTGAGACCAAAGAATGACAATGGAACGTTCTTGGGGTAAAACGGTTTATTTCCCGGTGATAGGTCGAGCATTGGAAGAATTACATCTGCATCCAGCAGTCTGCAGGTCTGTAATCCTCCTTCGTCTCTGCTTCCGCCCAGAGTACTGGGCAGAGCTTTTTATATATAGTGACTCAGTCAATAATAGCTAATTGCGTACGGGTGTGGAAGCAGTAGCCTAGCAGCCGACCAGTTACATCATCAAGTAGTTTGGGTTCAGGTGAGGATCCCAGCCACAGAAATACCAACTTTCCCCACACTCCACCCCTCTAGGATTCTCGCCTCACAATCTACACATGCTCTCAATCTTCCGCAGTGGTCCCTGTGTGAGAAAGATGGAGCAACAACAAAATTTTGATACAGGTAACAAAAATTATAATAATCCTCAAGGAGATTATTTCAGCTATATTCAAAACCAGTTCTTCTCAGATGAGTTCATAACTCACACTTAGTAGTGGTACTGATACAGAGCTCAATGCGCCCCAGCAAGTAGCAATTTTTTTTGCTAGGGTGTGTTCCCAGTCCACAAAGACCTTAAGGGTGATAAGACACATGTTTTAATGACACCAACATAGGCAAATCTTGTCCATCAGGTAGGATGCATGCAAGAGAGTGGTCCTGTGATAGGACTGTGGTGGGAAGGGGGTCCCTTCCAGGTCTAGTATACCATACCTTTACTCCTTTCCCTGTAGGGGTTACTGAGGGGTCTATATTTAGTGCTACTGGAGGTGCATGCACTGGCCATAATTATATAACAGAACTCCCTGGTAAGATGCTCCTACCTTCTGGCCATTCAGAAGGCACCCACTTTACTGGAGGCACTACAAGAATGGGTGCAACAGTTGGGAATCAAATGGAAGTTTCATGTGCCATACAATCCTACCGCAGCAGGCATGATAGAGAGGCACAATGGCTTGTTAAAATCCGGACTAAAATCAGATACCAATAGTCTGCAGGGATGGTCAGTCCGGTTATAGACCGTGCTGCAGCATTTGAATGAGAGACCTCGAAAGGGAGCCCTGAGCCCTGTAGACATGTTAACACATATGGCTGCCTCCCCTATACAACTGCAAGTACAAACCAAGAAAGAATGGTTGAAGCCAAGTTTCGGCCACCAGAATAATATCTTGCTGCCAGCACCAACTGCACTGAACCCCGGAGACTCCATTGAGTGGACGTGGCCTTGGACCTTTTGACACATGGACCAACGATGGCTGGCTCTCCTGGCACCTTGGGCACAAGGTCTGGAAGCTGGCCTCCTGTGTATTCCTGGAATAACAGCAGAGTGGCCCCCAAAGGTCACAGTAGTATATCCTGAATGGCCAGAAGGTAGGAGCATCTTACCAGGGAGTTTTGTTTTATCATTATGGCAGTGCATGCACCTCCAGTAGCACTATATATAGACCCTTCTAACCCCCATGGGGAAAGGAGTAAAAGTATGGTATACTAGACGTGGAAGGGACCTCCTTCCTGCCACAGTCCTGTCACAGGACCACTCTCTTGCATGCATCCTACCTGATGGACAAGATTTGCCTATGTTGGTGTCATTAAAACATGTGTCTTATCACCCTTAAGGTCTTTGTGGTTTGGGAACTTCCTCTGGCTTGAGGTTTATTATAATTTTTGTTATTAGGAACCTCCTCTGGCTTGAGGATTATTATAATTTTTGTTAACTGTATCAAAATCTTGTTGTATTCTAAATTTCGTTATTATGTCTAAGTTGCTGTTATCCTCTGTTGCTATTGTGGAATCTGGTTACAGTGCTCCAGCTTTCTTGCACATTTTGTGGAAGATTGAAAGCATGTAGATTGTAAGGTGAGAATCCTGTAGGGGTGGAGTGTGGGTAAGTTGGGGTTCCTGTGGCCAGGATCCTCACTGAACTTAAACCACCTGATGATGTAATGCCTGTTGCTAGGCTATCGCTTCCACACCTTTAGGCAATAAGCTATTATTGTGCTATATAGAGAGCTCAGCCCAGTGCTCTGGGCGGAGGCAGAGATGCTAGTGCTCGACCTACCGCTGGGAGAACAAGCTGGGTAATAAACCCTTTTGGCCCAAAGAATGTTTTGCTGTCAATTTCTTTGGTCACATTGAATCCATAGTGAACTTTCCTGGGCTGAAACCCATTGGCAAGACAGGTGGTCATAACCTTTATTGGGGCCATTCCAGTGATGGATTCTGTAGCCAGCAAGGCCATAATTCTCTGGACTATAGATGGCATTTTTTATGGCCAGCTCCCATAACACCTGTTGGAGCTCAGCATATGTCTGCCATCTAGCAGAGGAGGATGGTAAATCACCCTGATTGGGCCACACAGCACGAAGTGCAGCCATAAACCAATCAAGGAGGGAATGATTTCATGGGGTCTGATGTACATTTTGTAATCGCTGCCTCAAGGCAGGATGAACTATCAGGGAAGCCAGCTTTCCCATCTCTGATCCAGACAGAACAATTCCATCCAGCCCTAAATCCCACAGACACAGGAGCCAAGCTGATATGGACTCCGAGGGCTTCTGCTGAAACCAGGAGCCCAAATCCGCCAGCTCAGCCTGAGTATAAGTGTGGAGCATAGAGTGCTCCATGACCTTGGGAGGGGGCTGCACCTCTCCTGGAGGAACCCTTGGTTGCTGTGTCTTTATTTTCTTTACAACCACTGGGCATGCTTTCAATAGAGGAGGAGTCAGTGCCTTCGGCACCACCCCTTCATCCTTCCCTAGCCCCTCCATTTCCTGGGCTGATGGCACCTTTCTCTCCACTCTCCCAAGTGCCTCCTCTGTTCCACCCTTTACCTTTTCTACAGTGCCTCACAGCAATGCTAGCTTAGTCTTCAATAGGTCTCTTACCTTCACCTCAATGCCTCACGGCTGGTGTTCTTGTGCCGCTTCTTCCTGTGCTTCCCTCAGGAGTACGTCCTTCTCCTCTGTGGCCTTTGCCTCTTTCAGAGCACCTGGCTGTGCTGCTGTCTCATTTTGTAAGGAATCTTTTACCTCCTCCACTGGACTTTGTAGTTCACGTTCTTATACTGCCTCTTCATGTGCTTTTTGCAGGGGTCCGTCCTTTTCCTTCATGGCCTTTACCTCTTCCCTAGTACCTCGTAGTGATGCCATTTCAGTCACCAACAAATTTTTTACCTCCTCGGTGGCACCTCAAAGCCAGCGTTCTTGTGCTGCCTCCTCTTGTATCGATGCAATTTCATTCTTCAGTGAATCCACAGCAGTTCGCAGCTCACATTCTCATGCTGTGATTTCTTCTGTCTCTTTCAGGAGCAAGTTCTTCTCATCTGTAGACTTTTTTAATACTGTGAGAAGCAGCCAACCTACAGTCCCTGCTGCCTCAAGGGCACTCCGTTTCCCAAAGGACCTACTTACTATACCAAGGGCCACCCCTACTGCCTCAGGTGTCACCTCCACCTGCCTCCAGTCCTGGGGTGGGGCCCAGCCCTCTAGGAGGCAAGCCACCTCAGACCACATACCCACTGGGGGACAGTCGACTGTCTCCCCATTCATAGGGGCAGCCCTCTGAAGTACCCCTCCCATAAGGGCAGCCTGTTCTTTTCCTTGGTGAACAATGAATCCTGCCGACGTTGCCAATTGTCTTTCCATTGGGTTTCAGCTCCAGGCAAGTCTACTATGGATTCAGTGAGACCAAGGAATGACAATGGAACATTCTTGGGGTGAAAGGGTTTATTACCCAGCTTGTTCTCCCGGTGATAGGTCCAGCACTAGAATTAGGTCTGCATACAACAGACTGCAGGTCTGTAATCCTCCTTTGTGTCTGCCTTTGCCCAGAACACTGGGCAGAGCTCTTTATATAGTGACTCAGCCAGTAATAGCTAATTGCATACAGGTGTGGAAGCAGTGGCCTAGCAGCAGGCCACTGCACATCATCAAGTAGTTTAGGTTCAGGTGAGGATCCTGGCCATGGGAACCCCAACTTTCCCCACAGTTATGATGAGGATTAATTGAGATCAAGTATTAAAAGGATATCTCACAATATCTGGCATGTGATAGGTTGTCAGTACACAACAAGAGCTATAATTGTTACTATTCCACAAGTGTTTAGTTAAGTAACATTGAATTTCCACAGTATGTATTTCCAATAGTATGGGCTATGATTATGCAGATTATTAAAATAAAGAGCGGCATCTGTTAAAGGATTCCATTTTAGTGGTGTCATTTAATTCCTTCACTGGGTTTGCCTATGAACCCACCATGTCAGGCTGCATCTGAATGAAACGGTCCAGTTCAGTGTTGCAAAGGGTGATATGGCTGAGATTTCTGAACAGGAACATGGTGCCATGACTTTGTCTCTCTATACAAAAGAAGATGCTAATCACATAGTTTTAAAAGTCTATCAATCTGAAGTTGAAATGTACATTTTTAAGTGAAATACATCATTTAAAAGAGAACTTTTGCTTATAGTTATGAGATATTTATTCCCAAACCAATTGTTTGATATTGAAAATATAGTAAGACATTGCTTAATTGGAAAGAAAACTTCTGGATAAATACCACATGAACCTTAGCCTGTGTTGATCATAGCTTAAATAGCTATTAACATTTCTAATACACTCTGTACCATTATACTGTATCGTAACAAACATTTTTTTCTTTGCAGCTCATTAAAGTTCAGCTTTAAACATTGATACCATAGGTATATCTAGTTTCTTAACGGTGAAAACAGTTGTGAACCACCATTTATTTATTTATTATTTATTATTTTATCAAATGTACATTGCAGTAGTTCTAGTCACCCTCCCACACCCCCTCACCCACTCGTCTTCCCCTTGGTAACCACTAGTCACTTCTTAGTGTCTATAAGTCTAATGCTGTTTTGTGAACCATCATTCTTAATAGTAATACTTTTCTTATGAGAATTCATCCTAAGAGGGTTTCTGTTATGTAACAAATTCCTTTCTGAGGTAGGAGAAGACTGTACCATACATTCGTTCAAGGAACAGTTGTTGTTGGCAGGCGGTGTCAGGAGTGTTCCTGGTGCCGAGGATGAGTGTGCTGTCATGGAGCTGCATTCTGGGGGCAGACACTGTATAAGTATATCCATCACTTAATTGGTGATAAATGTTCTGCAGAGTAGTAAAGGAGAGTTCATGTGAAGGGGTGAATAGGAAAGGCTTACTGAGGAGGTAGCACTGACCCTGAGATCTGAATAGGAGGAGGTGAGCATGCAGAGATGTTGGTGAAATGCATCAGGCAGAGCTATTGCAACAGTCCTAACATCTGGATTGAGCCTCTGGAACATATGAAACTGGGAAAAGGAAGGTGCACTGGGAGAGAGCTCGGTGGGGCAGCCTTCAGAGAGCAGCCACCTGATGCGGCTTTGTAAGAGGGCTGGAGAGAGGCAGGCAGCCAGGGAAATTTGGTGTGAGGAGACCAAGGCAAGGGATTTAAGGAGGGTGTGACCATCGTGGAGAAGTCAAGTGAGATGAGAACCTCAGAGTGAGCTTGGCAGCAGGCCTTTCAAGTGCATCTTGGGGCAGTGGTGCGGATGGAAGCCTCATTGGGGCAGCTGCAGTTGGGGGGATGTGAGGTGAATCAGTGGAGGGGACAGTGGGGGACAGCTTCTCAGAGTTTTCACTGAGTGTGAGAATGAGCAGCCTGCACTGCTGTCAGTGAGCAGGGAAGTGGGTTCAGAGTTTTGTTTAATGTGAACATTTTATTGAAATATAACATGTTTAGAAACAGGAGGTACCTTGCATATTTGCTGATGTGACTGATCCAAGTGGGAGGGAGAAAGTGCCACTGCAGAGGAGTCAGGGTGAAGCACTTGGGGCACAGGAGGCTCAGAGCAGAGCAGTGGCCAGGCTGGGCTTTGGAAGGACTGGGGACGCTTCCTTCCTGTGGTGTACACAGAAGGAATGTTTGCTGTAATATCTCTGATTACAAAGTTAGGAGCATTACATTTTGATAACAACACTATTTTTAAAGAGTGCTTATATTTTTAAGCTTTCTCATTGCTTTGTGCTCCTTGATAAAGTAATGACATATTCAGTGGTTCTGGTTGCATCTTGATTACACTTTGCCTTATCAGATATGCCATATGACAGTGCTTTTCTCACCAGAATCTGCCCGTTACTGGCGTAGAGAGTTCTTCAGGTTTTGATAAACAGTCATAAGGTGCAAGGGGAAGTGTTTTCCACAGTCTCCTGCCTTTGGGATTGCCCTCAGCTTCTTACTAAGGCAGCCAAGGTCTCAAGGGGTCAGATCCAGGAGAGAATGGACACTTATGGGAATAAGCCCAGCATTGTGTAGCCCACTTTTCCCCTTGGAGCATTTTCTGATTCCTGGGATGTACCAGGAGCCTGGGAAGCTGGTCAGAAGGACGGCTGGGAGACAGAGAAGCTTGCAGAGCTTTAGGTAATCCTATGGGACCGGAGAGAGAGAAGATTCTAATTGAAAGATAACAGAGACAGTTATTACATGGGGGGCCAACATCCCAGAGGGAAAGCAAGCACAGAGAGTGAGCCTGAAGCCCAGCCCTGGCTTCCCCTTGAGTATTCGCTGCTTAGCTCTGCTGGTCAAGAGCTATCAACCAAGCAAAGCAACTGATTAGAAAAGTAGGGATTTTGGTAGTTTTGTGCTGCTGGAGACAAAAACTGGAATTTAGGCCCACCAAAGAAGAGGCTCCATAGGAAGCATCTCTGTTGCATTCCCGGGAAGGTCACACCTTAGAATTAAGCTCTGTCTTGCAGTGCTATAGAGAACGCAGACAAGCCTGGAGTGAGCTAGGTGGAACCGAGTGTTCTGTCCTGCTGCACCTGCCAGAGGGTGGGCAGGTGGTGGAGGAAGAGGTGGGTACCTTTGGGGGAGGGTGCCCTGAGGCTTTCAGGCACTGGCGGTGTTCTGTGTACCCTGATCCACATGCATTTACTTTGTGAACATCCATCAAGTCAGATGCTAATGATTTGTGCACTTCTGTGTAGGCCTGTGATACACTCTGTTGCTCTGAGTTTTCTGTCTTAAATCTCGTGAGAGCAGAATAGAGGACTCCTGATAGATTTCTCTTTGAAATTGCCTTCACATTCTGCCAGCCTCCAGCTCTGCTTTGTACAGAGGAAAAGCAAACATCAAGGCTTATCATTCATTCTTTAGAACTCACACCAAGCACTGATTGCTTTTGTACTCTCAAGGATTTTAATGTAGAATCGTAAGGCTAAGACCCCAAACAAGACTCTTAGCCTAGGTTTTTCTTTTCTTTGGAAGTGTAGGAGGAATCATTGCCTGGTGTGAGGATTTCTGCATGGGAAGGGGAAAGGCTGAGGGCATATAAATGGAGAGGGGAAAAAAGGCCAAGGTCACTGTTTCAGAGCTGCCCCAGATGCCTCAGTCCTTGGTTGTGTTTGTCATCCTATGTTTTCTAATCTGTTTTGTTTTTTTTTTAACCTTAGTTCAGTTCTCCTCTGGTTATACAGTATTGTCCTTGATGATGGCCAGAAACAAATGAGGAACATTTCTGTAGGATATATTTCACAAAGCTTTTTAGACTGTAACAGATAGCTCAGTCTCATAAAAGTGTGACTTACTCTGGAATTTATCTGCCATTGTCTACTCACTTACCAGTTTCTGAAGGGTTTTATGGACTTGTGTTTTTTTTTTCAATGGCATAAATTTTATCTGGAGGCGGTTTTCTGCAATCTTGAACATTTCATTGTTAACATTTTTAACAAATGTTAAATGTGAATGGCGTGAATAGAAGTACCTGGAGGGCCCCATTATTACCACCACTTTTTCATTCTTTATCTTTACCAGTAGACCAGTCTGTCTATATGGAAATATTCCAAATCTAAAACAGCTTAATTAAAAACAGATTTTTTTATTTGGAACCTATTCAAAAGTTTATTGTTGTTATTTCTAAAATTTGTTGAAAGGCTTGTTTCCCTGATTATTTACTTTCTCAGAAACCTTTAATTCCTTAGGCACATTTCCCCTAACTAAAGCTGTGGTTATTTTACTTCCCTGTGGAATTAAAAAGGCTATTTTAGTCCTATAACTGCTCCCTAGTTTGTAGGTTTGCAGTAGCCCTTTAGCTGGAGTCAGAGTGGTTCTGATAACGGGGACCCCTCTCTGACAGCCAAGCTGACCAGACCCACGGGGAAGGTTATGGCCAATCCCTTTGCAGTCACTTCCTCCTTTGTAAAAGGTCGCACAGTGTTGCGTTAGACCTGCTGTGTGGTTGAGGCAAAGAGCACAGGAACAGCGTCTGCATGGGCACGTGGAAAAAAGCTTGCTAGGCAAGGTTCAAGTACTGTTATTTTTAACTTCCCACTTCTACTTTTTCTCAGTGTGAGTAATTTGTTGTGGATTTTTTAAATTGGGAAACTTACGTGATGGAAATTTTGGGCTTCCCCATCTTAGAAGAATGGGAAATTTGTGCTGAAATTTGTGTAATTTTGTTATTTGCCCGCTGCTACTTCCGCAGCCAGTTCCTATTCACCATTTAGAACTAAGTTCAGTGATTTTTTTCCTTTTCTTCTGAGTTCTAGAATGATTTTTTCCAGAAATCAGTTACATGTAAAATCTCTAGTTGCCATTCCAAATGAGTGAACATAGCAGAAACCCTTTATTTTCATTCTGTTGGTCTGATTTTGTAGCTCTGCAACTTAACACCTCAGTGATACGGTGATTATCAGCTGTTCAGAACACTCGTTTATGATTCTGTACTCTTTATGTTTTCTGA
Source organism: Smutsia gigantea (assembly GCA_032199065.1). Lineage (NCBI taxonomy): Eukaryota > Metazoa > Chordata > Mammalia > Pholidota > Manidae > Smutsia > Smutsia gigantea. Next base: position 16,748 of record JAVSCE010006214.1, read on the forward strand.
ATTGTGGAGATAGGGTTTAAACAATTTTACTAGGTTGTTGTGGACATTAAATCAATTGAACAAATTGATGAGTTAATTGCTTAGACCTGGGACATGGTAGGCACTGAGTCCATGTTAGCTCTCCATGTAGCCTGTCCCCATGCTTGCTCCTGGGCAGGCTTGTGTTCCCGAGGGGCACAGTGCCAGACCAGAGGGCTGTGGTTGACAGTAATTCCTCACAGGCCAGTGGGACAGGAAGTTTCCCAAACCTTGCATTAAAAATGTGGTGTGAAACCAGAGATTAATCCAGTTAGGAGTCAGAGATCCAAGAAATAAATCTAGAGCCAGAACCTGAGAGTCTGTGAGTTATGAAACCGGGAGGTGGGGAAGAAAGGAGCCACAGAAATAGGTCTTCAGGGCACCTGTGCTGACTGGACCTTCAAGAGGATGATGCACTGGACAAAGGCCTTGCCTTCTCCCCTCTCATCTTTCCACCCCCCTAGAAAAGACTAAGAGGTACCTTATGCCTATGAGGTACTTATACCTGGCAGTGGGAAGAATGGGACTGAGGGTTGACAGGACATAGGCAATAATAGCAATCACTGCTATTTGTTGTCCCCCTACTGTGTGCCAGATGCTTTGGTAGGTGCTTCAGGTGGTAGCTGCCCTGCTGCAGGACAAGAGCAGCTGATTGGCAGTCAGGAGCTCCAGAAGCTCCAGAAGTGATTGGGGGTCACCTCCTTTGACCTAAGTGGGAGTGACTGCTGTGGTGACAGGAGGAGCATGGGTTCAGTTTGGCTGGGGAGGACGGACTGGTGGAGGTCAGGGTTCATCTAGAATGGGAGGAGCCCCATTTGTCTCCTGTGGCCATGGGGTTTATTCATGGTCCTGATGGGAAGGGGGTCAGTGAAATCTCATCACCACCATGGCGGGGTGAGTTGACAATAACTACTGGGGTCATCTGTGGCATGTTTTTATTTAAATTTTTTTGTGTGTGTGGTAAAATATACACGAAATCTATCATTTGACCATTTTTTAAGTGGCAGTAAGTACATTTACAATGTTGTACAACCATTACCATATCTAGACCTTTTCTAGAACTTTTAAATCATCCCAGACAGAAACTCTACCCATTAAACACTAACTCCCATTCCCCACCCTCCCTCCAGCCCAACCCCTGGTAACCTCTGTCTCCATGAATGTGACTGCCATAGAGAGCTTATATCACTAGAGTTCTACAATATTTGTCTTTTTATGTCTGGCTTATTTTCACTTGGTATAATGTTTTCAAGGTCCATCTATGCTGTAGGATGTGTCAGAATTCCTTTTTAAGGCTGGGTAGTATTCCATTATATATACACACCACATTGTGTTGTTTATCATTCATCTGTTGATGGAACGGGTGGTATTTTTTGAGAGCAGTGTTCTGGGCATTTTATCAGGGTTCCATTGTTCTCAAAAGGTCACTGTACTTTTCCAGCCCAAGAATGGTGGGTGTCTAACAGGCACCCCTCCTCAACCTGACTCTAATGTCTGAGTTTGTTTTCCCTCAGGACATCTTTCTCAGGGCATCATCTCTAGATTGTTCCCCTTTCACTTCTAATTCTTATCCAGTTAGCTCAGAACAATCTGATTCATTTTTCTTTCTCCTTTTTCTCTTTTTCTCTCCCTTCTCCACCTCATTTTGCATGTTTCGTTATTTCTTTCTTAGGTGCTCCCTACACCCCACTGTTTATTCCTTTGCCCCCTCCATTTCCTTCCAATCCTATTGTTCTTGTCTAGAATACTGTGTCCCTTCTGTGTCCTCACTTCTTCCTCTCTTATTTCCCCTTTTGTACTCCTCTCTCTTTCCCTGAGTTTCTGCTCTTGCTCTACCAGTTTTAGTTTGTGGCTGGGAAGTGACCCTAGTCATTATTTCTTTCATTTAATGTATAAAGTGCTTACCATATTTTAGATTCTATTCTAAGCACTTTGCAAATATTAACCCATTTAATCCTCTTTACAACTCTATGAAGTAGATCCTGTTCTTTCCCATATTGTAGATGATGATATCAAGTCACACAGAGGTCAGGTAATTTATGCAAGGTCAACCGTTTGTGAGGGGGCATATATGTCAGCATATAGGTCTGACCCACTTCATTCTGTACATTAGTTACAGTTGTTATCTATTGTTAAATATCTTACATACTTCATTTCTTTGTCCTTATGGATGAAGGAACTGAAGCTCAGAGAGAGTAAACAAATTGTCAAAAGCTATAAGTGGCTAATCCTAGATTTTAAGCAGGCTGCCTGACTGCAGAGCCTGCTCTAATGTAAGTATGGCAAATCCAAGTTCCTATTCCAGGGGCTGTAATATTTATGGCAACTAATTTAAAGCAAGCTCGAACAGCACTCCTTTAAATGGAGACTAACTTCTATATAAGTATTCTTGAAGGATCTCTTTTTTATGCTGGGGTCAGCAAAAGTCACCATATAGCTGTTTATGTTCATTCAAGGAAAGGTGAAAGATTAAACAACAAAAAACTAGCAATTACTGGTACATCAGGCCAGAGAGCCCTGCGCCCAGTCACACCCTGTTTGCCACAGAGGAACCTCTGGTACATATACCCTTCTTGCCCTCAGCCTGTGGGAGGCAGCTGGCCTGTCTCCTGGCCCTTGGTATCTCCCGTCCCCCAGCCTTCTTGTGCGGCCTTGAGGTTTCCCTTCCAGCAGCACTGGGCTGGCCGCTGTGTTTCTGCGTTGCAGTGGTGATGGGTACAAGCGTGGGCAGTGGGGGCTCAGGGAAATGTCAGGGTGAGAACAAGGGAAACCTTCTGCCTCCTCCCTCTCTGGTCCCCTCTGTTCTGCCTCCTGAGTCCATCCTCAGCTCCCTCCCAGACTGGGACTCACCCTCTTCCGTTTTTTTTTCTGGCAGTTTTCATGTTCATTTTGCAATCCATCAATCTCTGTCTGACTTCTTTCTATGGAATGTCTAGTGTTGGATTTCAGGGCAGGAGCCAGCGGCTTATGCTAGTCTGTGAGGAGCCAGAAAAGCTTATTTGAAAGTGTGCTGTCTGGAATGTGCTATACTTCTTTCCATATGAATAATGACATGTTTGGCATATAAGGTGCCTGGCCAATATGGGAACCTCTGTTGAATTCTTAACATTTCTGAGTTTTACTACTGTACCAATAATCCTGTGGCATGTAATCACTATGTATAACAACATTTTAAAGTGAAATTTCAACATGAACTATTTGTAGTTCAACCTGTTATCTCAGGTACACATCTACCTTTGAAAGAGGATCTGGTGGGTGATGAGGGGGACTGGCTCTGGGGTACAAGGAGGGCTGGGCATGCGAACTGGCTGGAAAATCAGGTATCTCTCTCTTTCCTCCTCCCCCTCCCTCTTCTACACTGTTAATCTTGTCATGCAAGTATCACTCCAGGGGAGCTGGGAAGTGGGCTGCCTATCTCCACCGTGAGACTGTGAGCTCCACAGAGCAGGGTTTTTGCTCACCTTTTTGTATGTTGGAAATTGCTAACCATTTCTTGAATATTCATCATTATGCCATTTGATCCCAAATGTTAACCATGTTTTATTGAATCTAAGATGTTAATGGTAGATATACAATTATTTTATCATTACAAAAGAAAAAGCTTGCCAATTAAACTCTCATACAGGTCTCTTGCCACTTAGAACTTTTATTATATACTTATTGAGAGAGGTCTTTTAGATTTATTTGGACATAGATTTTTATCATATCACTCTAATGCACACATAAAAAGGAGACTGTAAGTGAAGTAAACTGATTAAAGTGTTCCCCCAAATTTCGTCACTTTCAGAATCTAACTCTTCAGAATTACTTTTGACTCAGGGTCATTGATGTGTCTCTCTGTCCTCAAGAGTGTCGGTGACACAGCACTTCCTAAAAGAGGGCATACTGTTATCTCCAGGGATCTCCTCCAAGCAGCTAGTACCCATTCTGGGAGTTTCGATCCTTGAGTTTTCTTACTTGGGCCGTGGCAGGCCCGTGTTTCCACATATTTCAGTAACAGTAGTGCATAATGCAGCTTTTCCACATTGCTTTCTTCTATACCCAGGTCCCACAAGCCTTTGGTTGTTAAGATCATTTTTCCAATGATGGATATTTGCTTCCCTAATCAAATTCATGCCCAGCTGCTGTTCTCATGCCTTTCAGTTTCAATGTCAAATTATAGTATAATCTTTTTGAAGACATTTAAAATGGCAGACTCAGGGTGTCTAGTGCCAACAACGCATGGCTCAGTGAAGTGAGGACAGAACTAATGAGTGGCTGTGAGTAAGGTCACAGTAAGCAGGCAGTGGCATCCACATCCTGATTGCCACCTGGATGATAGTGACCGCAGAGCACTGCCGTGGTAAAATAGATCTCTAGTTCATTTGTTAAAATGTGAAAAAATACTGCATTATAAACTTGATGAAATACAGATCATTAATTCTTACAACCATCACACTTGGCAGATTATTTGGATTTTCAAATAAAGAGACTGAGGATCAGTTTGTGGCTTACTAACGTCACAGCTGTTAAGCACATGGTAGATTTGAGAGCATGGAACCCAGATTTGTCTGATTCTAATGTTCATACATTTAGCTTTACACCACTATTCAAGAAAAAATAACTAGACAGGAAACTTCAAGAAGACAAGGATTTTTTTTCTTTTTTTTTTTTTATGATACACTGATGTTTCCTACTAAAGACCCAGAATGGTACCTGGCACATACTAAGCACTTAATAAATGTTTGTTGAATAAAGTCATTAGTGAGAGGATAGAAATGCAAGTGTGTCCTTTTTCTGGTAATGATGGTTTGTAACATTTTGGACAATGGGTAAAGCAGGGAAAGTGGGGGACCATTTTCTAGACAGGGTACAGTTTGTGGTTCTCTGGTTCTTTCAGGTCTGTACGAGAGGCAAAAGGGAAGGAAGTGGAAGAAGTCTATTCCTAGCTAGCAGAGCCTGTCAGCACTGCCCTCTGGACAGCACCGAAGTAGCTCTGGCAATTCTTCCTACCCGTCTCCTGTATGTCAAGGTCAATAGGGCTTTAGGAATTGTGCAGTGAAAACCAAATAATAATAAAAAAGGAAAGCTTTCCTCCAAAAAAAAGTTCATGCAGGGTATTTATTTGATAAATTGTTAGGTTTTGAAAAAATGTGAAATGTTTTGAAAATTCTGAAGCTCGTACAGCTCATCTGTGAAATAGGAAAGATGGCATATCTGAGCACTCCTGTGTGCCAGATCTTGTGCCTAGAATTTTTACATATATTGTGTAAGCCTCACAATAACTCTAGGAGGTGATTATTATCTCCCTTGTACATATTGTATTGAGGCACAGAGAATTTAAGTGATTTGGCCAAGGTTATTTAACTAGTGAGCAGTTGAGCCACTCTGGAAGCCAGGGGGTTCAGTTCAGATTTTGTGGATTTTCTGCTATACCCTGCTGCTTCCCAGCTAAGCTTAAGGCTGAGATAGACTTTAGGAATCATTTTATACTCTCATTTTACAGATGAGGATGCTGATGATAGGTGATATAAAGTGACTTACAGAGAAGTGGAGTCACACCTAAAATTCAGTTTTCTTGAGCAATATATTAAACAGTAAATGCAGGATGTCATGTTGGTGTTTTAAATAGTTGTGTAGCTACCAACGCTTGAAAGGTCTTAGAACTATATCTTAAAGAGCAAGAACAACTAACTGGGCATCTGTATTACTGTTTTGGATTCCAGCTGGATACTTTTTAAATTGGAGTTTTTGCCATCTTGGGCTTCTTTATTTGTTAACAATATTCTAAAATGATTGGCAACTGCTTCTGTGAGCAGTATTTCACACATATTTATTGCTAAATTTTCCTGGCAGAGTTTTCTATGTGAAGGTGAACTGTTGCATTATTTTGCTCCATATCTGCTAAGTAATTTCCTCCCCCTGCCCTCATTTTATCCTTGCTTTATGTAGTTTACTGGCATTTTATGTCATGTAATGTCTACTTCCTTATTTTGATAAAATTAAAAAATTTTTCAGTCTGGAATAAATGTCCCTTCCTGTTTCTTCTTACTTGTTTCTGTTTGTCCTGCCAGTTTCATCTTCTCAGAGAAGTCCTCCCTAAACATCCTGTTGGGATTAGATGTCCTCTTCTCTTTTCCTACTGTACACCGATAGTTTTAAACCACTCCATACAGATTACCGAGTACCTGCCACATGCCAGATCTAGAGTTACTCTCATGAACACATTCTTCGACGTGAAGGTACTTTTGAGTTGAGATGTGGAGGCAGACAATTAGGAAAATGCACTGTGATTGAAAACCTTTGTTAAAGCTAATACGTGAGGGTTCATTATGTAACAGGCATTGTGCTAAGCACTTCACATGTGCTGTTTCATGTCATTCTCTCAATAGCCTTATGATCTCCATTTTACAGAGAAGGAGGAGGAATTTGGAGAACCTTATTTTGCCAAGGTCAGTTAAGTTTCACAAATACTACCCAAATCCAGGTCAAGCTCTTAACTCTATGCCTTCTGTACCAAGTGCTACCTGTCCGCTGATCAGAGCACTTGCCTGTGTGTCCCCAGTGCCTCATACACTAGGCACAGGGAGATGGTGCCAGTGTTGGAGTTCAGAAACTCATAATGACCTAACAGTCACATAGCCACTAACTGATCGACCATCTTCCCTCAGAGACTTCAAAAGAATTCAAGAAAAAAGCACATATAAAACAATTTATGTCCAAAGTTATTCATCACAGCATTGCTTGTAATAGCAAAAGCTTGATAAATAGCAAAGTTTGTTGATAACCAGAAGACTTATCAACATGAGATTAAATATATTATGATATATTCACATGATGAAAAGCTGCAGCTCTGACAAAGAATGAGGAAGTGATATATGGCTATGGAACAATGTAAAAGGTATGGTATCATATGGTTTAGAAGATATGCTACTTTGTATAGAGCCAATTGTCTGCTGCTATTTGTGGCTGGAGAGGCAGAGAGTATTTGTATTTTTGCATAACATATTTGGAGGAGTAGACAAGAAATTGGTAATATAGGTTGCTTCCGAAGTGTGGCTCAGGGATTCCAGGTAGGGAGATTGTCTCCTATATACCTTTTTGTGCCTTTTGAGTTTTGAGCCAAGTGAATTTACTACTTGTAAATAAAAAAAAAAGATGTTTTTAGGTAATACTGTTTCAGTGTCAACTTCCTGATTTTGATAGTAGTATTGTGTTTATGTGAGAAAACGTCCCATTTTTAGGAAATAGGCACTTGAGAATTTAGTACTAAAGGGGCCTTGTTTCTGCAACTTGCTCTCAAATAGCTCAGGTGAAAAAAGAAAGAGAGAAAGAGAAAGGGAGAAAGAATAATAGTCAACATGGGAAAATGTCAACATGTGGGGAATCATAGTGAAGACATACGGTAATTCTTTGTGCTATTTTTACAGCTTTTCTGTCTGAAATTATTTTAAAATAGAAAAAAATAAAAATGCTTCTATATGGAACATATTGTGATTTTGTAATACTGAGCCTCTTATGTCTTTTGGTACAGTTTTATGGTTTTCTGCATATAGATCTTTATATTTTTTGGTGACATTTATTCCTGGGTTTCTTAATATATTTGTTCCTTCTAAAAAAAATCACAGCTTTGTTTTTTGAGGTATGTCACATACTATACAATTCACCCTGAATATCGTTTTTTACATGCTGAAATAGTACAGTTGTGTAAGGATGGTATATATATTTTTAATCAACTTTATTTGAGTATAATTTACACATGATAAAATTCACACATTTTAATTGAATAGCTTGATGACTTTGGGCAGATGTATTCCCCGTGTTACTGCCACCCCAATTTGGATACATGATAGAGACCATCTCCAGTCCTCCAGAAAGTTCCCCCATGGCCCTTTGTTTATACATTCACCCATTGGTGTGGACCCTTTGATGGAGAGAAGAAGAGCAGGGTGTATGTGGGGTGAGTGTGGGGTGGCAGGATGGTTTCAGGTGGGTGAGGTTGGTAGCACTGAGGTGAAGCAGGAACAGCTCCCCCAGGCTCAGAAGAGGCCCCCCCGCAGATTGGATAAGGCAGCTCCCATGTTCCAGAGTAAGGCCCTGACACTGGATGTTCCAGTATCTTTTCTCTCTTTCTTCTTTGGGCCTTTTTCTAGTTTAGATGTTGGAGTTCTCTAAGAGTATGCCTCTCAGCTTATTTCCATTAATAAAGGAGAAAAATTTGGCTGGATCTTGGCCAGTCGTCTTTCTGACCTTTCGTTTAATGGGGTTCTGAGCAGTTTTACCTTTGCCCTCTTATATGTGCTGCTTCAGTGGGACAGTGGGAGGAGGCATTATCAGGCATGTCTGCCCAGCTGCCCTATTAAATGACAGATCTCACTTAACTTTCAAAATGTCACCATTTTATCATCACCAAAAGGGAAGATAGATTTCCTTAAAATGCCAATTTTGGAAAAGAATAAGGTTTCAAGATGTAGATTTTGTGCACATTAATGTTTAGTAAGGCTTTCTGATTTGTTCACAAATCACTCTGGTTGATCAAATAGGAAACAAGCTTAAATTTGTCTTCACCAAATTGAGGCCCAGAAAATTCAGCCCCCTCTGCCTGCCATTTTTTCCTCTTTTTGTGACTTTTGTTATTCTGGTGTTCATTTGGAGTAGGTGGTGTTGGAAGTTAGTGTCTAAGCAAGTGTGCAGGAGATAGCCGAGCTGGGGCTGAGTAGCAGTCAGAATTGCATGAGAATCCATCATGTAACTGCGTTTGACATCTGGGAACCTCATCCCTCACTGGGAGAACGAAGACAACTGCTTCTAGTAGTTGCAGTGAGGGTTACACTTAGCTTAAGGAGTGCCTACAACATTTCAAGCGTGCAATGCATTGTATCATTATTACAAGTAATTTCTCCTTTTTTATCTTTTTGCTCAGGTGTGTTATCATTTACAAAGCTTTTTTTCTTTCTGTGGTTGAAACTAATTTATTAAAATGTATCCATCCATTTAAAGTCTCGGTTCTTTTTCTCTTTCCTCAGGCCCATGACAGAGAGGTCCTTTTTCCTTTCATGAGCACGCTCGTGGTAAACAGATGACTGTCCGCCCTGTGCTGCTCTAGGTGCCCAGGACGTGGAGCTGTCCAGGAGGGAAAGGATGGACTCCAAAGACGACAGCTCACACGTGTGGCCTACATCTGCAGAGCATGAAGAGAATGCTGCACAGGTGAACAGTGGTCTTTCTGGCTTGTTATTGATGGCAGTTTTCTAGTTGGGTACAGTTTGCTGGCCACTACAGACACAGCGGCTTCCGTATGGTAATGAGTAGCTGAGAAGGAGCAGGACTTGTATGTAGGAACAGAGTGTTTCAGCATTTTGAACACTCTACCAAACTAGTGTGGTTTGCTGTGGTTTAGAAGAGCCAGCTCCCTCCCATAGGCTTCTCTGCTGTTTCTCCAACTTACTTCATGATCTGTTTCAATACCCTGTTTTATTTTATTAGTTATTGGTGCTGAAAGCCTCCAATTGTAGTGTGTTTCTTTTATGTTATTCAGTTTAGGGTTTTGATTCTTCATCTGTAATGAAGTGTAAGGCATGTCTATACAGTGAAAATGGCTTTCTTTCTTTCAAATTCAGAATGTAAACCTCTAATTGAAAGTTGTCCCAGTGAGTCAACAGCTCTGGAGGTTAGTCACTTATTCAAATGCTGCTGTAATTGATGATTCTTGTCTTTTGTGTTGCAGTCATAACTAGCTACACTGGTTCTGCAATAGTTCTTTTGACTCTTCTTAACAAAGGCAAATCTCTGCATTTTTGGTTTGGATTTGAACTGTGAGAAGAATCAGCAGTCACATGGAGCCACGTTTTATTTGTGATCAAAGTGTAAAGTTCAATTTTTAAGCATTCTTGTAAATACATAATGTTAATTTAGTTTTTCATGAAATTATATAGCCATAATATTATCAAAATCATGAAATTAACACTGAAACATTTAAATATACACATTTTATTTAATTTAAGCAATAAAATAAATGTTACAATAAATAAAATCGATCATGTGGTATGATTTAAAAGTCTGAGTCTGAATACTTAGAAAAAAATTTCCAGAGATGCTTCTAGCAGAATAATGGAGAATGCTGTTTTGTTTTTCTCTGAAACAATTTTGAAGGCTACTTTCATGTAGCTATATATATTTTTTGACATATTTAATTTATAAACAAAAATGTAGTGCATTAAAAAAGGTCCCCATTTGTAGGTAACAGACAGTAGACAGCAGAGCTCAGCACCCCTCCTGCACCCCCTCTTCCCAGCCCTCCCTTCTCCCAGCCAGGAATTCTGGTTTAGCAGTACACTTAGGGATGAAGACCAAGTTGAAAAGCTTGGATAACTCTTCTTTTGAGGAAACTTTTTTTTCCCTTTTTTAAGCATTGAAACTAGTCCAAGGCTTTGATGTTCACGAACACACTGGGAGTCACAAAATTATCTTGTAGCACTTAAAACTGCACAAATGTGTTATAAGCCTAATGCTTCCAATATAAAAACTATTCTCACAGACAAATCAAATTTGTATAGAAGCTGGATAAATCACTGGGTGTAGAATCAGAAGTTGTTTTTATTTTGGTGCTTGATTGTATTTGCTCACCAGATTTCTTTCTGGGGTTTAGATTAGTTTATGTCATCTTTGGGATCTACCATTCTTCACTGGAGAAAACTGAAGTAAAAAAAGTTCGTTCCAAAGCCAAGGTGGTATAAGAGTAAGGATTCCAACCTAAGAGTGTCTAACTTCAGTATCAGCACATAAATTATTTCTCTCCCAAATGTGTACGTTAGCCATCTGCTTCCTTACTTTCAGTATCAGGCATCAGGCTGTGTGCCAGGCTCTAACCTTCAGGAATTCAAACCTCCCAAACTGACTCCTGAGAAAGCATTTTACAAAATTCAATTCCTGCTTTAGTTCTTAGAGATAGAAAATTACCCTGGTGACAACTTAAATAGTTGCCCAAACCCCTTAAAAGTACTTTATTATTAGAATTTTCTGTATCTTTACCTAATTGACAAGGAAGAATTCTGGTACATTCATTGATTTAGCTAACATTTACTCCAGTACAGTCTTGGAGTATGAAAGAACTTGTAGGAAAGAAAGTGACCTTCTTTTAATGTGTCTGCTGAAAGGTACTATTGATTATAAAGTAGAATTTTTATGATGTGTTGAGAGCAATTGGCTTTTAAGTCTTGACATCTTTTTTCACATTACAGAGTAATTAGTATTTTGGTAATGTTGTCAACCAGGAATCTTCAGTCACGTTTCCAAGATCAGTTAACCACTCCCTCATTTCTCCCCAAATGAGATACCTGCATTGGACATTCGAGGCAAAGGGGAATTTATATCTGTTGCCTAATATTAAGCAGTACACCAGTGACAAAGTCCGTGGGTTCTATCTGGGTCACTAGCTCAGCTAGGGTGAAGCTATGTCAATTCCCGTTCTCCTTTCATTGCTGATGCTTTGCAAGTGCACGTGTGTGCTGTGCGGGGTCAGCCATGTGTCTCTGTGAGGCTGGTTTTCTTCTGCAAGGGTAGTTGCTACATACATGCTGCTTTTTACCCCAGGTGCACTTTGTTCCTGATGCTGGGACTGTGGCTCAGATTGTCTACACTGATGACCAGGTCCGCCCGCCCCAGCAGGTGGTGTACACGGCAGATGGTGCCTCCTACACTTCCGTCGATGGCCCGGAGCACACGCTGGTGTATATCCATCCTGTGGAAGCTGCGCAGGCATGTGAAGGATTACTGTTTTCAGTTTGTTTGTTAATCAGTTAATTCAGCAGTGACTGCCAGTCACTGTGATGGGTGCTGGCACTGCAGGAAATACTCAGAAAAGATTTATGCTCTCAAGGAGGTTTTAACCAACTTGGCAGAAGACGATATGGTGTATTTATTTAAATTAAATGTAATGGGAGTTAGAGCACTAGCCTCTTTTTAGTTCTTGTCCCCAGTGACCACAGACTAGATTATTAACTTGTTATTTTTCCTAAGTATCAAGAACCAGGTCAAAAATAGCATTTAGTTCTGTATAGCTTAATCAAAGGTAGATCAGTAAAAAACACAGATTATTTCAGTTAAATGTGTAAGTAAAAGGTCTTCCTAGCTTATTAACTGCTATTTATTAATAATTTACTTATTTGTAGGGCTGTAATAAAAGCAAAATAGAGCTACTTTTGGCTAATGACTTGGAGTGTTAGTTTCCAAATGCATGACACAAATATTTCCAGTATCTGTTAGTTTCCATGTTAGCACTTCACAGTTGTACAAAGCACTGTGAAACATACTAAAAAATAAGTTCCATACTTTTATAGTGGGATCCTGGTAATAAAAATTTGCCCTCATGCAATATTTAACCAAGAGGCTCAAATCTCTCCCAAGAAGAAATGGGGTCCACCTAATTAATACCTTTCAAACATATACAAAGGTGATAATTTTAGCATGCCTCTGCTTAGTTTTAGATCCCTACCTATATTAAATAAGATCAGACAGTTTATATAATGTCCTGTCCCCAACTTTATTATTGTGTTACTAAATGAATTTTGGTCATTTTTTTTTAATGTCAAATCTAAGAAATCTTCCAACTGGCTGAAATTCTCTTGTACATTCCTCTGGATCAAAACTTAACCATAGTTCTTACTCCCATAGGTTTGCTAAATAAAGTCTTGGGCAAATTAAAGTCTTTTAAAAGCTTTAGAGAAAATAATGTTTTCATGGATTGGAGATTTTCTGTGGTGCCCTGGCTAAAATAATTTTGAATATTTTCCTTCTCTAAGTTATCTTTGCTGTTCCATGACCCAAATTATTATGTGTTTATAATAAGAAGTTTTTTCATTATGACTTTACTGGTTTTATTCAAGAGAATCTATGGAACATTAAATACAATTTATTATCCTTTTCCTTTTCTTCTGAAAATGAATATACATTTATATTTGAATTGTATTCCTATATTATAGTTGTATACCTATAATACTCTTTTGAACATCTGTATGTCTCCATCCATTTTCATTTAACTGCAGGCCTACTCCTGTGATATGTAATGTTATGTGTGAACATGTCCACCCTTGTTCATGACATGTCTTTTACATTTTCATGACATGCCTTTTAAATTGGTTGTGATATTCAACCTCAAGAGAGGCTTTGCTTAAGAGTAGAATCATCAAATATATTAGCCATTTGAGAGAGTTACCTTATACAGTCTCTTTGGAGCCATCTGAATGAAAGGCTTTCACTACATGTAGGATTACTCTTTTTATCTCCTTTATTAATGAAGGATTATTACTAGGTGTATGGGAGTTAAAGCTCAAGAATTGGTGCTTAGCAGTAGGATAATTCTTCCTGTGTATGCAAGCTGTTTAAAGATCCATGGTTAAGTTGTTTTTTGTTTTTTGTTTTGTCTAGACTCTGTTTACAGACCCAGGCCAGGTAGCTTATGTCCAACAGGATGCTACAGCCCAGCAGGTAATTAATTGCCTTTTTTCCTTTTGTTGTTTAGGGGATAATACTGTGAATGCTGCCATTCCTTGGGATGTCCCCTCACTGCTCTATATTGTGCCTTCTCTGGATGTCAGTTACTTATGTATTAAGAATGTTCTCCACTTTCTTTAATGAAAACAGCAAAACATAACACTAACACATTCCAATGAGTGCATATTGGAATAGCCTGGTAATAAAAAAACAATTTGTCAGGGAAACTAAAAAAACAAGCGTATCAACAGGATATTGGTTCAAGTTACAAAGAACAGCCTTGAGTTTTAAAACTCTCTCTTTGTGGAAATTTGGAAACATTTTGTACTTGTTCTATTTTTAAATATTGGGGAGAAAAATTCCTGCTTAAATTGTATATATATTTGGTGGCATCCTTTCTCATTCTTGCTTCTGAAGAATTAAGATTCTTCCTGGTTTTCTTTTAAAACATTTCTTTCCTCTTATCCATGTTTCTAAGTATCCTGTTTGACTTCGAGGGACTTCTTCCTTTTTTTCTTCCAGGTTGTGAAAGTGACAAGGTGCAGAAGCTAGATATTGTCAGTCTTACTCTAAAGGGACTATGGATCCAAATAGTTTTATTTTCCTGTTGGCTAGTATGACTATTGTTTAGCTGTACCACTGAGAGTCATGACTGGTTATCAAGTAAGATCTCATTAGTAAGCACTTTCTGCTTTTTAAAATTTTTTAGTAGATGAGCCAGAGACTCTCATTTTAAAATTTGAGAAACGAATAATAGTTGTATAATATTATTTATGAAATCTAGAGAGAATTCTCAGGAGTCTTTGTCATATAAGTTATCCTCAAATTTATTCCTGATTGGTAGTGATCTACAGTTTTGTGGTGTGTTTGAACTTGAATGAGAATTTGTCTTAATTTGTGTAGGCTGCTATGATAGAATGCCATACACTGGGTAGCTTATAAACAACAGAAAATTCTTTCTTAGAATTCTGGAGGCTGAGAAGTCCAAGATCAAGGCCTGGGCAGACGTGTTGTCTGGTGAGGACCCCTTCCTGGTTCACAGCTGGCCATCTTCTCACTCTGTCCTCACATGGCAGAAGGGGTGAGGGAGTTCTCTGGGGTCTCTTTTGTAAGGGCACTACCCATTCATGAGGGCTTCACCCTCATGACCCTGTCACCTCTCAGAGGCTCCACCTCCTAATACCATCGCACTGGGGGTTAGGTTTAGACACATAAATTTTGGGGAGATGCAGTGTATAGCAGAGTTATTTTAATAATTTAATAATTTTGTTATTAAATAAATTAGCAACTTATTTAATAATTTTGTAATAATTAGTCATTTCTTGACAAGACAAATCATGTCCATTTCTGTGAATACTTACTGATTCCATCAAGCAATTTGTTTTTACAACTTGGCAGGAAAAAATAAAATGAAATGCCTTTGACTTTCACAGATGACTTTCACAGATGATTAATTCATACACACATTTTTGGACTAATGATTTTTTTCATTAAAATTTGAAGCAAAAATAGCATCTTACTATGCTGATGGACAGGGACTGTAATGGGGTATGAGGTGGGGACTTGATAATAGGGGGAATGTAGTAACCACAATGTTGCTCATGTGGAACCTGAGCATAAGATTGTGTATCAATGATACCTTAATAATAAACAAGAAAAAGTTGAAGCAAAAAACAAACAGTTGAAGCAATATGAAAAAAAAAGTACATTAAAAATCCCCAAACAAATTCTGCTCAGAAACATCCTCATTAACTTAACAACTGGTAACTATACTAAAGATAGACATACAAAGGTAAACAAGCATGGGGAAAATGGCATTGTGCCCTAAATGCTATTTAATCTAAATATTTTTAGCTTAAATTTACTTGAGTTTAACAGAAGGAAAAGGCATTGAGTGAAGTTGAAAGAGGGTGGAGTCACTGTTTTCCTAGCTGGCCTTGAGCCTCAGTCCTGCCCTGTCCTTGTCTCCTGCTGTGAAGACAAGGACGTAAGCACACTGACACCTCCTCCTACTTTCCTCTCCACTGCTTTGGGTTAGTTGCATGATTATTGGAACTAACATATTTATGTTCTGTTCAGTAACCACAGTTACTTAGAATTTTGCTCATTCTCTACTGGCATTTGATTTGTAGAAGTCTGAGGTGTGATTTTGACTATTTTCCTCATTGCTTTTCTATCTTAATGCCTGTTTAATTCTTTTATAATCCTTGAAGTTTTTCTTCGAAGTCTAATGATATACAGGTTAAGACTTTTTAAATGGTGTATATAGGTCACTGTTTTTAATGGTGTGTAGGTTAAGTCTTTTGATGTATAGGTTAAGACTTTATTTTGGGAAATTTTTCACCTTTTAGGCCTTAGAAAGTCTTTTCAGTTTTACTTGATATGCTCACTTTTTCACAACATCTGTGAGTATATTGAATCTTTGTATTCCACATCTAACACAGTCTCTGTAATCATTTTTGTGTCTGTTCTTTCCATGTTATTTGTGTAATTTCCTTTATAGTCTACCATGTTTCCTTACTTTTTTTACTTGTTAAATTGTAACATACATACAGAAAAGTGCAAAACATTGTAAGTTAAATTGTAACATACATATAGAAAAGTGAAAAACATTGTAAGCACATAGTGCAGTGTGCATCACAAATTGAACATTCCTCATACCCAACACTCAGATTAAACAGTAGAACATTACCATCTCCTGAAAGCTATCCTTATGCTCCCTCCTCACTAATTCTTCCCTTCCGAAAGGGGAGTCCTCTCCTGCCTCTAACACCAAAGATTTGTTTTCCATGGTTTTGAATTTCTGTAGGTGGAATTTACTTAGTATGATTTCCATTTTATCTGGCTTTTTTGTTTAGCATTATGCTTGGGAGAGTCATTCATGTTGTGGGGTGCAGCTGGGGGTTTTCCCTTCTAGTTTTTATTGATATATACTATTCAGTTTTACAGGTATGCCACTGAATACCAGGATTGAGCCTTCTTCCATTTTCTTCTTCAAGGATTCCTTGGCCCTTTGCTTTTCTATATACATTTTAGAATCAACCTGCAAGTTTCCACAAAACCACTGCAGGATTTTCATTGGAATTTCATTGTATCTAGGGGGTAGTTGGTGAAGAATTGACATCTTTATAATATTGAGTCTTCTGATTTGTCAATATGCTATATCCCTGACTAAAATAAAAGTTAAAAAATTATCTTCTGGATAGAGGTCTTACACATCTTTGAATAGATTTAGTCCTAGGTATTCAGTGTGTTTTGATGGTATTACAAGTGGTGTAATTTAAAAATTCTTCATTTTCTAACTTCTATTTGTGATTTTCTTGGTAAACAGCCATTTTGTCTGTGGATATTGACAGTTTTCTTTTTTCCCAAACCTTCTTTTATTTGTATTTCTTTTTGGTTCCCCCTCTGTCTGCTGACTAGGATCTCTCACACATTACTGAATAGAGGTGGTGCTGGTAGGTTTCCTCTTATCTGTCCTGTTTTCAGAGGAAACACTCACTATTAAGAATGATGTTTAGTGCAGGATTTTCATAAAAAGAATGTCCTCTTTCAGATTAAGGTAATTCCCTTTATTTCTAGTTTTTAATGAGTGTTTATTATTGATTTTGATTATTCACGGATGTCAGTTTTTATCAATGTTTATCAAATGTTGAGATTCTTCTCTTTTCTGTTAATATGGTGAATTGTATTTATTGATATTTAAAAATTAAGCCAGGCTTGCATTCTGTAATAAACTCTATTTATTCCTTTTCATATATGTCTGGATTTGGATTTGGTGTGCTAATATTTTGTTTGGGGTTTTCTGTATTTATTCAATAGTCCATTATATTTTCAGCCAGAGTATTTGATTTTTTTTCTTTTGAAGTAGCTTTATGAATCATTATGTTGTACATGTGAAACTAATATAATATTGCACGTCAATTATATCTCAATTAAAAATTAAAAAACAAAAAATTAGCTTTCATTTTATGATATATTTTTTTATAGCATTCTTAAGATCTCTACCATCATTTTTATTGACTGTGTAATATTCTGTTAGAGAGAGGTACTATTATTTATATTCTCCATCTATTGTTTTATATGAAGGTCATTTCCTAATTTTTTTGTTACTATACAAAACATTGTCATAAATAAATCAGATTATATCCTTAGAATAAATTACCCAAAGAGAAGTGATAGACACTAAAGGTATTCACATTTAAAGTTACTTAAGAACAAAGGCTTTTTGTGAACATAAAAAATGATACAAGTATAAAAATTAAACAAGTTAAATAAAAACCCAGAATCCTAAATCTGAATTTGAATATCAGTATGAACTCATGATGTATTTTCTCTTGAGAAACTTGTTTTCTAGATCTGACCCCTGAAAAGGTTTAGATGACAGGCTTTACTCCAGTAGCAGTGAGCCCATGTGGCCTCTAAGTACAGTTTTCCATTAGAAGGAATTGGGGCTACTTAGAGAAATGGCAGATTATAGTTCTGGGGCAAGAAATATACAGATGTATCTGAAACTTCTTGTCTTATCAGAACACAAGGAAGCTAGTAAAACCATTCTGGGGTCTTGTGGAAAGAACTCATGGTCTAACTTGAAGGTGCCAAAATGGGACAATTTATAAAAGGAATATATAGGAATAAAAGGTAAATATCTATAATAGATTGAAACACATTGAATGTATTTAAAATTCACAAGCTCACACTGATATTAAAAAAAATAACTCATTGGTCACTATTTGAGGATGCTAGGGGACCACCCCCTTATTTGGAAAACTGGTAAGTGAAGGGAAGGAATCCAGCCTTTCTCCCTGATTATACTCAGATAAACAATTACATGATGAGGGAAATTTATTTATAGAAGCATCCCAACTAATAAATAGAAAGGGGATGATTGGCTTAAAATATCACCATTTTTCATCTCCTAATGAAATATGGATCTAGGCAGTGATCATTAACAGTAGTCTGAAACTGTCAGGAGGAAAGCTGATAAGGCATTTTGTAATGGATGGATCAATTTATGGACATGGTTAATATCACTAAAAAGAGAGAACCATTCATTATAGGCTTCTGGTATTATGTTCCCCTATTGCATTTTACCACATATGAAATTTCCTCCTAAAATTTGAACGTGAATCTGACCCAGTCTCTAGATTCCATTTCCGGCTTATAAGGAAGCATGGTACACAAAGTGTATCAAGTTAAAAGACACACAGGGATGCAGTCAGCAAAATCCAGACTGAAAAACTCTATAGGACATATGGATGGTTTCTTCTGCATTAACTGTAGAGGAAGAGGAAAGGAATGGGAATTTACAGATTAAAGGACACTTCAGAGGCATATCTGTAAGATGCAGTATGTGGACCTTGTTTAATTTTAGTCCTGATTTGAATAAACCAACTATAAAAAAATTATGAATTGGGGAAATCCATCCTAATACTAACTGGGTATTTGATAATATTAAGGAATGGTTAATTTTTTAGGTATGATAATATATAAAATGTAAACGTTCTTTTCTTTTAAGGATATCTACTGAACTGTTTACAGATGAAAATGTATAATGTCAGTGTTTTGTTTTGAAATAATCTAGTGAGGGGAAAATGGGTGAGAATTGCTGAAATAAGGTTAACCATGAGTTGATAATATTGAAGCTGAGTGGTAGGTTTGTGAGGTTTATTTCACTATTCTGTCTGTTTTATATATGTTTGAAATTTATCATTGTAAGTAGGAAAGTTATTTTGATAAGACTTTCTAAACTGCTTTTTGGATGCTGAAAGATTTTACATTCCCACCAACAATATAGGAGAATGTCCATTTCCATACATCTTTGCCACATTGGGTATATTTGCATTTAAAAAATGTTGCCAGTCTGATAGGCACAGTGGTTATTTTGTTGTTTTAATAGTTTTAATTCGAAGTTTTGTTGCCATTTGCTCCTTAAAGGGCCCTTCATCTTCTCCAGTCTCCAGAAACAGTCTGCTTGTTTCTGTTTTGTAAAAAGGAAAGTTGTATTCATACAGCTCTAAGAACCCTGACATTACAAGGCAGTGTAACTGATGGCCGAACAATTTTATTGTAGTATCTTTCAACCAGCATGGTTTTTATTTTGAGCTGTGACACCTCACAGAGTCAGTTTATTCTGTGACCTGGATAAATTCTAGATAGAAAGCGGGAATGAGGGTTTGACACAGATGATAGATGCTTTTATTTTCTCAGCAAATTTTCAATTGTTTTTAGTGGTGGCAAAACCGCTTTGAAGGTTTTTTCATATATGCATTTCCTTATACTTAAGAAGGGCACTGGTTCTCTCCAGACCTAGAAGCACTGTCTCCTCTTTGTTTCTGAAAATGAGCATGTGTGGCTCCCCACACACTGAGAAGGAAATACGCTGCACTGATAATTGGTCTCAGTAGGAATCCAGAAGCATTCTGTTGTGTTTACTGCTGTCCAGTGCAGTCTCCTATTTCACTTCTCAGATAAATTGTATCCTGAGATGCATTATGTAGTTTCAGAAATAATTACGGAGGGTGGTATTAAGAAGGAAAGAGAAAGTGCACCATAAGTTTAACAAATTCTTTTTTCCTCTTACCACGCTTTATTGTGCATGACAAGATGCACAGGATTAAGATATTTTTGTTTCCTTTTCTTTTCCTCAGAGTAAAACTGGCACAGGTTGCTCAGTACTTACTGCCTGGCTGTTGCCTGGGGAGCAGGTGTGGTTACCTTGTTGCTCTGGTATTCAAGGTGTGTGTGATGTTTACCTTCTCATTGGCCTCCTTGAATAGACCTAACTCTGAAGGGGCCATTGCGATGTAGTGGAAAGAGCAGGACAGAGTCAATTTGAATTTCATCTCCGCTCCTTAGGCACTGTGTGGTCACTTGTCTGGTCTTAAAGGGTTACTGGACCTCAAAGGAATTAAAATACATGCCCAACTCTAAGTAAATGTCAGTTGAATTTGAATTATTAATTAAATAAGTTTGTAATGCATGCCTACTGTGTGGTAAGGTCTATGCTATCTAGAAATAAACAGTTCTTACCTAGAAATGATTATCATTAACCCTTTTCATCCCTTTTCAATAGTGGTTTGCTTGATCCTGGTATTCCTTTAACTTTTCCTTTAGCAGCAGTCATTTGAGATAATGCTGAAGTGTTTAAGCCTTTCCTTTGCCACAGGAGAGTTCCAGCACAGGGAAGAGGGAAGTTGGTACTATTTCAATGTCAGCTTCCTCAGCAATGGCGAGAAGCCAGTAGTAAGCCTGCCTAACCAGTCTTCCTAGCAGCATGTTGGGGGAAAAATACATTGCAGCTTCACTGGAATAACTCGGAATTGCTGAATTCATTCTTTTAGGTTGGCTCTGCAAAAAGGGAAAGAATTTATGAGGAGTAGAGGTAGATAAATGCTTTGGTTTGTTCAGTGTGTGATAACATTCATGCCTAACTCCGGCATAAAATTTAATGGCTTAGTATAAAGGGCAATATGGGTAACACGTGGGAACGAAGTAGCTTCATTGCAGGATCAGTGTGGATGCAGAGGGAGGCGGCAAACACACTTTCATTGCCAGAAACCCCTTGCTCTTATCCTTGTTCAGTCCTCACTTCAATGGACATTTTATTCCATATTTATTGAAACTGAAGCAGAAGCCTCTTACAGAATTTTGTCCTCCCATATAAAGCTCCTCAAAGGCCCTGAACTTCAGACATGGAATGTCATGTAAGAGTCTGGCTCCTGGTTAAATGAATGCATGTTAAAACACAAGTATGCTATTTGAGGTAACTGATTTTATCTGCTTTCTGGAGTCTGAGTGTTTCAAATGTTGGGCAATAATCTTAAGATGCCGCAACAGGTCAGATTCACCCAATACTGTTTCTTTATAGAGTTTAAGAAGTTCTTAGACCCAGATGCACAACTGAAAAAGGATTATTTTTCCCTGTGAATAACAGCAAAGTTCTTCAGATGCTTCAAGGGATTGATGTCATTTCCCAAAAGGCCAAATATATTTCCACAAATTAATCTTCATAGAATATGTCCTACATGCTCAGCAGTTTTTTAAGGTTGTAGAGGAAGTACATGATGTCATCTCAGTCTTTCAAGAGTTTGTGATAATAATAATCTATTATTATTAACATAAAGCACTTACTAAATACATCATTTGGTAGTAGATATGCTCCTGCGGGCCTCATATACACATTATCCATTTAATCCTCACTATAACCTATGAGGTATGTATTACTGTGTCCATTTTACAGATAAAGAAACTGAGGTTCAGAGAAGTCTATTAACTTGCTAAGTAGTGAGAACAGGATTTTAACCCAAAGCTGTGTGACTCTAAGATGGACTCACATGAAAATGCATACTAATTAAAAATAGATGGTATTTGGCAATGGAGACAAAGTTATGAGGGATAGCTAATGTGTGAGATGTCAGAATCAAGATTCTAAAGGCAATATATATATAAGATTCTAAAAGACCTTGGCCAACTGAAAGAACAGAAAAAGTAATAAAATGGAATTTACTGGAGATAAATGCAAAATCCCCCATTTAAGTTAAAGTCAGCTATTATCTTGAGGAGGAGAAATTTGGTTTTATAGCATTCTGTCAGAGGAGAAAAGGACTCAGCCATTTTAGTTGGGAGTTCAAAATGGGTCAGCTCTAGAACGATGGCTGTCATAAATGCTAATGCAATCTGAAGCTGTAGTCATAAGAAATGTGGGAATCCACTGAGAAATGAATGAAGACAACAGGATGATCGAGGATCTGGAAGTTTGGTCATGTGAAAAATGATCGAATGGCTCTGGGGCTTTTGGTCTTATTTGAAGAACTGTGTCATGTGGCAGAAGGGTTAGACTTATCCTGTCTCAGAAAGACACAGATCCCAACCAAGGCTTAGAAGATATGCACAGGGAGATTTTGATTCCACAGAAACAACTACTGAACTATTCCAAAATAATTTAGGTTGTCTTGTGAGGTGATGAGGCGTTGGAACAGAGGCTTGAGTGATGCTCTAGAGCAGGATTCTATGACTCCAGTGTTACGAGGCATCAGCAGAGGAGTCGGGCGGGGGTGGGGGGCAGAGCAATCACATATGGTTCATAGAGAAATCAACATGATAGCGTTTAAAAGATTGGTGAGGGAAGAACATTCTAGATGAGGAAAACAACATGCGGGAAAAAGCAAAAAGGGAGAAGGCATTTAAAAAACTTGCTTTATTTTTGAATAGGAAGGGGACATGGATTAGTCATTGTACTAATCGGGCAGGCGAAATCAGAATGTATGAAAGTTATCTGGGGTAGTAGATGGCCGCATGACACTTACTGAGGTGAGAGAACCTTTTTGAGTACCATTTATTTTCTGCCAGTGTATTTGGTAAGGTAGTGGTTAACCCAATACATGACCCAAACTCCATATTATTTGCCAAAGAATAACTTCAACATGATGAAACGAATAGGCATCTCATTCTTAAAAACCTTAACCTGTCTGAAATCTGTGAAAGGAGAGCTGTTAACCATTGAATTTTACCAAGTGGCGTTGCACTATGTGTTTAGTTTTGGAAGTTAAGTGATTTTATTTTTATTTATTTATTTATTTATTTTTATTTTTATTATTTTTTTTGATCTGCTTGAGGCTGGGCCTTTGAGTTCTTTATTTATTTATTTATTTATTTATTTTTTAAATATAATTTATTTTATTATCATTAATTTACAATTACATGTGCAATATTACAATTATTGAACTACCCCTTCATCAGGTCCCCCCCACCAACCCCATTACAGTCACTGTCCATCAGCGTACTGAGATGCTATAGAATCACTACTTGTCTTCTCTGAGTTGTACTGCCCTCCCCGTGCCCC
>JAVSCE010006215.1:0-225473 GCA_032199065.1 Smutsia gigantea
CAATATGGACCTTCCGCTCCTTTCACTCTATCGCTTTTAGATTCCATCTGTGAATCCCTTCACCCCACTCCGTCCACCTGGTTCCACCTAGTAAAGGCTGTTCTTTCTAGAGGAGATTATCTCCACTGGAAAACTGATTATGATGATCGTTGTCGCTCATTTATCAGCAGCTTGTCCTCTGCTCAAAAAAGAGCTGAGCGTTGAAACATCAATAAACTTTTAGGTACCGAGCCTTATGCCGATCCTGAAAGACAGAAACAATTTAGCCAAGCCATCTTAACCCAGGTACAAGCAGCAGCTTTAGCAGCCTGGAAAAATCTCCCTACTAAAAGTTCCACTTCCTCCCTTTCCAAAATCAGACAGGGAACACAAGAATCCTCTACAGATTTTGTGGGCCGCCTAACTGAAGCCGCTGAGCGCATTTTCGGCCCCCAAGAAAGTGAAAGCCCATTCGTTCTCCAATTAGCATATGAAAACGCTAATCCTGCTTGCCAAGCAGCGCTCCGTGGGAGCCGCCGAGGAAAATCCCTTACAGACTTTATCAAACTCTGTTCAGGGATTGACTCAGCTTCACATGCCATCGGCATTGCAATTGGAGCAGCCTTATCCTCTAACAAACCCAATGTCTGTTTTAAATGTAAACAACCTGGACATTGGGCTAAAAATTGCCCTATGGCCACACAAGGGCAAGGACAAACCCAAGCCACTCAGAAAACAATTCCCAGCCCTGTTTTACCAGCTACCGTTTGCCCCAAGTGCCGTCGTGGCAAACATTGGGCTAATCAATGCAAATCTAAAACAGATATCGATGGACAGCCTATCAATCAAAGTCCATCGTTTCCCCAGACTCTAATACCTCACCAACAGCCTTCGGGAAACGAACCATGGGGCCAGCCCTCGGCCCCTCCCCAACACCAATCTGCCCCGAGGGCATTAGGGCACAATCCTTACAGCGCGCCACCCCAGGGAGCGCAGGCCTGGACCTCGGTCCCTCCTCCCACACAATATTAACCCCTGAAGAAGGACCAACAATCATCCCTACGGGAATCCATGAGCCCCCTCCCCAAGGCACGTTTTTCCTTATCATTGGACGAGCTTCATCTACCCTCAAAGGTCTTGTAGTTCATCCTACTCTAATTGACAATGACTATACAGGAGAAATCAAACTTATTGTATCCTCCCCAAAAGCAGCTACTCTTCTGTCTGCAGGCACTCGCATTGCACAAGCTATTCCCCTGCCTCTATCTTCTTCCACCTATCCTTCTCAAAGCAGTTGCCGGGGAGCCTCCACCCCTGGTTCCTCAGATGTCTATTGGATGCAAAAAATTACTACTAATAGGCCCACCCTCCAGCTTAAACTTGATGGAAAAACCTTTCAAGGCATATTAGATACTGGAGCTGACGCTACAGTCTTATCCCAAACCCATTGGCCTCAATTATGGCCCTTACAGCCCTCATTAACCCATTTACAAGGCATTGGCCAGTCCAGCAATACTTTACAAAGTTCAAAATTTTTAAAATGGGAAGATTCTGAAGGAAACAGTGGCCTAGTTCGCCCTTTTGTAGTCCCTGGACTCCCCGTTAACCTGTGGGGAAGAGACATTTTAGAACAATTAGATGTTGTCCTTTGCAGTGGTAATGAATTTGCCTCCAGGCAACTGAAAAAACAGGGGTGGTCCCCTGGGTTAGGACTAGGAAAAAACTTACAAGGCAACCCCAGCCCCATAATAGTCACTCAAAAAACGGATAGAACAGGTTTAGGGTACCCCCAAACCCCTCAAAATTTTTCATAAGGGCTATTGACACTCCTGCACCTTGGGCTGATGCTATCACTTGGAAAAGTGATAAGCCAGTCTGGGTTGATCAATGGCCCCTCTCTTCTCAAAAAGCCCAAGCTGCTTATCAGTTGGTGCAGGAACAACTAGAAGCAGGACACATTGAACCCTCTACCTCCCCATGGAATACCCCCATCTTTGTTATTAAAAAGAAATCAGGCAAATGGAGACTTTTACAAGATCTCAGAAAAGTAAATCAAACTATGCAAATTATGGGGGCCTTACAACCAGGCATCCCGTCCCCCATCGCCATCCCTGTTAATTTCCACAAAATTGTCATTGATTTAAAAGATTGCTTTTTCTCCATACCCCTACACCCTCACGACAAAAAGAGATTCGCTTTTAGTGTCCCTGTTGTCAACTGTGTAGGCCCTATGCCCCGCTTTCAATGGAAAGTCCTCCCCCAAGGAATGGCTAATAGTCCTACACTCTGTCAAAAGTTTGTTGCTCAAGTCATTGATCCATTCCGCTCACAATACCCTCATATCTACCTCATCCATTACATAGACGACATCCTCTTGGCCGGACCTAACCATTCTGAAGTCCTCTATTTATCACAATTAATTATAAAAGCCTTAAGGGATCAAGGACTTCAAGTAGCTCCCGATAAAATTCAGTTACAACCCCCCATACCTTTTTAGGCTTTGAACTATTTCCCTATAAGGTAAAAACACAGAAACTCACCATTAGGACAGGACACTTACAAACTTTAAATGATTTCCAGAAGCTTTTAGGAGACATAAATTGGCTACGTCCTTACCTCCATATTACTACAGGAGACCTTAAACCTCTATTTGATATTTTAAAGGGGGATTCTGACCCCACGTCAAGCAGAAGCCTCACCCCTGAGGCTCAGGCTGCTATCGATAAAGTTTCCATAGCTATCCAGCAACAAGGAGTTTCTTACTATGATCCCACAAAACCTCTGCTCCTAATATTGTTTCCTTCCACTTTTACCCCTACTGGAATTCTTTGGCAGCAGGGACCTCTATATTGGATACATCTCCCTGCCTCTCCCTCAAAAATCCTTACTACCTACCCTTCTCTTATGGCGGCCCTAATCATAGAAGGAAGAACAGCCACCCGAAAACTCTTTGGGAGAGACCCTTCATCCATTGTCACTCCCTATGCAGAGAAACAAATAGAATGGCTTATGCAGAATGAGGACTCTTGGGCACTGGCCTGCATTGGCTTTCTGGGAACATTCTCATGCCATCTTCCCTCCGATATGCTACTTCAATTTTTACAAACAACTCCACTTGTATTCCCCAAGGTTACTTCTTCCCGGCCTATTCCAAATGCCTTGCTGGTCTTTACTGATGGCTCCTCCACAGGTCTTGCAGCCATCCATTCATCTAAAAACCAAAAAACTCTCCAGACACCTTTTAAGTCCGCGCAGCTTGTGGAGCTATACGCTGTTCTGCAGGTGTTTATAGATCTCTCAGATCAGACCTTTAATCTCTACACTGACAGCTCTTACGTTGCCCAATCTGTACCCCTTTTAGAGACTACTCCCTATATCAAACCTTCTACTAATGCATCTCCTTTATTCTGCGACATACAAAGGCTTATACTAACACGGAGACATCCCTTTTTTATAGGACACATAAGAGCCCATTCCAATTTACCAGGACCCCTAACTAAAGGAAATGATACTGTTGACCAACTTACAAGATTAGTGGCTCATGTATCTACCTCTACCCCCCTTACCCAAGCACAAGAAGCCCATAAGTTACACCACCTAAATGCTCAAACCCTTCGTCTTCAATTTAAAATCACTAGAGAGCAAGCTAGAGCCATTGTAAAAAACTGTCATAATTGTGTCATGTTTCTCCCTGAGCCTCATTTGGGAGTCAATCCCAGGGGGCTTACACCCGGAGAATTATGGCAAATGGATATCACTCACATCCCCTCCTTCGGTAGTCTAAAGTATGTTCATGTTACCATTGACACATTCAGTGGTTTTATTTTTGCCTCTCTACAGAGTGGTGAGGCCGCCAAACATGTCATTTCTCATGTCCTCCAATGCCTCACTGTGCTAGGAGTTCCTAAATGTATAAAAACAGACAATGGTCCTGGGTATACTGCTAAAAACTTCAAAGAGTTTTGCCATTGCCTCCAAATAAAACATCTTACTGGCATTCCATATAATCCTCAGGGACAGGGGATTATAGAGAGAGCTCATCAAAAGGTTAAAAATCAAATTTCTAAACAAAAAGAATCATCCACAGAGCTCTCTAACTACTATAAAAATCCTAAAAATCTTCTCAATCATGCACTGTTCGTCCTCAACTTCTTATCAGTGGACGAACAAGGCAAGTCTGCAGCAGACAGACTATGGCATCCGGCCACTAAGGATACTTATGCTCAGATCCTTTGGAAGGACCCCCTAACTAATCAGTGGCACGGACCCCATCCAGTACTCATATGGGGAAAAGGACACGCATGTGTCTATGATCAAGAACACCAGTCAGCCAGATGGCTCCCAGAAAGATTAATAAAATGTGTTAATAACATTTCATCCAGGGAAAGCAACCCCTGAGATTTCCCTTCTTTTACCTTAC
The DNA here is from genome assembly GCA_032199065.1 of Smutsia gigantea. Classification (NCBI taxonomy): domain Eukaryota; kingdom Metazoa; phylum Chordata; class Mammalia; order Pholidota; family Manidae; genus Smutsia; species Smutsia gigantea. The sequence goes on from JAVSCE010006215.1 coordinate 4,400, forward strand.
AGAGAAATGCTGCTTCTATGCAGATAAAACAGGCATAGTAGAAGACAGCATGAAAAGAGTCAAAGATAGCTTAGAGAAACGCAAAAAAGAGAGAGAGCAAAATGAAAGTTGGTATCAGAACTGGTTCTCCACCTCTCCCTTTCTAACCACCTTACTCCCCTCTATTCTTGGCCCCTTACTTGGACTTCTTCTGCTTATTTCATTTGGCCCTTGGGCCCTGCGGCGGCTCACGCAGTTCGTGAAAGATCAAATAGATGATCTACGAACTAGACCCATCCAAGTCCACTACCATCGCTTAGAACTCACTGAGCAAGGACTGGATGACTACAACGGTGTCTGCCCAAACGACACTCCTGTCTTTTAACACGCTGACCAAGTGGCCAATGACGGGTAACACCTGAACATGCCTTTTGCAGCCACAAAGGCAATGTCTAGTGGCCTAAGACAGGCATTGGTCTAGCTTACATCCCCCATATACAGAGGCTGGATAGTCAAAAACGGGTAAGACACGCAAAAGAGGATACCAACCTAAGACAGGAAGCAGGTCATGCTACCTGTGCTCCCATGACGGGTAAGGATTCTCTTGTTGTGAGTCAACCTAAGACAGGCACAGTCCTCTATTATGGCAACAGCACCTGCCATATATAATAAAGAAGGGGGAACTGTCAGGAGCCGTTGTCATCTGTGACACCATCTTGTGAGAGCTCAGCCATCTTCTATACTAACCACAAGAACAAGGAAGTTAGGCAGTGGAAAAGTACCTGACCTTTGCCAGTGGAAAAGCACCCGCCATTTTGTTTTAAAGACTCCATCTTGTTGTTTACTTCTTCTTGGCCAGTTTCCCGCCACAGCTTCCCGCTAAGTCCTCAACTAGGTCCGTTGCTTACGTCAAAGACTACTGAGCATGTGCACAACTCGGTGTGTGATTGGACTTTGTAAGCTACCTCATTATCATAATGGGCAACCAACCAAAAGAAGCTACTCCCTACCACGCCCCTTCAAATGCTATATATTCCCTGCCTTTTCTGCTAATAAATGAGAGCTTGACACAACCTTGCAGGCTCTTCGTGTCGTTTTTCCTCTCATCCCATTTCATAGGTGGTCGCGGCTCCCCCGAGGTCTCCCACGTCTTAATAGGTCCTCGCGGGCGAGGACACATATCCACAAGAACTGACCGATTTTGGTATGCCACCTAGATTCCTTTACCTGGTCAGTGTACCCAACCCTCCAGGTGTTGGCACCCAGCAGCAGGATTGTCTGAGACAGTCACATTACCTTAAGACACTTGGGAGGCCACATCCCACCCTGAGGGTCAGAAAGGCTACCTGATGTAAGGGTATAACACTCAGCCCCTTTGCCTTTGGGAAGGACAGTTTCTGTAGCAACATCCACACTCCAGAGCTCCCCATGGGATCTGGCCAAGGCTAGATTTCTTCTGAAACACATCCTTGCCTGGCTTCCTCTGCTCTATTCCATTCCCCTCATTCCCTTACAGGTTTCACTAGAAACAGTCCCTTTGTAAACAACTTGCACAAGAATCTTATGCTTCTAGAAACCTTACCTAAGACAGGTGATAATCAGCAGTAGAGCAAAAGGTAGCACTTATCCCCATAGATGAGGAGGACATAATTATTCAAAATGGGGAACAAAGTGGAATCTCAGCCAGGGGGTCTGACTCAAAGGGCTCTGTGGGTATGGGTCACACACATTTACTGTATTATGTATTTGTGTATTCTGTGTTGCAGGATAGTTGGGTAGCTAACAAGAGTATCACATATAAAGTATCAAAGAGATGGAGAAAGGACAAGCAGAAGGCTGAGATCACACCTGCATGAAAAGTCACCATTCCTTGCCCCATTTCTAGATGTGAGCCAGCTCTCTGACCCAGAACCTTTCGCCCGAAAGATAGCCAGTTTTCTCGGAGCAAGGCCCCGCAACATCACAGACAAGATACAAAGTAGTGACTCCCCCAGACTTTGCCCCAGAGACCTGTGGCCATTTACTGGGTTGACTGTACCCTGAAGAAAGGGGACATACGGCTCTTCTACATTACCTGAATAATCCCACATAAATTAAAGACATGAAATTGATTGTTAAATTTATTTCATTTATCAGTGGTTTCACTGATGAATTCTACAAAACATTTAAGGAGGAAATAATTAAATTCTACACAAATTTCTCTGAAACAACTGAAGAGGGGAGAATACTTCCCCAACATCAAAACCAGACTCAAAATATCTAAGGGCTTAAAACTCCATTATGGTGCCCCTATTGGAGTAGGTGTGTACAGAGTCAGGCAATAAATGGATTCCAGGCCTAAGGTCATCCTACAGTGAGACCACTGGGTCCACAGTATACTGGGTGGTATTTTCCCAGTTCCCACATGTATAATTAGACTGGCCATACTCAGATACTGACTCTACGCTAATATAGGTACCTTTGTCTATGAATAAAATTACTATACTTGTGAAAGTGAAGTGGAAAAGCTAAAAATTACCACTTCCCATTCTCAACTAAGAGAGTAAATCAAAAATATACTGTATCATAGGTAGAATAACAGACATTAGCACAGCCTCAAAGATGCAAGCAATGCAGGAGTGCTGGCATCGTAATATTCCCATTTAATTCACCCAGCAAACACCAGTCTGAATCACAGCGTATGATAGTTAACTACTGCCGTCTTCACTAATTAGAAGCCTTGACTTCAGTGAATATAGCAGATGTGATATCATTACTAGAACAGATTCTTAACACAGCCTCTGCTATGTCCTAGTTGAGCTGGCAGGTATGTTCTCTTCCTTCCCCATCAGATACCAGAATCAGAAACAGTTGTCACGGACATTGGACAAACAGCACTACACATCCACAATTTCATTCCAGGACTTGTTACTCTCCTGCTTCTGGTCACAATATTTTCTTTCTTATCATGAGCAAGAAAGGACTAAATAGAAGAGGAACTATGGGTTGTCTTATGTCTCTCTTCCTTCCCCTGTCATTATTTTCAGTGGAAATGGTTGGCTAATACAAGAAAGTAACGTGAGTGAGAAGGGATACGATCCAGTTCCTTGGTTGTTCATGTTTCTTAGAAAACTATTACCTTTTCTCTGTATTCAAAGCAAGTTGTGGTGAAAAGAGAAAGCACGGCCACTTGGAGCTGTCAGCACCTCCCCAGTTATAATCATTTCGAGTGTCCCTGAACTCCCCCGCATCCCGTGTCCACCAGAACACCATGCTCATGGGTCGCAAATACCCTACGCAAATGGAGTGGTGAGGACCACTGATCTTGAATATTGCATTTTTTCTTCTGCTCACATGCATGTTCCATTGTTCCAGCAGACTTAACTTGTAAAATACAAGGTCAAAGATAAAATTTTTAAGAATTCCCAGGTAGCAACAACAAGTCATAAACCAGTTGGAAGGCCTTTCAGAGCATTGGAGACTCACAGCCATACAGGCCACACACTCCATGACGTGGGCTCTGCCAACATGACTGATGGTCTGGGGAAATTTTAATGAATCTCACCAATAAAGAACAAGGAAAAAAATTCAAATTAATATAATAACAAGATTTTTTTCCATCTAGTAAGTTATAAAACTCACTTTTTTAATGATAATACCTGTACAGATGAAGGTACAGTGAAGTGGGAATTATGAGACCATGCTGGTGAATAGTTTCTACATTTCTGCTGTAAAAATTCATAGCGAGGTTCACATTCTTTAACACAGCAATTCCACTTATGGAAATCTAATCTAAGGAAATATTTCAAAGTTAAAAACAGATTTATATTTAATCATGTTCATTGTGGCATTATTTTTAAGAAGGAAGAATTGGAAATGACTTTAATGTCAAAGAGTAGGGATTAATTAGATAAAGTTTAATATTTCTATATCATAAAATATTAGGCAACCATACAAAGCATGTTTATGAAAAATATTTGCTATCATGTAAAATACTTCACTAAATTTAATGAAAGGGTAGAAAATGATATACACATAATAAGTCTATTTAAATAAATAAATATATACTGGAAGGAATTCAGGAAAACAATAATGCTGACCCTGGCAGTGGGATTACAGGTGGTTTAGTTCTTTGTATGTTTCCTACTTCTTCTTTCTACTATCACTAGCTTATTTAAAAATTTATATATATATAATAACCTGGGTCTGGCACAATTTTCATAATTTGGGTTTCTCCTTATCCCAATTGCTATGTGAATCAGTTGTTTTTAGCTCATGCTATTAAGCCTAGGAAAAAAAAGATTAAATAGTATGAAGGTAATAATAGTTAATGACAAAAACCAGAGCCAGACACTCAAACCGCTTGTATCCTTGCTGTTTTTACTTATGTACAGAACTGAAATTTCAATTGATCCTTGAGGTTTTAACCCAACACTTCTTTTCCTGTCTCTCTATGTGGCACGACTGATACATTAGGTACTTGAAACACTGTAGAAATGGTCTCAGGAGGCTATTGCTACTGTCGGGTACAATTATTTCCTCTGTAACTAACATTATGTTTTCACAGAATTTTGAATAGTATTTAATCTTTTACATTTTCTATGTTTTACTATGTTTCAATGTTAGGAAAAGAAATACAGATATGTCATTATCATAGACTGATCAATAGTTGAATACTCATGACAAAGATGTATACTTACACTCCTACTAACAGAAGTCCAAACGATCATTACTAACTCTATATTTAATGAGTAGGAAAGGCAATGAATCTAATCTCTTAATTTATTCAAGCCCATGTGAACAACTGCCTATGGAAAGACAGTTTGTAAAGTATTTTGTAAAGAGCCTTGTGTTTGAACTTTTTAAAGAACAGAAAATGCATCATCTCCTTTTCCCAAAATAGATAAACATTTCAAGGGCAAAGACTCAAACTGAAAATATTTAGGTCAAAATGACCTGCCCTTTCCTGGACTGATGCAATAGAAAGTCTATATCCTCACAGTAGCATCTCCCTGCCTTGGCCCTCCATATATCAAGCTTAAGGAGCTTTTATCAACCTAATATTCTCAAGGGTAGAGATAGCACTAAAAGTCATTGGGTCCATTGGTTCTCAGATGGGTCCATTTATGCTGTGGTTCTAGTGATTCTCTGTGAAATATGTGTGTTTCATAAGGCTATTTTTTTCAGTTAGAAGTCATGTCCTTAAATCTCAGAAAATATCCTTTTAATACTTTTTCGCATTATTCTTTTTTATGAAAAGGTAATTAAAATTAAGTGGCTGGGTTTTTCTTGCTTTTTAATATTCTTACTGAGATGACACTCTGTTCCATGAAAATCTGAAGTCCAAGGTCAGGTAAACCAAGGGTTTGTTTCTGTCCAAGCCTAAGGCAACTGGTGAGCGAGGACCTATGGGATGGGGTGAGTTGCGAGAAGCATCGGAAGTAAATGGAATAAGAGTTGAAGTCTGTGTAACATTAGAGAAATAACTTAGTCAAGAAATTCATTTCTTTGCCTGTCAAGTTGTGAAAATTAGGAAATGGGTGGTTAACTCACTCTTTAATAGTTCAATGCAAATGTCACCTTTTCAAAAAGACTTTGCTTGCTCTACCCTAACATGCACGCTTATCACCCTCCAACCCAGCCATTCTCTATCCCCATAGGATACTTATCATTCTCTTGATTCATTTTATTTCCCCAACTAGAATATTAGATCATGAGAGAAGAGACTTTGTCCTATTCCCACTGCACCCCCAGCCATAAAAATATATGACCAAAACATGGTACTACTCAATAAATATTCACTGAATATTGAAAAAATGTAAGATGTTTGACACACAAAAAACTCAACAAATGTTAAATCCCTTCTTTCTGATTGAGGAACAAAATCCATCTTCCTAAAATAGCATATTGGTTTCAACCTCTGAGGTCATCAGAACCCAACCCTAACACATAGGGTGTTTCTCTTTCCAAACATAGATTTCCCCAGTAGGAAATAATTCTTAGTTAACTGTTATTTGATAAGGTCATCTTTATTTCAGGGCTGGCTACACTTAAGAATGAGTATGTGATAGCAACCTCAAACTGGGCTTTTCATCCCTATTTACCTTATTGAAAGAGAATGCCTGCTCTTTAGGATTCATACAGATTGCCAGGGAAATGTCAGTTAAAGCCTTCCATGTTAAGAGTATGCATAGTATCTGGGAATTGCCTGTATTAGTTTGCATTTCAAATCAGTACTGAAAATCTCACCAGCAAGTTATTCTCACCTAAATTGTCATATTGTGCTAAAAGCTAACATTAATGAATAAAATGTTTAACTTAACATAAACATGCTAAATACTTAATATTAAAAAGGTAAAGGAATGAATTAAAGAAGGGAAGGAAGAAAGAAATGAAGAAGGAAAAAAAGGGAAAAAAGCACTAAGTTAGTGCCTACATTTCAGAAATTGGTAGCCATTAAAACATGAGTTGTCAAAGCTCTTTTCCTTTGGCTAGAAGAGTGTCCTGTGCAGTTGTGGGCAGTGGTGGGGAAATGAACAAATAACATTGGTAGAAACATAATCCAAGACATGGTATGCTGATGACTGTTTAGCACAACATTAGTTTCTGTAAAAGATACCTAGACTTTCAGTTTGGGGTCCAATGTGTAAAAGGTTGGAAATCTTCACTCCTATTCCTAGGAAAAGAAAATATGAACAAACTGAAGATCAATGACCTTTTAGGGAATATCAGAGAACTGAGGTTGCAGGTCTCCATAACAAAGACCTACTCACCAGAGCCTTATACCACCTGGAGGAAGGACATTTCTCTCACTATAGCCCCCTCTAGACTTCATCTCATTTAAAGGAGAAAAGAGGGAAGCTAAAAAAACAAATGTGAAGGTCCCAGAGACACAGGGTCACTAAAAAACTGAGATTTAATAATAAGATTATAGAATACCTCTCCTCTTCCATACCTTACCACCACACCAACAGTATAACAGTGGATTCATATGAAAAAACTGCAAGACTCAGATTCTATTTAAGATGGAACTTTTTTGGAAACCCAAAGACAACAGGGGAAACAAAAACAAAGATACTAGAGAAATTGAAGCCTCTGGTACCTACAGATAAAACAAACATTACACATAGTCCAACTACTAGCCAAATTAATGTAAAATCTCACACTAAAGGCCTATTTACTTTAATTCCTACTACTCAGTATATTATGTCCAGCTTTCATTAAGAAAAATGAGTTATAAGGCATGCTAAAAGGTGAAAAAACATAGTCTAAATAGACAAAGCAAGTGTCTGAATAGACCCTGACATGACGTAGATGTTGATTTTATTGAGCTTGGTCTGGAATTTTAAATAAGTATGATTAATATGCTGAGAGCCCTAAAGGAAAAAGTAGATAACATGTAATGTAGTATAAGAAAAGACATGGAAACTCAAAGAAAAAAATCAAAAGCAATGCTAGAAATAAAAAATATTATAAAATAAATGAAGAATGCTTTTAATGGTTTCATTAGTTAACTGGACATAGCTGAGGAAAGAATTAGCAAGCTTGAAGATATCAATAGAAACATCCAAAACTGAGATACAAAGAGAAAAGAGAATGAAAAAGGAAATAGAATACAATATCTAAGGAATGTAGGATAATTTAAAAATAATTGCAACACCCGAAGAAGAAGAAGAAAAGAGAACAAGAGGATTATTTAAAGTAATTAATAGCTCAGAATTCCAAAAATAATGACACTAAAACCACAGATCCAGGAAGCTCAGAGAACACCAAGCAGGATAAATGTATATACACACATATAATTTCATTTTCTGTATATATACACACACACAATACACATATAAACATATAATTTAGCTATATGTTATATATTATATAATAAATATAAATATATTTTAAAATATGTGAGCATATCATATTCAATCTGCAGAAAATCAAAGATACTGAGAAAAATCTTGAGGGGAGATGGAGAAAAAATACCTTACCTACAAAGGAACAAGGATAAGAAATACAGTGGCTCCTTGTCAGATACCACTCAAGCAAGAAGAAAGGCATAAAATATTTAGTGTTGAAAGAAGAAACCACCAATCTAGAATTTCATATCCAGTGAAATTATCCTTCAAAGGTAAAGGAGACATAAAAAAAGATACCAAGAAGAATAAGATATTGTTCCTGCTATTGTAGTGACTTATAGGTCCATTCAGCCTTAAAACAGAGCAACCAAACTGGTCATCCTTACAGTAAACATCAGGCACAGGGAGTGAAGGAAATCAGGACTGCATTATGAAAGATAGCCCCTAAGAAAGAAAAGTCAAAATGAGAATTATTGGTAGAGGTGGGAATTAATGCAGGGACAGAATCCAGTGTGATAGTCAGTGAGTATGCAATTTGCAGCTGGTTGCTTTTATTACTTGACCTCATCTTTTTTTGTTGTTGCATGGTGTTTCTGCCTAAAAGTGGGAAAACTTACCAAACACTACCTGGACTTAATCCCTCCTCTTAAGGAATATAAAATCTATAGATATCCAGACAAATACATAAATAACAGCAAAATACCATATGGTTGTAGGAAACTAAATGCTAAATTGTGAGCTATGAGTGATTATCTTTCAATCAAATTACTTAAGAAATACTTATTGGGTTTCTACTCTGTGTTAGTTACTCTTGTAATCTTAGGAATTTTCATTTAAGTGTCAAAACAAAACCCAATACATAAGTAAACAAATAAGAAAGATATATAATGGCAAAGCTTATGCATAGAATTAAAATCAAGTGATGTGATTGATTATAGATGATAGCTCTATGAATATTGCACAATAAGCACTATTTTTTATATAAATGGAATTGCCCTATGCATAACGTTTTTCAGCTTGCTTTTTTTCAGGAATTATATTATGAAATATATGGCATCTTTGCATACCAATAAATAGAGATCAGCATAATTCTTTTATTAGGCTGCATAATATTCCATTATGCCACCATTTCATAATTCACAACATTTTATTCAAAACATACTTGTCAGCTATGGGCTAGGCATGGAATCCATGTTTTCAAGGAGTAGAAGGGTAAATAAGTGATAAAGAAATTATACTGCAGAGTGATAACTGCTTCAACAGGCACAAGCACAGAGGACTGTGAGAGAGGATGGAAAGGTGTTCCAGGCACACGGAGCAGAGCGTACGAATGACAGGAGATAAGAAGGAATCCTTTCGAGCAAAGCAAACAGCATCTCATATTTCTCACCAGTGACTGCAGATAAGAAGGAATAATCCTTTGAAGCAAGGCAAATAGCATCTCATATTTCTCACCAGTGACTACAAAGAGAGAACAATCTATAAAAAGGGTCTGGAAGGTTAAAACTGGTCAATTTTCCTGGATTTATTTCAAGAAGGGTATGTAAAATTATTTATCAGTTGGCTCCACACAATGCACTATGTGTCCAGAGTATTTTATCAGATCAAAGAAGTGTGATTTGTTCTACTGGTGCTTTCAAAGATGCACACTTTATTACCATATGGGTCTCTGCTGCTAGCCCTAATGAATCATTGCTTAAATTTCCAGGAAGCTTTTTTAAGAACACAGCTCTGTGGTTGGGTTCCGGACAGGTACTATCAGGCAAATGAGGCCAAAGAGCATAGCTAAAGTGATTTCAACAGTGTTGAATAATTAGGAAGGCAAAATCCTCAAGCTCAGTCTAAATGAACCCCATGGAAGGATGATTTATTACCAAAGTACAGAGGAAAATGATTAACTTTAATGAAGCACCTCGTAGTTTATGCAAATTGGATCTGATTCACCGTGGATCTTGGACTCAAAATTCCCAGTGACTTCTAGCTAATCATCTTTAATCACAGACATGCCTAATGGGCCTTTTATCTGAAGCCTTGATGTACTGCCTTGTTTTACTATTAGGTGATGGGGTGGGAGGGCACGTGCCTACAATTTGGAATGGAGTAGGATGAAGTAGACAGCAAGTCACTCCCTTTGGGAATGTCTAAAACCTTCAACTCATCCTTCCCAGTGATCCTTCCACTGAACCAATAAAAATAGTGATAGTTACCAGGGGGAAAAGCAGATCTAAGTTTTCTACCTCCACTAATGAAGAAAGGCTCGATTACAACAGGAAGAACTGGGACAGATGCCCCCAAACCCATTCCAGAACGTACAAGTTACTTGGTAATCTAAGTGTTAAGACAAAAACAACACCCGGTTCCTCATTTTGTAGATCTTTGGAGCATAACTGATTGTACCAGAGACTCAGGCTGGCATAGCTGCAGTCTCATATGGAAAATGGAAGAGAAGAACCTGAATAAACCCTTTCAATTTTAGCTCACCTGATGTTCATTTGTAAGTCTGAAATAAATATGTAATGGAAGTGGTAATTGTGTGATTAAGAATAAATTATCATTGAATTACTCCCTAATGGCTGATTCTTCAGTAATTACTTGGAAAATCTTGTAATAAGGGTATTGCATGAGTACTGGCTGAATGCTATCTGCTCACCCACAGGACAGTCAGTCTGAAAGTGTCCGTGGCAATAGAGTCCTAAGACCAACATTCCATTCAGTTACAAAAACAGTTTATCAGCTGCAGGCATAGAGAAATGTCCTCAGCTAGTTAAGGCTTGCCTTATCCTCATAATTTCTCATTCCTAGTCTTAGAATATTTTCCACTTAGCAGATTCTGCTTCCTGGCTGTATTGCTGAATCAGCCAATAAGAACTAATTTCATGTCTCCTTTGAATCCTGTCAATCTGACTTCTTTTGGAGAGAGAAAATGGGAGCGTCAGGGAAAGCAGCCACATTTCACAGTTCCTCAGACAGCTCTTCAGGACAACTCAACTAAATCACATTCACTGGGCTGGATATTTAATTCAGAGAGCAGGGGAGCTGGCGCAGGGGAGGGGAGCTCGCTAGGCACGTGCTGAGGGCTTCTCTGCCAAGGGATGTCTCTGACCTCAGGCTCTGGATTCTGCAAAGCAATAAAAATTTTAAGGCCAATGTATATTTTCCAATTTTTTATCTGGACTGGCTAGCAAATTTTAAAAAATCAACGGCCATCTACAATTGCCGAAAAGGACATTTTAAACAACAAAAAAAACAGGAAGTTCTTAACTAAGAATTTTCCAAAATTGAAGTATAAAATTAGCAGTATGAAAAAAGCAGTGTATTGTCCTTATGTTTTCCATTTGTCTTTAAAATCAGTGGAAACTTTCTCACAGTGAAGTGCCCTAGAGGACAAAAACACAACTTTCCTCCTGATTTGAGGAAGACAAATAAGGAGACAAATATAATGGATAAATCAGTCTGACTTTTTATGCCAGTGTCTCTTTCCTTTTCAGCAAAGGTACAACTTTTCGCTGCCCTGTGACCACTTATTATGCCCCAACCCTGACCTCAGGAACCCTTCGGAATACCCTTAGACCTCCACATTCCACACTGTCTTTTTACTTAGGATCGTATTGATGATATTCAAAAATGAAATTGAAATTTAAAGAAAAATCCTATTTACAAGCCACTGTATATAAGAGAAAAAAAAACCTTATATTGTTTCTATTTCGAGAAATATGTACCGTGATAAAATAGCTGTGTTCTCTCACATCAATGTAAAATGTTCTTTAAAGAAGCTTTGACCAGGGCTGATGTTCGTCAAGAATGACTCTGTCACCAGGCAACGCTCTATTTGTCATCACTACCCCGCTGCCACCATGGAAGTTACCTCAATCATCTCCTGGGCCAGGCACTACTGGGCTAGGGAAGTAAACATTACCAGCCCACTGTTTGCCCTTCAGACCATTACTGAACCTCTCTGAGACCATTCTGTAATGTGGACATACTAGTTCTTCTGCACTTAGAGCATTACTGGAACAGATCGCACATGTAAAAATATCATGTAAACTGTGAAATGATCTACATATAGGAGGAATTATTCATGGTGCTTTTTAATAGAAAGAAGCAATGAAAAGCCAGTAACAGTACTTCCAAAATAACCTCCAGAGTAATAATAACAAGGATGATAATGGCAACACAAAGTAAAAATAAGAAAACCAGTAACACTAGGACTTTCTTTGTGCCAGATATTGTGCTAAGCACTTTTCATGTTTTTTTTCCCTGAAATCTCCACAACAATCACATGAGATAAACACCAATATTGCCCCAGCTTAAAAGATGAGGAACTGAATGCTAAAGAGTTTGATTAGCTCGCCATTCGCCAGCTTCACACTATTAGCATAGAGCACAACTGAGACCCAAGCCCTGGTTCTGCCTGATTCCATAAAATTCCTATGAGCAAGACTTAGCAAACATTTCTAAAGCTGTCAAAAAGACCTTTTTTTTAAGCTAGACTTAGGGCAAAGAGAAAAAATAAGCAGAGCTTGGCCTAAATCTTAAAGCAGATGGCATAACATTAACAGATGACAGAAAAGAAATAGAAATGTTCAACTACTTTGTGTCCTTTCACACTATCAAACAGAGTAATTCTCAAACTGGAAAGGCTAGAATTAAAAACTGTAAGGAAAACCAGAACTAAAATAGAATTTTGATACTGGAAGTAGCCTCAAAAATCATACAGTGTTTTTGGTTTACAGATTTTAAAAGCCCATGGGATTCAGTGTCTTGCTCAAAGTCACGAGTCAGTCCATGGCAATGTTTGGGTAAAACTGGCTTCCTGGCTCCTGGTTTAATGCTTTTTGCACCTATTATATTTGAGTGATAATAGCGAAGCAAAAGTCCCTGGGTTCTAATGAATCAAATCACACAGGGCCTGAAAAAAAGAATTATAGAATGTCTGATGACCACTTTTGAAATCATGGGAAATGAGACATTTATTAGAAGATAGAACAAAGCTATTTGTCCTTAAACTGTATAGCAACTAGAATAGACACTGTCAACTCAATAACAAAGTGCTGCTTCTCTGGTTTTCTCACTCTGCACCAGAAGGTTGTCTGAAGAAGCAAGGAGAGTTCACAGTTTATTTAGCTATAAATCAATACCTAGAGAGTTCCTTAAATTTAAGAAGCTAATAGTTCATTGAAAATGAGTGCTCCTTTACTAAAAAATGAGATTGTATGCATCTCATTATATATGCACTATCCATATTACCTGCCATGATTGAAAGAATCATCAACCACTTTTAAACAGAGCTTAATAGAAAAATCATTAAAAAATAATGTTGGTATTTCAGTAATTTCCTGTCACTGTAATAATTACTAAACAGTTGAAATAATTTTCAATTTTGTAATAAATTATTTAGTCATTACCCATTCTACATCCAGGGTACAGAGGAATAAACCCATTCTGCTGCCTTGTCCTGGACACCCTCCACAGAGGTCATTCTGTGTAAGCATCTGCTTCTTCACTTCTAGAGAGTCGTAATAAAGCAGATTCTCTCTATGATCTGCAGATGTTTGCAAGAAAAGAGATTCAGTGGAATTGACAGACTCCAAAGCCAAGCCATCACCAGCACTTACTGAAATGCACAGGGCTCTGCCATTGTTGGGTTTTTGAAAATTGTCCGGATTCTAGGTGTCACACTCTTAATCATGATTCCTTTAATCTGTTACTGTCTCCAATGTACTGTGTTCCAATATGTTACTGTATTCCAGTGTGATTTTTACCAGCAGAACAGTTTGCCCTTTAGGTCCAGCTTACATTTCAAACAGATGGGGAAAAGCCCAGGAACAGAATAGCATAATCGATGTAGGGCTCACCATTTTTCTTCTTGTCAATAGCTCTTAGACGATGCAATGTATCTTTATCAATTGGCAGCCAAACATCCCTCCAGTTAGACAATATTGTAGCTGCCTGTGAAAAATAAAAAAATCATGCCTCTCTCTCCTCACTCCCAGTTTCTCCTGTAAGTGAATTCTGGAATGCTGTTTGTCATTGCTTTCAAGTCAAACCATTGCAATTCATACAGTGGTTACTGTCTGTTGTCCGTCCTCCAGAGCTGGTGAAAAGCCATCTAGCTCTTTTGGTTTCTGTTAACAGACACCGAATTTGATTTTGGACTGCAAATCATATGATTGGAGTTCTGGTATAAATGTACAATTCTTCCTCTTGTAGGGGAGGAAAATTTTTTTCTCTACCCTTCTAGGTTCTTCTGGCTGGTCTAATAATTAAACTGATGTGATATAGGAGAAAACCCAATTACACATATACAGCAGCTTCATAAGAATATGAAATTCACAGGCAGTCCTGCAATTAAGGCTTATATGAGATTCTAAGCTAAGGAGGAGGAGGCAGAGGGTCTGGGACTTCAAAAGGGAGGAAGACAGTTTACAGGAAGATAGAAGAGTAAATGTTTGGTAAACAGTTTTTCATGCCTTCTAGAGAAAAATGGGACACAGAAGGAACTTTGAATAAACAGGCCCTGCCTGGCTTCCTGCAGCGCACCACATCTAGCCCATGTTCTTCATAGTTGTCTCTGGTGATGGCTCCTATGGCCTCTATCTTAATTCTTTGAGGAAGTTAAGGGGGAGGTAAAAAAGCTCTTCCTGAGTCTATTGGGCTATGATTGCCTTCAGGTCAAAATAGTCCGTATGCCAGTGTCCCATTCTGGGGAGATTCATTCTGAACTCCATCAGTCTCCTTTGAAACTTCCCTGGAAGTTTCATATATTAAAAACTGAGCAGGTGGCTATAGAAAGAAGAATCAGGTTAGTGGCCAAGTGCTAAGAGATCCGCAAAGGGAGGAAAAACATAGATTACAATGAGAAGGAACAAAGAGAAAGGAATAAATAAAAGCACATGTCCTCACACCTCATTACACCAGCCCTCAGCCCTGTGAGCAGATCAGTCAGTACCATGTGTTTCATTTATGTGATGGAAAGTGTTAATCTTCTCTTTTAATAGCTGTAAGTTAGACTCTTTGTCCTGTTTGATTTACATAGAAGTAGGATCCTTCACCAAGGATTGTACGAGCTCCTCCTTGCTGGGCAGTGAGTATATTTAGGGCACCAAGATTTTGGAGTCCCACAGGACAAACCTGTTAACTCCTGACTGGAGTAGTTCCCAAGTTCAGACAGTGGTGTGGAACTCTTGTTCTATTATCATGGAAAAATTAAGATCGCGTCTTCTAATTCATAATTCCCAAAGCTTCAGAAGAAGATCCTCACTGCATGGAAGAACTTCGAGTGGTGATACACAGTGGAATTTCTGTAACTTCTCATCCAAATATGCATGTATGCTATGACTAGATGGACACAGGAGCCCAAGTTTATAATGTGGCTGGCATTTCAGACAGAATATCTGTTGACAGATGTAGCCAGGTATCTGAGTCCACATCGTCCCAACCATTTAGGTGGGAACTCTTTAATACACCTTGTCACCACATAAGATGAAAAGTCCAATGTGATCACAGGTAGGGGCAGAGCGGAATCTGTAACTTCCCACATCTGGGGCATTCCAGAACGTTTGCTACTGGTACTGTTCACATGTCTACCTATCCAGTTTTCATGGACTTCTGTCCATTTCTAAGAACACTCCAGGCTGTGAAATATCTGATACAGGAAGTCTGGAGTCTGGTTTTGCAAGCCATAAAACTTGGTTTTGCCACCTGGCCAACATGGTCTGATTTTTGGTCACTTATATATAGTCCGGGTATTGGGCAGTCTACACAGGGGAGCAGCTGAGATATTCCAAGTCATGTAAGGATGGCCTGTGAACCACCCAGAACACTTGGTGATCTGGCAACCATCTGTGCTGTAGAAGGTTGTGTTAGAGTCACATTTAACCTCCTTGAAAGATTTGAAGAAGTTATTTATGGAATCAAACCACAGGATTTGATTGCAATATTGACAAGTTCTACCACCCAGGAAAGGTCCAGTGGCATGTCTTTTTTCAGTATAAAGGGAAATTTTTGCACCTATTATGTTTATCTGGGCAAAAGGCAGTCCTTGAGCTTCTAGAGAGATTTTCTTGAGCCCAAATGACTCACCAGAAGAAGAGGGCAAAGTGCCATTTTCTACCCATGGATACCCTACCCTGCCATTCATCCACCTTCCTTACTTAGTCCCCCACATGTTCACACAGGCAGGGACAAAGACTGGTTTAGGTTCTTTTGCTCTATATAGATGTTGACATAACCAGCAGTCAGATTGATTAGGTGATGTGGCCAGAGTTTGGTAAATTGGCATAAATGGGCATTTGGTCTGCTTCTGACTTGCTGAAAATGTAAGGGTTAAGAAGAGCAAGACATGGTTGAAAAAAAGATCTCACAGTGAAAACTTAGAGGAAGTTGGATAGATAGAGACAAGTGCTGTGTGCAGCCAGCCTTCTAATAAATGATTAATAAACGTGGGAGAAAACATTCATTAATAAGAGAAGGCGGGGTTGTTTTTGTTTTGCTTTGTTTTTATAGTGTGTGTGTATAGGGAGTCTTAAAAGAGCAAGCAGGGGCTGGGGATTGGTGAAAGTGGTTTCTTGATCCATAATCTTGGGAAAAGCTATCTACTTCAAGATGTTGACTGCTTCTGGGGCCTGGGAATCGGCCCTATTAAATCACTAACTTAAAGTCACATGTAGGGATTGTCTGGAGAGCAATGTTCTGAGTATATTTGGTGTGATTTGTGTGAATCCAGGAGCATTTTTCTTTTATTTTGATGGTTGTGTAGGGACAGTACTTTATAAGGTCCTTTCCATTGAGGTGACAGTGCATGTTTTCTTCTAAAGACCTTGCTGTGCATTCAGTCTCGTAGCCAAAAGGGATGGAAAGACTTAGCAGCCATGGGGATCATGCCTCTTTTACCTGTTGATGATAGGCTTCAAGTGTGTTAATTCGTTTTTGTATATATTTATTCATAGCATCAGATTGTTCACTTAAATTCCCCTACTGCTCAGTTAACCCATGAATGAAAGGTTTAGACCTGCCAGTAGGCATGGGATGACCAGACAGTATTTCAAAGGGGTTAATCTATGTGTGCTGTTGGGAGTATTCAGGATCTTTATAAAGGGCAAGGGTAAGGCTTCTGGCTATTTAAGTCCAATTTATTGACAGACCTTTCCTAAAGTTCTTTAAACGTCTAGATTTTTATATTCTTCTTGTCCTGATGATTGAGGATAATGTAGGGTATGACATTTTAATTAGTACCCCAGCGTTTTGCGAGCAAGTGGTTTATCTCTGCTGTAAAATGAGTTCCTTGGTCTGATTCAATCCATCAAGAAATGCCAAAATGAGAAATAATCTAAGTTATTAATTTCTTTACCACTGTAGTAGTATCAGCCCATCTAGTTGGATAGCATTTGGTCCATCCACTAAACATGCAAAAAATAAACAGTGAGAAAAGCCTAAAGCTAAAGGCAAGTCTATAAAGGCCATCTGGAGTGCCGCAGGCCAGTTGTGGGCTTGGGAGGAGTTCCTGAAGTATACTGATTTCTTCCAGAAACTTGGTGCCATTTGCAAGTGGTGCATTGGGGGAAAGTTTGGTCAGATACTTTGTGGGTGCCAGTGCAAAACCACTTGCCTTGTAGTCCCGTAACTATTCCCTGTCTGCACATATGTCCCATTTGGTGGGAGATAAACGCAAGCCAAAAATTCAAAGGAAAAAAAAAACTACAGGAAGTCTATTTGGTGCAATGTATAGCCCATCTGATAATTGTTTGGCACCCTTTTGTATCCTTTTGTCTCTTTACAATGGTAAAGCCTTTACCTAAGAGTTAATACTATCAGTCAGGGATAAAGGCAGGTTTAGAAATTGGGTAGAGAAAGGATAAGGAGTCCATTATCCCCCTTTGGGACTGCAGAGTTAGCAGCCTTATCAGCCCTAGCATTTCCTAAAAATAAGGTATCAGTTTCCCTAGTATTAACTGAACAGTGAAGAATGACAATTTTAGAAGGGAGGTGAAGAGCTTGCAATAGGGCAGCAATTATATGCCCATTAACAATAGGAGTTCCCAATGAAGCTAAGATTCCATGGGATTTTCAAGTTGTGCCAGTAGCATGGCAGACTCCAACAGTACATCTGGAACCTACATACATAGTGGCAAGTGTCCCTTTTTCCAGTATGCAAGTTCTAGCAAGAGCTATGAGTTCAGCAGCTTGGGCTGATTTTAGAGTAGACAAACAATATGCTTCAAGTATGGGAAACTATGGCACAATCAGTTATTATGTTTCCCCAGAAATTTCTTTTATAGGAGGTATCACAAAATAGAAGTCTGCATTGTCCAAAGGAGTGTCTAAGAAAACTTTCATGGCTTTGAGACTATTTCTATACTTGGCAGGCATTCATGTGCAATGGATTGGGGCTCTCCATGATCAGGGACAGAGAGCAAAGTAGCTGATTTAAAGTGTCACAACGACAAGCACAGAGAAGACAAGTAGTGACTCTGTGGCATCTTACTATGCTGATGGACAGTGACTACAATGGGGTGTGGGTGGGGACTTGATAATATGGGTGAATGTAGTAAACACAGTGTTGCTCATGTGAAACCTTCGTAAGATTGTATATCAATGATACCTTAATTAAAAAAAGTGTCACTATGATGTAAGATGGTGAAAGGGCTAGTCAAAAGAGCCTGTTCAGAAGTGGTCACTGTGTAGAGAGAAGTTTTGTCTTATGCACTTGTAAGAGGGCAGACACAGCATGAGGAACACAGGTGAATGGGGAAGCCTACAGTAGGAGGACTGGTCTTGCCAATCAAGGTGGCCGCTGCAGCAATCGCTACTGCACACAGGCATCGGGCCTTACCTGATACCACAGGGTCTGACCTGCATCAGAAATACGCTATAGAATGTATTTGAGAGGCAAAAGCCTGTCTGGGAAGACTGTAGCAATCCCATTATTTTCATGGCAGTACAGATGAAATCTATACTGTTTTGTCAACGTTTGTCAAACTTAGGTAAGCTGAGACCTGAGGCTGTTGACAGTGTTCATTTTCCATGTCCCCAAAAGAGGTTAATGCCAGGAAGGCCAGGAAATGGGCTCATGGGAGGCATCTGGGAGGAGGGTATACAGAGGTTTAGCAAGGACAGCAATATTAGGAATCTATTGTTGGGAGTAGCCAGTTGTCCCTAGAAATTTACATAACTTTTTTTTTGAGGAGAGGAATGGATAATATTGATGCAAGATGTTTTGGGGTGAGCTTTTGAATGTCTTAAGTAGGTGACAGGTGTTTGCACCCACTGAAGTTTAGATGTGAACGCTTCATGGCCCTGTTCAGCTAGTTAGTGCCTTCAGGAGAATGTCTGTAAGAGCCTCCCTGCCTAGTGTGATTACAAAATTAAGGTCAACATACTGAACGAGAGTGGAGCCTTGTGTAAAGGCTACAGAATCCAAGTCAGCTTTTAGGACTTGGGAAAATATTGAGGGAGACTCGCAGTATCCCTGAGGTATGCGAATGCATGTTAACTCTCTCCCTCTGAGCATAAATGCACAGAGAAGATGTGAGTCAGGGTGCAATGGGGTTGAAAAGCAAGCTGAGCAGAGGTCATTTACTGTAAACCAGACTACAGCATCAGGAATTGAGATAAGAATAGTGGCTGGACTAAGGACTGTGGAGTGGTAAGGAGTCACAGATGCGTCTATGGCTCTTAGATCTTGTACAAACAATAGATGTGGTTTCTGCCAGAATCAAATTTACCTTTTTTCTTTACTGGAAAGATTGGAATGTTACAGGGTGAGAAAGTAAAGATAAATACATCCTGTGCAAAAGAGCCTATCAGAGGTTCAATTCCTCGTTCTGCATCTCTGGAGAGTGGGTACTGGGCTACTTATGGAAATGGTTTATTCTTTTCCCAAGTAAGGTACACAGGCTTTGCACTCAGTAACAGTCCTACTTTTTGCAAATGAAGCCCAGAGACTAGTTGGGACATCTTTTCAAGACTCATCCTCCTGGGAGAGATTTAAGTCAAGATGCGTCTCCAGTAAGGAAAGTAGGAAATTTGGAGTTTGGTCTTAGGGCAGGGAAATAAAAATGCCTTTCTCGTTGCAGTTTATACTGGCATTAAGTTTACATAACAAACCTCCACAAGAAGGTTTGATGGTGAGGAGCTGGAAACCAGAAAGATCTGATGGGTACTAAGAGGGCCTAAGGATCCTGGCGTGGCCTGAGATATGGGCAATGAACTAGAATGCCCACAGGCTCCAACAGCTTGGATAGAATCAGAGGTGACAAGTAGAGGTAAATCCTCGTAGCGGATGGTAGAGTCTCACCAGAGTCAGTTAAGATACCCAGTCCTTGATCCTCTATTTTAAAATTAATGGTGGCTCTAGGGTATGACCGAGGATTGGCTGACCCCCTTCATTTGAGGAAAAATGTCCCATAGGAGTAGAAAAACAAAACCTTCTCAGTGTGATAGGGTTTAGGGAGATGGTTCTTAAAACTTTCCTTTCTCTTAAATGCAGGACAATTTTTCCTCCAACGTCCTGAATTTTTACAATATCTGCAGTCGGAGGCAAATAGGGAAGGCTCTGAGTGGGCTTCCAGTTACTCTCAGAGTCATGCCTTTGCCTTTCTAAAGATTCAATTTGCAAAGCAAGAATTGTTGCTTTTAATTCTTTTTTTTATTCCTGCATTCATGTAAGCTATTTTCAAAGAACTGAGTAGCTGCCTCCATTATGACACTCCGAAGTTGGCCAGACTACCCAACCATACTCTCCTGAATTTATTTTTTTATATCGGGGAGAATATTTCCCACTAGGGCAGAAATTAAAATATTTCTATATTCTGGGGCTTCCAGGTTCAATGCAATATGCCTTTTTTAAAAGTCTGTATGAAATGTTCAACAATGGCTTTCAGAGACTCTTCTTTCTGAGTGTAAAAGTCTACCTAGACCAATTCATTTTAGGGAGGAAAGCTTCTAACTACTGTTCCTATCAAACCTTGAGTATCAGCCTCCAGCTGAGTTATTCCCAGGTTATTCACAGGAAGATCTGGGAGAAATTCCGGCCTTCTCTGTCCCCTGTGAGGGGCCTCCTCAGGGGCCACTGGCTTGTCTGACACACAGTAGGATCATGGGCCAGAAGAACACCTCTTCACAGACAACTGGGGGCCCTGTAAGTGGCATTGTGAAGGGCCACTGATCCTTCCAACTCCTCTCTAATTTGTTAGGACCTTCTGAAAGTAGAGGCAAAAAAAAAAAAAAAAAGATCTGTCGTTGTCCAGGTGACATGAATTCTTCACAGTGGGGATCCAGGACCCATCTGCCGAGGACATCGCATAGGAATGCTTGAAGCTGGCAGAGCCTGGTTACAGAGCCCTGGAAAGTGGGAAGAGTTAAAAAAGTAGGACAGCAAATCAATCTCTACCCCCCATCCCAGGTGCTTCTGCTAAATTCACTTCTTGGCTTTAAGAATTTTTTTTTTTCACTAGTGAATTCTTTTTTTTTTTTAATATATATAATTTATTTTATTATCATTAATTTACAATTACATGTGCAATATTACGATTATTAAACTACCCCTTCATCAGGTCCCCCCCACCAACCCCATTACAGTCACTGTCCATCAGCGTAGTGAGATGCTATAGAATCACTACTTGTCTTCTCTGAGTTGTACTGCCCTCCCGTGCCCCCCCAACATTACATCTGCTAATCGTAATGCCCCTTTTTCCCTCTTATCCCTCCCTTCCCGCCCATTTTCCCCAGTCCCTTTCCCTTTGGTAACTATTAGTCCGTTCTTGGGTTCTGTGAGTCTGCTGCTGTTTTGTTCCTTCAGTTTTTTTCTTTGTTCTTATACTCCACATATGAGTGAAATCATTTGATACTTGTCTTTTTCGGCTTGGCTTATTTCACTGAGCATAATACCCTCTAGCTCCATCCATGTTGTTGCAAATGGTAGGATTTGTTTTCTTCTTATGGCTGAATAATATTCCATTGTGTATATGTACCACATCTTCTTTATCCATTCATCTACTGATGGACACTTAGGTTGCTTCCATTTCTTGGCTATTGTAAATAGTGCTGCAATAAACATAGGGGTGCATCTGTCCTTTTCAAATTGGGCTGCTGCATTCTTAGGGTAAATTCCTAGGAGTGGAATTCCTGGGTCAAATGGTATTTCTATTTTGAGTTTTTTGAGGAACCTCCATACTGCTTTCCACAATGGTTGAACTAATTTGCAGTCCCACCAGCAGTGTAGGACGGTTCCCTTTTCTCCACATCCTCGCCAACATTTGTTGTTGTTTGTGTTTTGGATGTTGGCCATCCTCACTGGTGTGAGGTGATATCTCATTGTGGTTTTAATCTGCATTTCTCTGATGATTAGCGATGTGGAGCATCTTTTCATGTGCCTGTTGGCCATCTGAATTTCTTCTTTGGAGAAGTGTCTATTCATGTCCTCTGCCCATTTCTTAATTGGATTATTTGCTTTCTGTTTGTTAAGGTGCATGAGTTCTTTATATATTTTGGATGTCAACCCTTTATCAGATACGTTTTTTATGAATATATTCTCCCATACTGTAGGATGTCTTTTGTTCTACTGATGGTGTCCTTTGCTGTACAGAAGCTTTTCAGCTTGATATAGTCCCACTTGTTCATTTTTGCTTTTGTTTCCCTTGCCCGGGGAGATATGTTCATGAAGAAGTTGCTCATGTTTATGTCCAAGAGATTTTTGCCTATGTTTTTTTCTAAGAGTTTTATGGTTTCATGACTTACATTCAGGTCTTTGATCCACCTTGAGTTTACCTTTGTGTATGGGGCTAGACAGTAGTCCAGTTTCATTCTCTTACATGTAGCTGTCCAGTTTTTCCAACACCAGCTGCTGAAGAGGCTGTCATCTCCCCATTGTATATCCAAGGCACTTTTATCAAATATTAATTGACTGTATATGTTTCGGTTAATGTTTGGATTTTCTATTCTGTTCCACTGGTCTGTGGGTCTGTTTTTGTGCGAATACCAAATTGTCTTGATTACTGTGGCTTTGTAGTAGAGCTTGAAGTCAGGGAGTGTAATTCCCCCTGTTTTATTCCTCCTTCTCAGGATTGCTTTGGCTATTCGGGGTCTTTTGTGGTTCCATATGAATTTTAGAATTATTTGTTCCAGTTCATTGAAGACAGCTGTTGGTAGTTTGATAGGGATTGCATTGAATCTGTAGATTGCTTTAGGTAGTATAGCCATTTTGACAATATTTATTCTTCCTAGCCAAGAGCATGGGATGCATTTCCATTTGTTAGTGTCCTCTTTAATTTCTCTTAGGAGTGTCTTGTAGTTTTCAGAGTACAGGTCTTTCACTTCCTTCGTTAGGTTTATTCCTAGGTATTTTATTCTTTTTGATGCAATTGTGAATGGAATTGTTTTTCTGATTTCTCTTTCTGTTAGTTCATCATTAGTGTATAGGAAAGCAACAGATTTCTGTGTGTTAATTTTGTATCCTGCAACTTTGCTGAATTCAGATATCAGTTCTAGTAGTTTTGGAATGGAATCTTTAGGGTTTTTTATGTACAGTATCATGTCATCTGCAAATAGTGACAATTTGAATTCTTCTTTACCAATCTGGATGCCTTGTATGTCTTTGTTTTGTCTGATTGCTGTGGCTAGGACCTCCAGTACTATGTTGAATAACAGTGGAGAGAGTGGGCATCCTTGTCTTGTTCCTGATCTTAGATGAAAAGCTTTCAGCGTCTCGCCGTTAAGTATGATGTTAGCTGTGGGTTTGTCATATACAGCCTTTATGATGTTGAGGTACTTGCCCTCTACACCCATTTTGTTGAGAGTTTTAATCAGGAATGGATGCTGAATTTTGTCAAATGCTTTTTCAGCATCTATGGAGATGCTCATGTGGTTTTTGTTCTTCTTTTTGTTGATGTGGTGGATGATGTTGATGGATTTTCGAATGTTGTACCATCCTTGCATCCCTGGATGAATCCCACTTGATCATGGTGTATGATCCTCTTGATGTATTTTTGAATTCGGTTTGCTAATATTTTGTTGAGTATTTTTGCATCTACGTTCATCAGGGATATTGGTCTGTAATTTTCTTTTTGGTGAGGTCTTTGCCCGGTTTTGGTATTAGAGTGATGCTGGCTTCATAGAATGAGTTTGGAAGTATTCCCTCCTCTTCTATTTTTTGGAAAACTTTAAGGAGAATCGGTGTTATTTCTTCTCTATATGTCTGGTAGAATTCAGAGGTGAATCCATCAGGCCCAGGGGTTTTGTTCTTGGGTAGTTTTTTGATTACCAATTCGATTTCTTCACTGGTGATTGGTCTGTTCAGTTTTTCTGTTTCTTGCTTGGTCAGTCTTGGAAGGTTGTATTTTTCTAAGAAGTTGTCCATTTCTTCTATGTTTTCCAGCTTGTTAGCATATAGATTCTCATAATATTCTCTTATGATTCTTTGTATTTCTGTGGCGTCCGTCGTGATTTTTCCATTCTCATTTCTGATTGTGTTTGTGTGTAGATTCTCTTTTTCTCTTAATGAGTCTGGCTAGGGGTTTATCTATTTTGTTTATTTTTTCAAAGAACCAGCTCTTGGTTTTATTGATTTTTTCTATTGTTTTATTCTTCTCAATTTTATTTATTTCTTCTCTAATCTTTATTATGTCCCTCCTTCTGGTGACTTTGGGCCTCATTTGTTCTTCTTTTTCCAATTTCAGTAATTGTGTCTTTAGACTATTCATTTGGGAATGTTCTTCCTTCTTTAAATAGGCCTGGATTGCAATATACTTTCCTCTTAGGACTGCCTTTGCTGTGTCCCACAGAAGTTGTGGCTTTGTGTTGTTGTTGTCATTAGTCTCCATATATTCTTTGATTTCTGTTTTGATTTGGTCGTTAACCCATTGATTAATTAGGAGAGTGTTGTTAAGTCTCCATGTATTTGTGAGCCTTTTTGATTTCTTTCTAAAATTTATTTCTAGTTTTATACCTTGGTGATCTGAGAAGTTGGTTGGTAGGATTTCAATATTTTTGAAATTACTGAGGTTCTTTTTGTGGCCTAGTATGTGGTCTATTCTGGAAAATGTTCCATGTGCACTTGAGAAGAATGTGTATCCTGTTGCTTTTGGGTGCAGAGTTCTGTAGATGTCTGTTAGGTCCATCTGTTCTAGTGTGTTGTTCAGTGCTTCTGTGTCTTTACTTATTTTCTTTCTGGTTGATCTGTCCTCTGGAGTGAGTGGTGTGTTGAAGTCTCCTAAGATGAATGCATTGCTATTTCCTCCTTTAGTTCTGTTAGTATTTGTCTCACATATGCTGGCGCTCCTGTGTTGGGTGCATATATATTTATAATGGTTATATCTTCTTGTTGGACTGACCCCTTTATCATTATGTAATGTCCTTCTTTATCTTTGCTACTTTCTTCGTTTTGAAGTCTATTTTGTCTGATACAAGTACTGCAACACCTGCTTTTTTCTCTTTGTTGTTTGCATGAAATATCTTTTTCCATCCCTTCACTTTTAGTCTGTGTATATCTTTGGATTTGAGGTGAGTTTCTTGTAGGCAGCATATAGATGTGGTCTTGCTTTTTTATCCATTCTGTTACTCTGTGTCTTTTGATTGGTGCATTCAGTCCATTTACATTTAGGGTGATTATTGATAGGTATGTACTTATTGCCATTGCTGGCTTTAGATTCGTGGTTACCAAGGGTTCAAGGGTTGCTTCTTTACTATCTAACAATCTAACTTAACTTTCTTGTTAAGTTATTGTAAACACAGTCTGATGTTTCTTTATTTCTCTCCCTTCTTATTCCTCCTCCTCCATTCTTTCTATAATAGGTGTTTTATTCTTTGCCTTTAGTTAGTATTTGGATGGTCTGCTTTCTTTGCTATGATTTTTTTTCTCTGGTGACATCTTTTTAGCCTTAGGTGTGCTTCCATCTAGAGCAGTCCATTTAAGATATCCTGTAGTGGTGGTTTATGAGAGGCAAACTCTCTTAACTTTCGTTTATCTGGAAATTGTTTAATCCCTCCATCATATTTAAATGATAATCGTGCTGGATACAATATTCTTGGTTCGAGGCCCTTCTGTTTCATAACGTTAAATATATCATGCCATTCTCTTCTGGCCTGTAAGGTTTCTGTTGAGAAGTCTGATGATAGTCTGATGGGTTTTCCTTTGTAGGTGATCTTTTTTCTCTCTCTAGCTGCCTTTAATACCCTGTCTTTATCTTTGATCTTTGCCATCTTAATTATTATGTGTCTTGGTGTTGTCTTCCTTGGGTTCCTTGTGTTGGGAGATCTATGAGCTTCGGTGGACTGCGAGACTACTTCCTTCCCCAGCGAGGGAAAGTTTTCAGCAATTATTTCTTCAAAGACACTTTCTATCCCTTTTTCTCTCTCTTCTTCCTCTGGTACTCCTATAATGCGAATATTGTTCCGTTTGGATTGGTCACACAGTTCTCTTAATGTTCTTTCATTCCTAGAAATCCTTTTATCTCTCTTCCTCAGCTGCTCTGTACTCCTGTTCTCTGTTTTCTATTCCATTAACAGTCTCTCGCATCTCATCCATTCTGCTGTTAAGCCCGTCGATCGCTTGTCTGATTTCTGTATTGTCTTTCCTCAGTTCCCTCACTTCCTCCCTCAGCTCTTGCACATTTCTCTGTAGGTCCATCAGCATGGTTATGACTTTTATTCTGAATTCTTTTTCAGGGAGGCTGTGCATTTCCATCCCTTCAGACTCCCTCTCTGGGGTTGTCTGGTTGATTTTGGTCTGAACCATATTCCTCTGTCTTTTCATGGCTGTATAATTTGGTCACTGATAGTTGCCACGTATGTCAGCTGGGCTCTTTAAGACTTTAAAAAGAGAAGAAAAAAAAGAGAGAAAAAAAAGATAAAAAAAGAAAAAAAAAAGAAAGAAAGAAAGAAAGAAAGAAAAACAAGAAAGAAAAGAAAAAACAGAAACAAAACAAAAAAGAAAACAAAACAAAACAAAACAAAAAAAAATGCCCACTGGACGTAGATTTTGTGGGAATGCTCTAGGTGGCGCTATTGCCCCACTATTCCACAGCTGTGACTGCGCCGCTCCGCAGGGCCCTTTATCGCTCTGGCAGGGGTGGGAACGAGTAGGAGGCTGTTGATCTCAGTGAGAAGTGTAAGTATGGCTACGCTTCCTCAGTCGCCAGCTAAGGCGTCTGAAACTCCCCAGGACTCCCAGCCTGCTGGCCTGAGTGTGCTGGGGCGATCCGGCTCCTCCGCTGGGCTCCTGTCTCTTTAAGACCGCTGAAGAAAGCGCACGCTTTTTTTTTTTTCCTTCCCGGGAGCCGGCTGGAAGCACCCTGGCGCGTTCCCCGCTCAGATCCTGCCCCTCTGTCTCTCCAATCACCGCTGCACTGCACAATGTGGGTCAGCGCTCCCTGCGCAGATCACCGGGGCTGGCTACTTCGCGGGGTGTACTTCCACTCCGTCCCGGCTCTGAATCCTCTCCTCCCGCGGTGCGCTGGGGTGGGGGAGGGCTCGGGTCCCGCCGGGTCGCGGCTCCGTATCTTACCCGCCTCTTGGGGTGCCGAGTCCTCTCGGGTGTAGTTGCACGCTGTGTGCTTTCCTGTGTATTCTCGTCTCTCTTTTAGGAATAGATGTATTTTCTGTGTTTTTGTAGATAAATATAGTGTTGGGAGGAGATTTCTGCTGCCCTGCTCACACCGCCATCTTCCCGGAAGTCCCTGGCTTTTAGAATTTAAAGGAATTACCTGTACACCCTGAGCCTGGAGATCAGCCCAAAAGCACTCCCTGTAAATCTTGGAAAGGAAGTCAAAACAAGCAGCTGGGTGTTTATGGGATATTTTTCTGGGGAATTTGGTGGCGTTTTAGGATCTAAGGGAATTGGCTGAGGAGACGGAGCTGGGTTTTGAAGGGGACTTTAGTCCAAAGGCTCAGAGATCCAAAAGATATTCTTGAGGGCTGGGGGCAAGGAGTTGGGAATAAAGGGCCACATAAGGGCAAGGAGAATGCGAATTTATGTTAGATGTAGGTTTTAATTTTTTTCTAATTTCTCTTTTATCTTATTAAGGAAATCTGTAAAGCTAACAATGTTATTTGTATCTTTTTTTCAATTTGATCTTCTCATAGGTAACCTTAAGACAGCTATTTAGGACAAGAACTCTATAAATTTGTCAGATACAGAAGTTTCTCCACCTCAAAGGATCCATCATCAGGCCATTGACAATGTATATTTATTCCAATAGTGACTCAATTCCAATAAGCCTTTTCTTGAACAGACCGGGAAGTAACTTTCCAGGCTTACAGTAAATCTTGATCATGGATGCAAGTGGTGTCCCTGGAGTGCGTGCAGAGGAATTAGCCCCCAGGATACAAAAGTTCACTCCCAAAGATAGTCCAGGAAAGTGAAAGTCCTTCATTGCTATAGGTGCTAAGAATGGATTTTTCCCAAACTCTCTGACTCCAGAGCCCAGGCTTATTCCTACTTGGCTTCCCTGCCTCTCTGTCAACCATATGTAGATTCAGATGTCAGCCTTATTAAATTGGTATATGGTATAATACCAAGAGAACTGGCTAATTTGTTGAACGGCAGAACTGAGACAAGTGGAAACTAATAAGATTAAATTCAAATGGGCTAAAATGTTAAGCCCGCATTTAGATTCGGTAAAATAAATTCTGCACACACCAAAAGAAGTCCTTGTGTAAAAATGTATGTAAAATATACCGAGTTGTTTCAATTGACTAAAAGCTCAACATGAAGTCAACAGGGTTCCTATTAAGAAATGTACCCTGCCTGTGTTTCCAGGCCAAGGGAAACAGCATTGCAATTTTCAGTGGTCAGACTGTCACTAGAGAATTGAGTTGTGTTCTGATCTCTCACTTTAAGAAAGACATTGGCCATTTGAAATGTGTTCAGAGAAGCATGACTAAGATGGTAAAGAAATTCTACCATAGACCTGATGGTGAAATAAAATATATTATGGTTTGATGACAAAAAGTTTTGAGATGGGCAGGAAGGAAAGGTAGATATCATAGTCCACACACAGAGTAAATATTTGCTGATTGCAAAACAGTCTTATGAAAGATAGAGAGGTTGTTTTTCATTGTTCCAGAAAGGCAAATCAGGATCAATGAGCCAAATTTATAGGAAGCCAACTTTTAGTACAATATTCAAAGAAGTTTCTCATATGTAGAGTTACCTAAAAATTAAATGGTTGGTCAGTAATGGGCAAAAGTAGTCTTCATGTATTAGATAAACTCACTAGACCAAAAGTCAAATAAATTGATGTGTAGAAGATGCTTTAAAATAGTACGGCAAAGAAATGTGGATGGAGATTGCTGAAACAAAAATAGCAAAACATTTATTTTTGCTTTAACAGGACGATGAATACTCAGAGATTACAAAAGCAATTCTTTCTGTATTTGTATGTAATTGAAATATTTACTTACATAAAAGGAATAAATTGCCTCAGTGGGTAATAAGGTCCCTGTTTTTGGATATGTTCAGACACTGGACGTCCACTTGCAGTATATTGCAGAGCGTACAGAATGTTGGATTTCAATGATCTTTCTAAGATTCTGATTCTGGAAAAGGAGCTAGCAAAAAACTGTGTAAAGGAATTCAGAGAAGATAACCCCTAGCCAGCCTCTTGTATTACTGACAGATTTTTGCTGCCTGCTTGCCATACTTCTTACCTGCTACCTTCTCTGCTCTCGGGATCACCTATCCCCTCTAGTGATTTGGATGCGGCCATGGGCAATTACTACACAACAGAAACTCACATAGCAAACCCTGCTTCTGAAAGACCCAAAGCTGTCAGATTGCCTTCAACTGACAACTTTCTCAAACATGAAAGTTTCATATATAAAAATAGATTATTTTTTGAATAGAGATTCAAAATATTTTACCTTCCTAACAGATACACTTTGAAATCTATCACTAGTTAGTTATCAGGGGGCCCCAAAGAGCACAGCAGCGCCAACAAACATGAACACGTGAGATCTCCCCGAGGCAGACAGGCAGGTGCCGCAGTAGTCTGCCCGTGACAACCAACGCATGCAAATCAATGAAAGTGGTTAGTCAGATATTTCAGTTTCTCAGCTATTTGGTAGTAGAGTATCTCCTGGTCTTCGCGTACAAGGGGAGTCATGTAATTCTGGACAATGAATTGTGAGTGAAGCATTTCATTGTCAAGGCAAGATCCTCTGGATTTCTCTTTCCCCACTGGCCATACTCAAAAGGCAAGCATTCCATCTGTATAGGTCCCTGCCTGGCACCTAGGAGCACAGCCCCTTGAGATCCCATGATGGGCATGTAGCTTGAGTGAAAAATAAGCCTTCATAATTTTAAGCCATTGATATTTTGGAGGAGCTTGTTACTATATGTGGTAGGCAACATTTTTAAATGGCCTCCATGATCCCCTCCCTTGAGTGTGCACAATACCTCTGAATAAGGAGAGAGATTGCTCCCATGGTATGGCAGAAAAATTTGCAGATAAAACTAAGATCTTTAATAAGTTGACTAATCAAAAGGGAGATTATCCTAAGTGAGCTTGACCCAATCAGGCAAGCCCTTAAAAAGAGACAAGCAGCCGAAACAGACACTCCTACTAACCTGGAAGAAGTAAACAGACATATTATTGTCTAGGTACAAGGACACCTTCTAGGGTAAATGCTCCTGCCTCCCATGCATGAGAGAGAATTCTCGGGTGCATTCTTTGTGTTGAATCCCCACTGCCTACAATAGTAGAGAACATCGATAATGCAGCCTTTATTGGCTTTTCTTTCTCCCATATCACTCTTTCCTCTCATCTTCCAACTTCCTAAAATCACTTCCCAATTAAATGATATACACCTAAATCTTTGTTTCAAGGTCTGGACTTGTGAATACCCAAACCAAGACCGTGGTTGCTAAAGAAGAAGAGAAAAACAATGCAGTTTTAAACTGTTGAATATGCAAAGCAATAGAGAATTGCTTCTTGCAGCATTATTTCTAGTGGGCAAGCTAAAATAATCTTAAATCTCCAGTAAAAGCCTTCACAGTGCCTCTCTGGAAGAAAAGATTCCACAGTGAAATGGATGGCATTCAATCCCAGAGAAAGCCCGTTGTGCTAGATGAGGCCTGTTCGAAAGCTAACCTGCAGCTGCTCCCGGCAGGAGCCATTTCATACACTCCCTAAATGCTCTGTACTTTCATTTTACCTCGTTAAGCTTCATTATGCCCCAAGTAAGATAGCAAATAATTCCCACTGGCCCTTGCTATTTATTGCTTTCCAAATAAAGAACAAAATGCTTACCTTTCTCTTTCTCATTGTCTAGCCAAAGTTATTCACCGCGTCTTTTAATCTCATCTCACTGAGTTATTCTAGTTTCCTTCTTGCTGCTGTCCACATGTACTGAGGGTTCCAAATACAGTATCTTGTCAAAATTAAGGTGCTTAAGACAGGCTTCAGGAAGACTTCAATCTGAGCAATAATGACAAAGAAGAAATAGCTCTTTTGTCCACCTTCAAAATCCTGGCTACACAGCAAGAGCCAGTAGACTCTGTAAATTTAATTTCACAGGGGAAACTGAGGATTCTCAGATTCCTCTCCACCAGAGCAACTGTTTGCAGTAGATTTCCCTCAGATATACCTGTGCCTTTTGTGCTATGCCTTTGGTGTAGGTATAATTAAGTTGATGGCAGCCCCAGTTGGCCACTATATCCAAGGAAAAAATCCAGTAGCAATTCAAAATGATTGCTTTAACCATGCACTCTGCTCTCTGCCTCACTCACCTGGAGCAAAGTTGTGTGGCTCCAAGGCTCTCACTGTTCATATTAGGAAAGATTTCACTCTTTTGTAAATCTTCACCAGGCCCTTCCTCTTTCTCCAGAATGGCTTTTGCTGAGGCCCAGCTAGTTTCTTTTGACAACCATCTTTGTGTCATAAAGCTGCCCAGGATGCAGAAAACCTGTCACCACCCCCACATTTGTTCCTGTGACCACGTCCCCCCTGGCATGTTCTTCCTCTCTGAAGCAATTTACTTTCTGAAGTTCAATAAGCAGAGGTTAATTTTATTTTAAATTATGTCCAGATCTATAAGTTAACTAAGTAAAATAAATTTAAGGAAAAAATAAATCTCTGCTCTTTTCTAGTAATTTTTAACTTCAGGGAAATAAAAAACCACACTGTGATGAATTTGACATCACTAATTTAAACAAAGAGCTTAAGATATGTTTGTTTGTGTTAGTATATGTGATCAGGCCAATACTTCATGTTAATACTTCAGTCTGTATCTGGAAAATTTATGACACTCACTGAGAGCTCAGTTTGGGGCCACTCTGCACAGCATATGCAAAGAAGTAGGGAAAAGTAATGTTTGTGAGGCAGGTATTCCACACCAGACCCACTTCACACATGTGGACTCATTTGATTTTCACAATAATTGCCATCCTTTGGTGATCAAAGTTTGCACAAGTGACCTGCTCGACCTACCAATTACAACCAAAGATGAAAGAAAATCTATCCATTTTCATTTCATCACACTGTTCCTCAGTAACAGATATACTTTCTCAACTGTTCTTTGTGCTCTCAATCGCTGTCACTGTCAGCACATGTAACTGAGATAGGATTCCACTCCTTACTGCTCTGTCAATGCCAGGAACGTGGATTGTTGAAGAGTCAGAACACCCAGACCTTAATTACTCGTCCTCTCCAGAGGAACGATGGGCTATAATTCTGGAGCTGAAAACACAGAATATGGCTTCATTTTTCTGATAGGGCCCCTCCATAGCATTGACACAAAGGAGTAGTTATTCCTAAGAAATATCATTAAGTTCATTTCTTTTCATCCAGGCCATTACTTCTATAACTACAGTTGCAGGCAATGCCTACTTTCAGCAAAGGGTGTCTTCTGGGTGCCCCAACCCACTTCAGGAGCAGCTCTCTAGTCCAGATTTCATACCTTTTCCCCCAATTATATTTACTCCCCGTGTTGGTGGCCTATCCTATGGGTCTATTCCCTTATTCCTAGAGGATATTTAAGGGGATCTTTCTGGAGTCAGTGTTTATGGGCTGAATTGTGTCCCCACCAAATTCATTTGTTGAAGAACTAAACCCTGGTACCCCAGAATGTGTCTGACTTTGGAGAAAGCATCTTTAAAGAGGTAACTATGGTTAAATGAGATGATTGGAATGAAACCTAATCCAATAGAACTGATGTCCTAATAAAAAGAGGAGATGAGGACACAGACTATGGGATGACCATGTGAGGACACAGCAGGAAGGCAGCCATCTCCAGGCCAGGGAGAGAGGCGCCCAGAGAAACTAACCCTGCTGACACCTTGACCTTGGCTCCTAGCCTCCAGAATAGTGAAAAAATGAATTTTTATTTAAACCACCTAGTCTGTGGTATTTTGTTATAGCAGAACCACCAAACTAATACACAGTATCTGCCAACTTGCTCCTGAAACCTCAAAAAAGGCTCTATTTAGGGGAAATTCAGGAAATGTTAGAGGCGGGAGCAGAACAGCAAGCTTCTGGGGAGACAGGTCGGGTCACTGAAGTTCTGAGGTCTCCACCATCCACACGCACAAAATCATCTCCCCAGTGAGACTGTGTGGAGGTGGGAGGAATATGCAGAGAAGGGATGGTGGAGTGAATTAATCACTTAGAAAAACCTAGAACTTAGACAGTAGAACAGCAATCCCTTCATACCGTTAGGTCCGAAAGAGACACTAGAGATAATCTAGTTCAATACTCTGTGCAGGCTGATAAAACGGACCCTGGAAGAAAAGCAGCTGGTCCTAAACCACTTGTTGGCAAAGCCGGGACTGGATCCCGGTCTCTGGTTCAGTGTCCTTTCTTTGATTCCATTCTATTTTGAGGAAAGACCATATTCAGGTTTTCTTATTTATTAGAAATCCTTTGCAAAATGCTTATAAATCAGAAATTGTATTTAAAAAGTTTACTCTGTGTCCAGTTTTAAATCCACTATTGATCAGCTATGTCCCTTAGGCAATCACTGACCTGTTGAGGACTTGATTTATCCGTAAAATGATGGTGAAAATAGTTGTCTTTTCTATTGTACACGATTGTCTTAATAACCAAAAAAAAAAAAAGCATGAAAATGTGCTTTGAGTATCACAGTGCTTTATCATTTTAAGATAATAATATTATAGTTTATTGTAGCTGAAGGTTAAAGTCCATTTTTTGTTACCAACTCCCCAGTTTCATGAAGGGGCTGTGAGCACTGAGCTCTTTATTTCCAAGTCTGTTTTTGGTTCCTCAATGAAGAATTTGTATAAGAACTTAAGTGGTGTGTGTGCCAGGCAATTATCAGAGAAGTCACATCCATCTGCTCTAGTCTTAATATTTTACTATTAAGTTATACATAAGTATAAATTTGTGTCTTTCTTATTAAAACCAATGAGAACCATGAAATCCTTTTGACAATTACAAACAGTTGAAATTAAGACAGCAGTTAGAGTATTTTATCAGCATCTCCTTCCAAGTTATTTTTGCATCTGCTTCAGCTATATAATATTTTAAATATCACAATTCACACATATGAATAGCATAGGTGATGAGACTGAGCTGCAATATCATGGTATACATTAACAAAAATGCCTCCTTGGTAAAATGTATTCTTTTGAAGGCAAGGGTCTCTTCTATCTAACGGGGTACTGAATCCACAGCACAGGGCTAACACATAAACCTTAGAAGATAATAATTACTTATGTATTTATTAAATGAATCCACTGGTTGAAAGAATATTAGTGGGAAATTAGGTTTTCAAAATTGATATCCTATTAATGTCTGAAAACTTCTCATATTTCTTCTTCTAAATAAGTTAGACAGGAAGCACCAACGATTAACAGTATCAGTTATTAGGTTATTTTCAAACCCACTCTTTTCTGCTGTGCTTTGTGATGCTGAGCTGGGACTCTCCAAACACATGTCTGCACTGCAGGTTGGATCCACATGAGGCTTTTGACATGGAGCACCAGAGAGAGAACGCAGGTCTAGAGGAAGAGGAAGAGCCTTGACTTGCCTCTCCTGTGAGCACCATCCCATCGGGCTTCTTCACGCTGGCACTGGTAGTTCCTTCCTGTAGCAGTGGCTGAATCCATCTGCAGTTTTTCTAACACTTGTAGAACTAGCCCTGACATCACTTCCAACCTCAGAGATATCAGCACCATCCAGAGAACACCCCATCTTTGGAGGTCTGGATCCCAAGCCCATGGAGAACCTCCTCTGAACTCAGAGATTCCACCACTGCCAAGCAGTACCTCCTACTCAGACATCCGCATTGTAGTACTTCAAGGTTTCCTCTTCTGTGTTTCTCAATTTTAGTAACTACAATCACTTCCCATGAGCTTTCAGCACATCTTGGGAGGGGGTTCCTACTCTTCTAACTTTAGCATGCCTCAGAATCACCCGAAGGGCTTGTAAGCCACAAATCTCTTGGCCCTACTCCCAGA
The DNA here is from genome assembly GCA_032199065.1 of Smutsia gigantea. NCBI lineage: Eukaryota > Metazoa > Chordata > Mammalia > Pholidota > Manidae > Smutsia > Smutsia gigantea. The sequence goes on from JAVSCE010006215.1 coordinate 39,620, forward strand.
GATTCTGGTGTGGCATGTCTGAGGCAGGTTCTGAGGATTAGCCATTCTAATAAGTTACCAAGTGGTTATGGAGGTTTCTGGTCTTGGATTCAGTTTGGATCACATCTTTAGACTTGAATGTAGTACTGCATTCCTAGGCAAAGGGAAATGGGTTTCAAATAATGCAAGACATTCACTGGCATCGCAATGAATCAAATTATCACCTCTGGATGATTGTGATGGATGTCCTTGGGGCCAAATCAGTAGAGATGCAAGGACAGTGGTGTGGGTGGGATTCTTCTCAGTGCACTGAATTACTTAAAGAAGGAAAATGAGAACTTTGAGCCTCTAAACTCTCATTGCAACTCATGTCAGAGAATGAAAAGGTTTCTTTGGCAGACCTAAAAGAATCTCCTTTCTTTTAGCCACAAGACCAATATTGCTGAAAAGCAAATATAAATTTTAAATTTGTGATTTGCAGGATTCATGGCCACTCAAAGCCTTTCTTGAAAGCTATGATGCTGGAGCTCAGGAGAGGAATAGTGGCTTCTGTTTGGACTGAGAATTTTGAAAACTCAAGTCACTCTTAGTATCTTTGCCAGTAGAAGAAGCTTGCTTTGCTGTATTTGGGGAGAATAGCCTTCCCTGGCTTAAAAACGCTGTAATAATCTCACCTACAACAGCTGCCCAGATGGGATGCCCATTATGTTCAAGTCTCTTTCCCTCAAGGGGGAAGTGCATTATCCCCAAAACCTCTTACTTACCACTAGACCCACAACTAGAGTCAGATCTCTGCATTGGAAGGGGAGCATCCTCATTTAATTAGTCTGTTTGGCAGGCACAGAAGGTAGATGAAGTTTGGAGAATTAGCATTGATTATCATAAACTTAACCAGATGGTAATTCCATTGTAGCTTTTGTTCCAAATACAGTATTTATATTGGGGCAAATTACACCAACTCTGGTACTTATCTTGGTTTGCAACTATTGCCCTAGTAAATGCTTTTTTTCTCCATGATTAATATCATGCAAAAAAGTTTGCTATGTTTGGCAGGGCCATCAGTTCATCTCAGAACTGCATTAACTACATTCACTGCTCTAATATGATCCCAGGGATCTGAGCATCTTGACATTCATGCAATACCACACCAGTTGTGGTAGACACAGTAATGGTCCCACAAAGACACCCACATTCTAATCTCCAAAACCTGTGAATATATTACCTTTGCAGGTAACATGACATAACAAGGAGGAGGAGAAGGGGAGAGAGACTAGAAGATTCTATCCTGTTGGTTTCAAAGATGGAGGAATGGGCCCTAAACTAAGGAATGCAGGTGTCCTAGAGTAGCTAGAAAAAAATCAAGGAAGTAGATTTTCCCCTAAAGCCTCCAGGAGAAACATAGCTTTGCCAATATTCTGATTTTAGGACTTCTGGCCATGAAAGCTATAAGAAAATAGATCTGCATTGTTTTAAGACACCAAGTTTGTGGTAATTTGTGACAGTAGAAATAGGAACACTGGTCCATTACACTGAAGGCATTCTGCTGATTGGACCTGCTGAGCAAAAAATAACAAGCAATTTAGAAGCCTTAATGAAACATGTGAACCAGAGATTGAGAGGTAAATCCATAGAAGTTTAGGGTCCATCACCTCATGAAGGTTCAGGTGATTCAGCTAGTCCTGGTGACACTATTTACCTTTGTATTAATTATAGCACTTACTATTTTATCTAGTAGGTATAGAACAAAGTATTCTCTTACTTTGATCTCTTTTGAAGTGACTTGTTTTCTAGTCTCATTAATAAAATACACTAATCTTATTTCCTGCTTATATAGGAATTGATGCTTTCTTGTCAGTAGGATTTTAATTTTACTATCAAAATTACCATATTTGAATATAGATTTAAGATATTTAAAATTTTGAGATTAGAAACTGTAACCAAAAATAACAATTACTTGTATTTTTATATAATACTACTGTTTGTTTAACACATAAGGTAAATTAATATCATAGACATTAGTTTTATAGATTCAATATTACAGACATGCTCTCAAACTAAGAAATAAGGTATCTAGTTAAGAAAAAAATTCATGTGCTGCACTTTAAAAATAAATGTTTTAATTTATACCTCTAATTTGCTAAGCTTTTGTAAAAGCATTTTTGTAAAAAAAACCTGTGGGAATATAAAAAATTACAATTTTTACTAAACATAGAATATGTATTAAGCACTCCGAGATGCAGTCTATTAAATGCAAAATTGTAAAAGTCAAAGTTTCCATTCTGACAATTTGCAAGCTGAAATAAGGTATTGAAATGTTAAAAGTTACTAACAATAAATAACCACTGTGTAAAAAAAATACCAGGTAGTGACATTTTGGACCAAAAGAAGTGAATAGTAATACAAAGTAGGCTGAGGAGAGTGCTAAACTTTGAGGAATTGAGATTTGAGACAAATTTTCAAGGAAAAGAAGGTGAAGAAAAGAAGCAGAGTATTCTAGACAGGTAGAATAAATAGAAAATGCACATTTTATAAGAGAGATGGACAATTTTTAATACTCCATTTTAAAGAGAGGAGTGTGAGGCTCAGAAAGGTTAACACTGGTGTGACTCCATGTCTGTATGTTAGAAATGGCAACATGTGTTTTTGAAAGGCTTCAAAGATTCAAGGGTCCTCAAGCCTACAAGTGAGAAGTTCAAAGATGTCAGTGCAATAATTTCTATATTCAGGTAATAACACATGAATTTCTCACAATATCTGTAGAAAAACTAAAATCTAAAATGTCAGGGATGAGCTGCATTGACCATGGCCGTCTATTTTTTAAGTTCCTTAAACTGAACTGACAGCCACTGTGTTTTGCATTTTGTAGAGAAAGAAAGCACAATATAGTGGGAAAAGCTGACTCAAATTCAGGAGATTGGAAGTCCTGGTCCACCAGGACTATATGATTTCTAAGCTCCATCAGCTCTAAAATCCTATGGCAATGTAAAAGTTTTGCTAGGCCAGAATAAAAACAGATAAGCAGAACAATATCCTTCCAACTCTAATCCCAGTGCTGTATTTAGGTTAATGTCTCTCTCAAAACTAATAAAATCACTAGCTCTTTCAGGATATCTCGATCTGCATATGTGACTCATTTTTCTGTAGTGGTAGAATTGGGAAGAAACACAAAGGAACATAGTTCTGAGCCTACATGGCCCCATCTGAATGGAAATCACCAAACAGAATGCAAACACTTAAAACCAATAATGTCAGAGTTATTAAAGCAAGTCATTTCCTTTTCCTGACACCATTTTCATAAACCTTGTCAAAACAATCTCTTGCATGTTACTTAAGGTCTAAGAGGCTTTTCCAAGGAAATAGCGTCCTGTAGTAGTAATACAAATCCTATCCAGTTTTGAGCAGAGAAGAGCTCACAAGGAGAATCTGGGTGGAAAAGATGTCTGTACAAGTGAACTTACTTCTGAAGGCTCACCACCTCCTCAGAGTTTCTCACTGTAGTTTCCATTACAATTACCTGCCAGGACCCCAAGGATACACCATGCCCCTCTTAAAAATTCTGGCCTAGATTTCAATTCAAAATCTCTTTCCTTATGTTTTTAGTACACATTAAGCTACTGTTTTGAAAATGGTTTTATACAGAAATTAAAAGAAAGAATCAAGACACAGCCCACCTTAGAAAGTGTACATTTCTTCTCCTAATTCATTCATTTTTTTCACCACCTGTGCCAACTCCTTTCTATACCTGTTGGGCTCACCTCCTCTTTTTATTCCCCTCTTTGTCACCGTCCCTCTTAAGTCACACGGTGAAGTAGGAGTTTTAGCCACCAAGACCTTCCAGGGAAATGAATAGCCAGGGGGTCTGATGTGCACAGCAAATTTCATTTTTCACTAAGAGCTCAGCCTCAGCAGTGAAGACTTGAGAGCCTAATTTTCTTTCCCTCATTCCCTGATGGTTGGAGCTGCTTCCTAATAATTTCATTTGTTAGTCTTCTTGACTTTACACCAAAAACAAAACAACTACAAAAACCCTCAGGAAATAACTCCACAGTTATACACAGTAACTTGTAAAAGCTTCACAGCTTTCAGAATTCTGGAAACACTCACCACCCCTTCCACACTGCATCACAAGGCACGCAGGGCGCCTCCCTCCCCACCCCTCCTAGAAGCCCCAAATGCCTCCTCAGTCACTGCTGTCACACTGCACAGATGTAGCCAAAGGTATAAGTCTCACTTAAATTTGAGACTAAAACATTCATCATAGTTACAAATCTCTCCTACAATCTGATGCTGGAAATGATATGTGACATTAATCTCCTCTTCCCTCTAGGGCTTGCCACAGATCAAAAACACTTTTGACTGTAAATGGCTCTCAGCACTGATACATCCTGAAACCATCTGTGTACATCAGGAAGAAGGAAAGCTCAGTGGCTTCTAAAAGAAAAAAAAAATCATGTTTTTCATGCTTGGGGCCTTACTCCTGAGAATCAAATTGCAAAACACCATTTTGAAAGGCACATTCAAAGGCAGGGACAATCTGTGAAAGGAAAAAAAGCTGTTAGAAACAAGTAAACAATTCTATGCTTTGGGTCTTTGAAAACAAGATAAAAGTACTTTATAAGGAACAAAATCTAAGGACTCAGAAAAATTGAAGTCAGTTGTGGACCTGATTTGCTGACTCTTTTCGTAAGAGGAAGGCCAGTGGTTTTTTAAAAAGGTTGCCTTGTCTGTTTTATAAAAAGCAGTATTTGAGTTTTTTCTTTCATAATACACTGATAGAAACTATACATTGCAAGTACATTCTCACTGTCTACTGAACAACAGACAAACTCCTTGGTATAGTTTTCAAAGCTCTTTATAACCTGGCCCAGTTTGGCGTTCTGGCAATATCTCCCCCATGATCCCATATGCATCTTTGCTCCAACAGTACTGAATATTAGCAATTTCTCACATATGTCACATTCTTGCAGGTCTATGCACATATATCACTTGCCATTTTAGGAATGCTCACCTCTCCCACCCCACTGTCCAGCTAACTTCTATTTTTCCTGCAAGACTTGGTATAAGTATCATATATTAGAAGTCTTGTCTGATGGCTATCGGATAAAACAGGACCCTCTCTGTTCTTATTATCCTCTGACTCTCCATATTAAGGCCTACACTAGGTGAAGTTAAGTCAGAAAGTCCTCTAATGGCACAATGATTTTAATCTATTATCCCTCATGGACTAAATTTATAGAGAGATCTTTTAAAACTATACCCATAGTAGGTATTTGGCAAATATGAATACACAAGAATAGCTTTATAAAGGAGACTTAATACCAAAGTATTAAATAACAAGTTTTTGCATATTTTAAATTATATTAAGGTTTATATTCTTCCCTGTGTTCGAAACAATTTTATTTGTAATTATTGATTTATAAGTACATACAGATTTCATACTCTTGGAAACAATAGTTCTTAGTTTAAATTTTTATAAATTTCCAGAAAATATAAGCTAACATTTGAATGAATCCAGTAGTAGGCCAAATTTATGAAAGCAATTTAATCTTATATATATTACACATGCTTGTACATTATACTTTCCTAAGTAAGGCATCTCTGAACAATCTATTACAAGTAAATAATATCACAAGAAATTCCTGGCATGACTGGAGTATACCATTCAAATAGACATACTTCCTGTCTCAAGTGTGTTTTGAGCAGGGGCTGGAAGATGGAGAGAATATGCATTTTTATGGAAGATAGTAAATAATAAATACTGCAAAACAGTATGTCTGAATGATTTTCTGTAGATAAATGTTGGTGAATTATTAATGGCAGTGAATTTTGCTTTGCTAAATTAAAGAAATATGAACGGCTTTGTTTTGCTAAAATAGAAATTATGAACCTAGGGGAATATAAATTGTGAGTTTGGGAAGTGGGAATCGTACATGGGCTTAGGGTAAGACATGGGAGACCCGGGATCCTAGGTGCCAATCAAAGACATTTTTTAAATCAGAGTAAAGGCCTACATGACTGAATTAAGCATTTGGTAGTCATTATGACTTCTAAGAAGAAAACAGACAAAGATAATTGTTCTAGCTATGAAAAGCATGAAGAGGAAGAAAAGAGGTTGGCAAGGGATTGTTTAGAGGTAAATCCCAAGTGGAGGAGGAAGAGAAGAAGAAAGGGACGACCTGAGGAATACTGCTGTAAGGAAAAGTCAAGGATAATTCCAGCTACACTTCAGGAAGCTCAGGAGGCTAGTGGTCAGCATCACTGAAACTAGGTTAAAGGTAGGAGAATGCCTATGATGTGTACATTCAATATTGAAAATGTCAGTCCTTCTTAGAGTATTATATGAATTTACTTCTGATCAACTAAACTTCCAGAAGAAATTTTTGAAGGGGTTACAGAGGGAACAGAGGTGATGTGACAAAGTGATTCTAATGATCAGCTGGAATATAAACTGACAGAAATAGCGAACAAGAAAAGCTTAAGGAATAATAAGAGGGAAGTTTTTTTTCTAGATACTAGAGGCTTTTCTAGTGCTAAAATAATAAGAAATAAAAGCAATGTGATATCTGTCATGAGAATTAGTAGACATGATTACACAAAAATAAAGCCTAAAAATAATCCACAGGATATGTAAAAATGTAGTGTATGATTAAGCAATCTTTCAAATCAAAGGAGAGATAAATTATTCAGTAAGTGGTACTAGAATAATTGGTTAACTATTTTAAAGTAAAAAGCAAGACTCTTCCCTCATATACTGAAATGAATTCCAGCTGGATGAAAATGTCAAATGTAAAACACACACACACAGGAACACAAGAAAATGTAGGTGAAATTGTTTTTGTCTGAGTAAAAGAGAAAACATAATTGAGAAACTTTTGGCTAGATTGACCAAATAAGAGAAGACTCAGATTATTAGAATCTGAAATGAAAGAGAGGAAATTACTACCAACCTTAAAGAAATAAAAAGGATTTTAAAGGAATATTATGTACAGTTGTAACCAATAAATCAGATAACTTAGATAAAATTGACAAACTCCTAGGAAGACACAAACTACTGGAACAGATTCAAGAAAAACAGGCAATCAGAACAGACCTATAACAAATAAAGAGATTGAATTAGTAATCAAGAAGTGCAAAGGAAAATCCATACCCAGACAGCTTTACTGTTGAATTCTACTAACCATTTAAAAAAGAATGGGTACCAATTCTTCACAAACTCTTCCAAAAATTAGAAGAAGAAACACTACCCAGCTCATTCAATGAGACCAGTAATACCCTATTACCAAAACCAGACAAAAACATCATGAGGAAAGAAAACCACAATCCAGTATTTTTAATGGATATGAAGTAAAAAACCTCAACAAAATACCAGCAAACTGAATCCAACAACATAAAAAGAATTATATACCATGACCAAGTGGAATTTATCTCAGATATTTATCCCAATGTTAGTTTAACATCTGAAAATCAATTAAGGTAATCCACTCTATTGATAGAATAAAAAACAAAAGTAGGAAAAGTTTGATTAAATTCAATAGTTTTCATGATAGAAACACTCAGCAAAGTAGGAATGGAAAGGAACTTTCACAGCCTGAAAGAGAGCATCTACTAAAAACCCATGGCTAACAATATTTAATAGTGAAAAACTGGATGCCTTCCACCTAAGACCAGGAACAAGATAATAATGTCTACTCTCACCACTTCTTTTCAACATTACATAAGAAGTTATAGACAGGGAAATTAGGGGAAAAAATAGAAGTTATCCAGATTGGAAAAGGAATAAAATAATTTCTAATCACAGATGGCATGGTCTTGTATATAGAAAACCCTAAGGAATCCACTGAAAAACTATTTGAACTAGCTAATGAATTCAGCATGATGGCAAGACAAAATATCAATAAAAAAAAAAATATATATATATACTTGCAGTGAGCAATCTAAAATTAAATTTTAAAAACTCCATTTACAACAATATCACAAAAGAATAAAATGCTTAGAAATAAATTTAGCAAGAAAAGTATAAAACTTATACTCTGAAAACTATAAAACATTGTTGAAAGAAATTGAAGATTTAAATGGATGGAAAATCATCCATGTTCATGGACATGTTCATGAATTAGAAGTCTTAATATTGTTAAGATGGCAATATGCTTCAAATTGACCTACAGATTCAATGAAATCCCTATTAGAATTTCAGCTGACTTCTTTTTTAGAAATTTATAAGTTGATTCTAATATTCATATGGGATTTCAAACAATCCAGAATAGCCAAAACAATCTTGAAAAAGAAGAAAGAAGTAGGGAGACTCGCACATTTCAATTTCAAAACAGTACAAAGCTACAGTAATCAAAACAGTATGGCATAGTGATAGATATATAGGCCAATGAAATAGAATATAGAGTCCAGAAATTCAATGGGGGTAGAACAGTCTATTCAACAAATTATTCTGTGACAACTGGATGGCCATATGTAAAAGAATAAACCTAGACCCTTATGTCATAACACCTCCAAACATTAAATTGAGATAGATCAAAGACCTAAATGTAAGAGCTAAAACTATAAAACTATTAGAAGAAAACACATGGGCAGTTCTTCATGACCTTGGATTTGGTGACAGTTTCTTAGATATGACAACAAAAGTGCAAGCAATGAAAGAACAATAGATAAGTTAATTTTCACCCAAATCTTAAAACTTTTGTACATCAAATAATGCTATCACAAAAGTAAAAAAACAACCCACAGAATGGGATAAATTTTTGCTAGTCATATATCTGATAAGGGCTTAATATCCAAAATACATATAAAGCACTCTTACAACTCAACAACAAAAAACCTGCTTTTAAAATGGGCAAAGCACTTTAATAGAAATTTTTCCAAATAAGATATACAAATAATCAGCAAGCTTGCAGAAAGATACTCAACATCATTACTAAGTAGGAAAACTCTGTACTCAAAACCACAATGAAATACCTCTTCATGCCCAGTAGAATGGCTGTATTATTTTGTTTAAACATCGAAAATAACAAAGTATTTACTAGAATGTGGAGAGAAATTGGAACATTTGTACATAACTGTTGTGAATGTAAAATGATGCAGTCCCTGTGGAAATCAGTTTGGCAGTTCCTTAAATAGTTCAACATGGAATTGCCATACAACCCAGCAATTCCATTCATAGGTATATACAGAATAGTTAAAATCAGGTACTCAAACAAGTATATGCACATGACTATTTACAGCAGCACTATTCACAATCGTAAAAGGTAGAAATGACCCAAATCTCTATCAACAGGTGACTCGCTAAACAAAATTTGATATATCCACACAACAGAATATTACTTGGCCGTAAAGACGAATGAAGTGTTGATACATGTTACAATATGGATGAACTTTGAAAGCATGATGCTAAGTGAAAGAAGTCAGCTACAAAAGATAAAATATTATCTGATTCCACTTACATAAGATGTCCAGAATAGGCAAATCTATAGAGACAGAAAGTGGATTAGTGGTTGCTTAGGGTTGGGAGGGAGTGTGAGGATGGGAGGGAGGTAGAGGGGTGATAGATAAAGGGTATGGAGTTTCTTGTAGCAGTAATAAAAATATTCTAAAATGACTGTGGTGATGGTCGTATATATTCATGACTGTATTAAAAAACTACTGAATTTTACAACTTAAATGGCTGAATTGTATAGTACGTTTATTTTACTTCCATAAAATTTAAAAAAATGAGTAAGAGAGAGAACAGGAGGAATACATACCACAATGTTAACAATAGTGAGATTACAAGCAAGCAAATAGAGCCCCCAAATGGCTACTGGCTCACATAAGACTTCATGCAATCTTCAAAGAAAAGGTAACTTAAAAAGCAGTCCAGTTCTGGACAAAATGGAGTAAAAGGAACCATATTTTACCCCCGGCCTATAATAGCAAGAAAAATACAAAGACAAAAACATGTAAAAAAAAAAGAAAAAAATTTCAAGGCACTAGACATCAGCTAACAAACATCAGTGATCTCTAAATACAGGATGCAAACTAGGTAAGCCTGCAATTGCTCCAATTTATGGCATGGAGTTTCCAGCCATTCTGTCTGGATCAGCAAGCCAGGAAGTACCCAGCGAATTCTCTGGGTTGAGATCAAAGTGCTGGAATTCTCCGGACAGAGTTCCAGGGAGAAGAAAACTGCATAGAGGGGGAATGCCTCAGACCTGCACAGAGTTCCTCTCCAGTGTCCAGATGATTACTGATCAACATATGTTCTTGTAGAAATTACCCAATGTCAAGGAAAGAACTACTCCAAAGAACTAGAGGTGATAATGCCTAGTTTTCATATGGGTCCAGGAACAGTGCCTGTTCCCACAAACCAGACAGGAAGACCTCACAATTCAAGTGCACTAGGTAGAGAATAATACAAAGGGCCTTGCTTCCATATTGGGGAGTAATTAGCCCTGGACTGAGTACTGACTGCTCTGGTTACACCTGACAAGTCTTAGAAGTGAGAATATCCACAAAATAAAGAATTATATAAAAAATGAAAAACACCCACATCTGAACAGACACCTCATAAATAAGATATACAGAAGCAGATGAAATGCTCAGCATCATATATTAGTAAAACACAAATTAAAACCACAATGAGATACCACTCCGTACCCACTAGGGTGGCTTATTTAAACTACTGACATACCAGTTGTTAGTGAGGATGTGGAAGAGCTAGAATTCTCAAACACTGCTGTTGGGGATGTAGAATGGAACAGTCACTTTGGAAAACAGTTTTGTGATTTCTTAAAAGTTAAAGAGACATCAATCATATGATCTAGCCATTTCCTCCTAGATATTGACCCAGGGAAAGCACATATATTCCTGCAAAGACATAGGAATGTTCATAGCAGCTTTCTTTATAGGTAAAAACTGGAAACAATGCAGTGTATATCAACAGGTGAGTGGACAAACGGTGACATTTATCCGGCAGTAATATAAAGGATTAAACTATTGATACATGCAAGAACATGAATGAACCTCAAAATAATTATGCTGAGTTACAAGAGCCAGACTCAAAAAGAAGTGCATCTACTGCGCACTCTCATTTATATAAAATTCTATAAAATGCTGGCTAAACTGTATCAACGGAAAGTAAATCAATGGTTGCCTGGGCATCAGGCAGGAGAAGGACAAGTTGTGGAGGAAGAAAGGGATTGAAGAAAAGTCATAAGGAAACTCACAGCGATAATTTCACAGGTGTACACAAATGTCAAAGGTTTTCCAACTGTACACTTTAAATATGGACAGTTTATTGTATATAAACTTCAAAGCTATTTTTTTAAATTGTCATTCCAAGACAAAGTTCATGATTTCCTGTTTTACAATGAAATCATATTTCATACCATATTTTTTTTCTAAATAAGAAATAACTTGTAAAAAATAAATCATGGCAATTTGTAATAGAAGAAACCTTAGAGATTATTTAACATATCCCCTTTTTCCGATGAGGAAATTGCACCCCAGAAAGGATGATCTGTCCAAGGTCACACTGGTAACAACTAGGAAGACTCCTATAGTATTCTTTACATCCTCCCCGATTCTTTTGTTTTAAACCTTCTGAATAAAATCAATGTAGGAGACATATTCAGAAATCTATTTTAATAGGCAAGAGAACTTATATTTCCTGCTGTAATCAACAATACTACAAACCTCTACACTGCGCTGAACTTTTTATTCCCCATCTCCACCTCCTTTTGTTCTCCCCCTTTCCCCAAAAATAAAACAAAGAAAACAAACAAGAAAACCCAGCATATAATAATCTCTCCATGTTTCCTCAATGCCCCCTTTGTTGGGTAACGTATGTTCTAGAAAAGAGACCCTGACTTGAAAAACTGAGCAGTTCAATATTTATGGGCCAATCTATGATTTACCCAAACCCAATGGTTTTAAGAGGAAAAATGTTCAGTAAATATGTATAAATAGATATATTTGTAAATTCTAGGTACTTTGGGATTCATTCATAAGATATTCTGAAACATTCTCCCAAATGTGCTGTGCTAAGCAAATATTACATAACAATTACCCTTTTGCTCATCCCGTAGGCAGAAATGTTCACACATTAAGACAGAATTGAGGATAATGGCATCAGGCTGCTCAAGCCTTGGACTAGCAGAATACATTTGCGGCACTTAGTATTTACCATGTGCATATGACAGATTCTCCTACCTAGTAAAACCCTCAGCCGCAGACCTGCTAACATTTAACACTGTGTAGTGGAATACAGGTATTTTAAATGCTGTCTTGACCCAGTTTTGAGGCCCTGGATAGAAGCCGGTCATTTCCTTTTCTTGAGCAGCCAAGTACGTCTACACCCCCAGTCATCTCCCACAGTGGCTCTCACACACCAGACCGCCATACACCTGTTCTAATTAATCCCGGGACAGGTACCAGGCAACCAGGAACAGCCCCTGTGCTCCAGAGCCCACTGAAAGTATTCAAAGTATCCAGTCCTAAAACTTTTTGCTCTGACTTGCCCTTTCATTCCTCAGAAACCATTGTAAAGTCGCTTGGTCAAAGTTTCCCTCTCTCCCTCTGTCCTGTGACTGACAGGAGCATCCCCAAGCCACCCTGTGTGGTGTGCCGCGCTCCCCTCCCGCCCCCGAGAACTGTGAGCACCACCAACTATAAAGGCTCCCTCTGGTTTCTCTCTCTTGATCTACTCTGGCCTTACCGCACCTCACCCTAAGTAATATTGTTAAAACAAGGAAGGGAGGAAGGGGGGAAGAGAGAAAAGTGGGGGAGAGAGGAAACTATTTCAATTGGCTCTTAAAAGTAGCATGTTTCTTTTTGCTAAAATTCAACTTCTATTTAACAATATTTAAGTGCAGATTATAGCTCTTTACGAAAGAGTAATGAAATGCAGCAAGAATTTACAAAATATAATAAGCTGTATCTATTACATATGGAGCACTTAATGAGCCAGGCCATTTGCTTCTATCCTAGTATATTATCTCATGTAATTCTGAGAAAAGACCAGGGAGGTAGAACTACTATTATATTGGCCCTGGGATTTGAACTCAGGTTTCTCCAAATTTAGAACCTAAGCTCTTAAGCACTGTGAGACTACCTCCAAGGAGCTGTCATCCAACAAGTATTTATTGAGCACCTACTGTATGACAGGCATTGTATTCTGTGTTAGAGGAAAAGGCACCAAACTGATGCTCAAGACACTTACTTTCTAGTGATCAAGTGGTTTTTTTATCTACAAGAACCAGATAGCTTGATAGATATTAGATGGATTTTATCCTGGAAGCTACAGAAGTATAACCATTCACTTGATCAAGCATCACCTCATAGGGTGCAAATAGATTACACTATTATGCATTGCTCTGTCCCTCCATTGACACATGTGCACACACACACACACACACACACACACACACACACACACACACTCCAGCAAACTTGCTTTTTTTGGCTAATTTTTCCACTGCCCAAGGATGAAATCTCAAGAAAATCTCTTAACTCTCTTCTGACTACCCTCAATATTCAAAAGTCCTCAGGTCACTTTTAGCCAAAAGAAATTCCTCTTTCATATCGGAAATGTGTAATGCAGAGCAATGATCAAACTCTGGCAGAGGACAGGTGGAGAGGGCTGTTCTCTGTGCACAGTGGATGTTTACACTCATGAGGACCTGTTGTGGGTTTCTCAGGTATTGGGAGTCCCCACCAGCAGTCTCTCATTGCATGTTCCAGGACAGAGGTGATACTGATAATTCCACTAGCCTCTGTCAACCCCCACCCCAGCTCCCACACTCTGGTGACCCACTCCACACAGTCTATCTTGTTGAAATTCTATCAACAGCCACTCACCACCACCACCACTACCTGAAGCCCCTTTGAAGACTGAATATAATGAGTTTTCCTCCTTCTGCATGGCCCTCTGAGGCCACTCCCCCCACCACATCCCTCCCGGTATTGGTAGAAGTGCCGTTTTCCCCACACACAGCCCAATGGCTTCTCACTTCAGAGCTCTTAGACCTGAGCAAGACCGCAGTTCACTGGGTCCCCAGTTCTTCATAGCGAGCTCTGCCCTCTGTTGGCTTGCAGTGAGCAGGAAGCACTGGTGATCCTCCTCCATAAGGAAGGGAGGGGAGCAGAGTACCTCAAACCCCCAGGAATTTGGCTTCTACTCAGTGTTTTCATACCTTGATGACCACATCATCGGTGTGTCCACCAAAGGCGGCCTATCACCTCGCTTTGGAGCATGGAGATGTTCAGCAAATACTCCTCTCAGCTTTTGAGGCCACAGCCAAAACCAAGACAGAGTCTCATTCAACATTCTGTTTCAGAACCAAAGAAAGATGCTCAGCATCCCAGTAACAGCAAAAATTGTCTGTCTCTATAGGATCATTTCTACTATTTCCCACCAGGGAAAATGGATTTGTCTTTCAATTCAAACTTTGCTCCTAGAAAAGCTTTATGAACCTGAGTACATGGCTAGTCTTCAGGGTTTTGCCAGAAATTATTAAAAACTTATAAAAAATTTTTGAAGGTTGTTGAAAAATCTATCCAAGAAAATATGGCTCTGTCACTTGAGGCTCATATAAATGAGTCTTCTTAGTCCAGAAAATGGGCAGAAAACTAAAAATTAGTCAGAGAGCAGAATTGCCTTTAAATAAGCCTAAATTCATGACATCATCCTCTATCCCATCCTTAAAACTCTCAATTTCCCAGTCTCAGAAGCAAAGTCACTCACACTGTAGCCTGACTTTGTGCTCCAACTGACCACTGAACTTCTACATTGTTCTCTTTGCCCAATTCCTTACCTTGGTAACTCAGCCAGTAGACAAACTCATCCGGACTATTCTCCTCCCAAAGACAAGCACCCACTCCAAATTTAAGCCAAGTATGAGGCTCCTGGTGCCTGTTGGCAGGCTTCTTGGAAGTGAGCAGCTTCTGATTTATAAATACCCTGTGCACGTGGAACCGCTGTCTTCTCAGGGACTCCACCACCACCCCAGGACGAGCTCCTTGTTAGCTGTTCCCTTATCCTAGGACAGGACACAGGTCCAGGGCCACTTCATCACACCTACCCCGCCCCAGGATCCTACGCATCGACATAAGTGCCAAATAACTAGCTAAAAAGAAACATCCTTCCAAAATGTGTTGTTTACTGTGTTTCCCCCTTTATCCTCTTACTTTTAAAGAATAAATTTTTCTCCAGTGTTTTATATGACTGCATAGAGCAACTGCCTTATTTTGATTAAAGTTACATAATT
The DNA here is from genome assembly GCA_032199065.1 of Smutsia gigantea. NCBI lineage: Eukaryota > Metazoa > Chordata > Mammalia > Pholidota > Manidae > Smutsia > Smutsia gigantea. The sequence goes on from JAVSCE010006215.1 coordinate 54,853, forward strand.
TTCTTCTGTCTTTAGTGCGTAGGTACCACAAACATAAGGTAGGTAGATTGATGTTATTTTAATAAATTTCCAGTGGGATGATCAATAAAAACAATGAAGTATGTAACTCTAATGTTGATTTCCTAATTGTCATTATTTCTCAAAAAGCTTTAACAACATACAAAGTTGTATTGGCAATGGCATCTTAAAATTTAAGGATTTTGTTTCTTTTTTCAAGTACCAACCAAGAATGGAAGAGTTTTCAGGGGAAATCTAATTCAGAGGTACTGGAAAGCAAATCTTTAACAAGTGGTCTTTTTTAATCTGTCAATGCCTCATCCACCACACTGATGTTTGAGTCGAGTCCCTAGCTGAGGATTCTATAGGTTCTGGATCAATAATAACCTTTCCGAATTGTTACAGATGGAATATTTGTACCTTCCAAAAAGCTTCATGTTGAAGCCTTAACACCTACTGTGGTTGTATTGGGAGTAAAGAAGTAATCAGGATTAAATGAAGTCATAAGGTTGAGGTTCTGATCTGATAGGATTAGTGTCCTTAATAAGAGACACCAGGAAACATGGACAATGAAAGGCCACATGGGGACATAACAAGAAGCCAGCCATCTACAAACAAGAAAGAGGGCTGAAATCAGAATCAGCTGGAACCTTAATTTCGGACTTCTAACATACAACACTGTGAGAAAATTAATCTCTGTCGTTTAAGCCACTCAGTCTATGGCATTTTGTCATGGTAGCCTGAGCTGACTCATGCAGCTGAGCCTGTCAGTGGAGGAGATGACCAAAGGCATTTTCCTCCTGTTTCTCAAAGTGGAATACCAGAAATTTCCAAGTATATATAAAAATATAAATATATTTCTTTCACACACTGTTTATATATATGTAGTCCTATTCATTCTTCACCATCTTGTTATTAGGCAGAGCTAGCATTATTAATCCCATTTGACGTGGCTAAACCAAGACTAGGCCCAGAGCTTTTAACTCCTATCCCCATGTTCTTTCACTCCCCCTCACACCAGCGGACCCGGAGCAGCTTTAGAAATTTTCCCACTCCCGAGTCAGCTCACAGAGATCTCAGGGAGGCCTGGCACTGGTTCAACGACAAGCCACCAGACTCAAAAATTTATCTCTTGGATAAACCTACCATTGCTCAAGAGAACCATTAGCTATCAATAAATTCAGTTGAGAGGAAAAAAATAAAATTAAAGCTGAAGTTGTGCTCATTTTCAATAATTTTAATTATTAAAATGATAGTAATTTTTACTTTCTTACAAAAACTTCTTTATCACATTTGAGATTTGAGTATCTGTGACACTGGAATAAATCTTGGCCACTCCTTGTCCGAGAACATACATCTACAGCAACTCCTGGGAAACTACAACTTGAAGTTCAGTACATCCACCCTTCTGACTAATTTGGAGCAGTGGAGCCCTTAAAGGAACAGTTGCTATGTGGAAGATTCATGTCCCATATCCTACTGAGAGGCCCTTCTATAGGCTCTGGCGTTATTTTTTAAATATGTGAGTTCAGAATGTCACTCCATTAATAAGGATTTCAGTATTTAGTAATTAGCACAGATATGACCTACCATTAAAACAACATCTACTTTTAGGCACATTTTCTGCTCTGCAAATCAGTGATGAAAAACCTTAAAAATTAAGACACTATTAGATTGTTTAACATAACTGAGTTAGAGTTCATATTCAAAATATTTATTTTATCCAACCATAATATCTTAAAGTATGTCTTAATAGACAGCCAAAAACCTTACTGACCATTGATTTCAACTCCCCCTAATGGAGAATGCCTCCCTTAGCTCCCATTTCAATTATTCTTGAAGATAACTGTCTAACCCTCATGCTGGGAAAATATTTGGTTGCCTTTAGCATGTAGGCCTCTATCAGTATTTACCTCATTCTCTCCTTTGAGCCTAGTTTGTATTGTACTAGCAAATGGAGGCCTATCTCTGAGTATTCACTTCTCCATATTGGCTGTCAAAAGCCCTTTACACAGCTCTTCTCCTAATTTGGTCCTGAAAAGAGCCATTCTCACCTAATTGATCCTCAAATGATTATCACATTCAGAAAGAATGGAGTATCTGTCTGGTATAGAACATAAATGTATTCAAGCTAAAGTAGTATTTTGTAATAATTTTATGTGTATCAGAGAAAAGGGAGATTTTAAAATTGGAAACATGAAAAATTATGGGCAGCATTTATAAAATAATTTTAAGGACTCATTAGAAACATAAATATCCATTAATAAGGAACTAGGATAGATAATTAGATAGATAGGTAGGTAGATAGGTATATAGGTAGGTAGGTAGATAGGTAGGGAGGTAGGTCGGTAGGTAGGTAGGTAGGTAGGTAGGCAGGTAGGTAGGTAGGCAGGTACACAGGTAGGTGGGTAGGCAGGTAGGTAGGTAGGCAGGCAGGTAGGTAGGCAGGCAGGTAGATAGGTAGATAGGTAAGTAGATAGGCAGGTAGATAGATAGGTAGATAAATTTCCATCAATAAAATACTCTGCATTTAATACAAATGATACTGAAGGTTCTGGTTCTACATAGTAGACTATTCATACAGCTGTTTATCTCCCCTCAAACAAAGTTTCTGTAAAACTTACAATAAATAAATACAGAAGATATTAAGCTCTTCACAACACCAGAAGGAGAAGTCAGGGAGCCATCAGCAGACCCGAGCTTTGCTAAAATCTCTAGAAAATGGCTGCTACATGGATCCTTTGGTCAGATAAATTAAAAGCAAAGACACAAATGTCCCAGCACTGAAGACATCTAGCTTCAAAGTGAAAGAAGTAGAAGTAGATGCTAAGCAGAATGAATGAAAAGGATCAATACTTAGAAATATCCCCAAGAAATTTTGTAACACACCAAAAATAAAGAGAATATTCTAGGAACTTCCAGGAAAGGGCTCTGGAAACACGTTACATAATGTCCTTGATGTCTGATGCATACATTATCTGAGTTCTTATAGTCATGACATTGCATAGGGAAGCAGGGTCATTCCCCACAAAAATATTTAATAATGTACTGGCCACTTATAAAAACAGTCCTGACCCAAATACCCATCCCCATGTCACTCTAACATCTGTTCTCACCAATCATATCACCATCTATTTTGATCAACCTCTTATTTGATTTTTAATAAATATATGATATACATAAATATTTTAATAAATATTATATATATATAATATTTAGCATAAATTGATTTTAAATTAAAATTGCAAATCTTGAAAGATGTTAGATCTCACAGAGCTAAAAAAAGTGTTGGTAACATCTTGAGTCACCAGCAAAGCTAATGCTAAATGAAGATTATTAGCAGAGTTAGATCAGTTAAAGATTAAGAAGGAGAAAATCAACCAGGAAAATAACAAGAAAGAGTTTTCAAATGAGAATCATTTAAAATCAAAGGATTTAAGATAGGCGCTTGGAAGGAAGTCTTGTAATATTTTTGTAGAAATTACTATCTTTATGATTGTGCTGGGAAATGAACTATGAACTTGAAAGATGTGATCTCAAGATATTTAATTTTATCAGAAAATGGTATACCCAAAACAATCCAATTTAAATAGATTTATATTAAGTAGACTTTCCTGGTGCTAGTTTTCCTAGGAAACAGGAGAATTCCTGCACATATAAAGGAACCAAAACAAAATAGTCATAGTCTTCTCATCAGCAACAATAAATCCTGAACATAGTGAAACCATGCCTTTAAAATCTAAGATAAAATGACTTTATATCAATAATTTTACACATAATCAAACTACTCATCAAATATGAAAGCAAAAGAATAACACTCAAGAACTGTTAGGTAAAAGATAGCCACGAGCAGCTGGGGAAGTGGAAGGTAAGGTTCAAGGGAAAAAAAAACTGCCTGAACACCACCTAATTAGGGGCTCCCATTTGAAGATAACAAAGGCTTTCCTTGCCTGTTGGGAACAGGACAAACCAGTCCCAACCAGATCCCAATGCAGATGCCATCAAACAAAACAAAGAAGCACCCTAACTACACCTCATCATAATCTCATTAAAATAAAATTGCAGTGGGCTGTTCTGTGAGCATTCTGGGACAAAGGACATATGTAAATGGACCTGTCAATTAAATGACCTCATCCTGTCAATCAAAGAGGTGACTCCTAGCCAGAAGGTAATAAAAAGGCCTCCTGCCTAAAGGATTGGAGCCTTTGTCTATCTTCACTCTGGCCCACTCTTCCCTTGGAGTGTACTCAAATAAAGCTTTCACTCTGCTTTGCTATTATGTTTCTGCCTTTCAATCCTTCGTTTTGACAGGGATAAGAACCAAGGAGAACAAACTCAACCCACAACAGAACTCTGAAAGTTTACCTACCATATACTCTTCAGCAATATTTTAAGAGACAGGTAGAGAGAGAGAGAGATGATAGAGAAATGATAGAGAGACAGAAATGATAGAGATGATTGATAGAAAGATGATTGAGAGATAGAGAGAAGGAAGAAAGGGAGGGAGAGAAGGAAGGAGGAGGGAAAGAAAAGTGAGAGATAGTATAGACAGTCCAAGAAAATGGCATGGAAGGCAGGAGGAGATTCTTGCTTTGGGTAATAAAAGACCAAGTAATTTAAGCCAAATCCAACCACACTTGAAAGAATACACAGAATTTTGACTAAATATACTGTTAAAAATCTTCTTAAAAGCATCAAATGGAGAAATGGACAACATTTCCACTGTGCATTTCTAAGAGTGATTTTTTGAGAAAGTCATTGTCTTGCCTGAGTGTTTCAGCCCCAGGCCAAGTTCACTATGGATTCGGTGAGACTGAGAAATGACAACAGAACATTCTTGGGGTAAAGGGGTTTATACCTGGCTTTATTCTCATGGTGGTAGGTTGAGCAGTAGAATCACATCTTCATCCAGCAGTCTGCAGATCTGTAATCAACCTCCATCTCTGCCTCCACCCAGAGCACTGGGCAGAGCTCTTTATATAGTGACTCAGTCAGTAATAGCTCATTGCCTACAGGTGTGGAAGCATTAGACTAGCAATAGGCCAATTACATCATCAAGTAGTTTAGGGTCAGGTGAGGATGCTGGCCATAGGACTTTCCATTTTCCCCACAGTCATTTTATGCATTATATATATTTTTTTATATTTCTTGACTAATTTTTTTTACCAGAAATGGTAATTTATTACCAGAATAGCAAATCTGTGAGTCACTATCTTAACAGGATGATTATTTGTCAAAATGAGGTTTTGGGTTTGATTATAGTTTTAGTGCATGCTAGTCAAACTGAATCCTTTTATGAGGTGACAGATGTGTGAAATTTGAATACAATTTTAGAAAAGCAATCTACACATTGCCAAAAGTTTACTTTGACAGGTTAAATGAAGAAAAGCCTAATTTACTAGTTTGAAACTATTTTGATAGTAACAAAGGTATTTATTCCTTTACCTGGCATATATTTATATTTAGAAAATATGACTCAAATAAATATGGTTCATTGTGAGTGACTACAAATTCTCACTTTAAATGAGAGAGTACAGTAGTTTAACAGTGTAAGTTTTTCTTTAGAACAATGGTTTTAACTTATTTGTAAAAGCCAAAGCCTGAATTCTTTTGGGAACTTCCCAGAGACTATTAACTCTCTTTAACAGTTAATAGTGATCCCCAGATGTAACTATTCACATTTTAATGAAAAGAAATGTAATCATATTACAGATTTTTCTCTAAAAGCTTTGTAATATAAAGTTCTATAAATTCGTAGAAGAAAATTCTTTGTGATTTCAATGCTAAAAGTACTTTTTTTGGCTCTTGAGAGTATTGAGAAGGCCTTTTAAATTCTATCGTTGAAAAAGAGAATGAGGAATTGCAGCTTCTTTGTTTTTAAAAGTAATTGACAAAACTCATTTGTGCATGAAAACTTCTATTTATTTCAAATTCCACTTATGCTTTACATATCATCTTAGAAGGTAAGTTTTATTTGACATACTTAGTGTTTGGCTAGTTATATGCAGACATGTTTCCTTTCCTAGATTTTTAGAATTGTTAAATATGAAAAATATTTCAGTAATCAGTTATGCTTGTTTGTAAATTATTAAGTTTTAGAACCTATTTGCATTTGTGATTTTTAAAATAATATTTAAAATTTCATAGTCTACTTAAGGTGAATGGAAATCACTGATTTAAGTCTAAGAAAAAAGGGACAACTCAAGCAACATACATCTAAAATATGAATAATTTCATTTGAGGCAAAAACGTTTGTCTTTTTCACTTTTTCACTTGAAAATATTAATATATTGTTTAGTTCTATTTAAATCTATCTGATATTCTTTGCACTTATGTTCATTTTTATTTTATAGAAATTTTACAATAAAATAATTAACACTTAAAAACAAAAAAGGGGAAAAAAGGAATACAGAACAAGGGGAACAAATAAAAAGTACACAGGACGCTTGATTTAAAATCAATACATCAGTAATTATATTTACTATAAATGGGTTAATGGTCTAATTAAAAGGTAAAAAATACTAGTTCAGATATACACACACATATATCCATATAAATATATATATATATGATATATACAAGATATTCAAAACATACAGCACAAGGTTGAAAGTAACAGAATAAAAAATTATGCAATGGAAAAAAAAGTTATATTAATACCATATATAATAGGCTTTAGGGCAAAAGACATTACTTGTCATAATGATGGTCCCTCACATTTCAAAAGATTCAGCCCACAGGTAGAGCAATATTAAACTTAGCATAAGCTAATAACATAATTCTAATAACAAATGCTAAGTATAAAAAGCAAAATGTTAAAGGATAAGGAGAAATAAATTCATAATCATGCTGTGAATCATAACACATCTTTTCAATAATTGATAGACAAAAATCATAAGGACCGTAAAACAAGGCTCTTTGACTGATGAAAAAACATATAAATCCACAGATCCAAGCTCAATGAATGCCAGTCAGAAGAAATATGATGAAAACAATGCTGAGGTATATCAGAATGAAACTGCAAAACACCCACTGGCATCTTAAAAACAGGCAGAAGGAAAAAAGAGACATTATGTATGAAGGAATAAGGTTTAACTGACAGCACACTTATCAAAAATTATTCAAACCAGAAGACAATGGAGAAATATTAAAAAACTGAAAGAAAAAAAAACTTGTCACTTAGAATTCTTCAGCCAGAAAAAAAATCTTACAAAAATAAAGGTAAATAAAGACTTTTTCAGAAAATCAAAGCTGAGAAAATTTATCCCTAGCATTTCCCCTGCAAGAAGTATTAAAAGAAGTTCTTTAAGCAAAAGGAAAATGAAGAAAATTTGACTACATAAAGGTATAAAGACTAACCCCATACACAAAAGTAAATTCAAAATGGATCAAAGACCTGAATGTAAGTCATGAAACCAAAAAACTCTTAGAAAAAATAGGCAAAAATCTCTTGGACATAAACAAGAGCAACTTCTTCATGAACATATCTCCCTGGGCAAGGGAATCAAATAAAAAATGAACAAGTGGGACTATATCAAGCTGAAAAGCTTCTGTACAGCAAAGGACACCATCAATAGAACAAAAAGGCATCCTACAGTATGGGAGAATACATTCATAAATGACATGTCAGATAAGGGGTTGACATCCAAAATATATAGAGCTCATGCACCTCAACAAACAAAAAAGCAAACAATCCAATTAAAAAATGGGCAGAGGATCTGAACAGATACTTCTCCAAAGAAGAAATTCAGATGGTCAACAGGCACATGAAAAGATGCTCCACATCGCTAATCATCAGAGAAATGCAAATTAAAACCACAATGAGATATAACTTCACACCAGTAAGGATGGCCACCATCCAACACAAACAACAACAAATGTCGGCAAGGATGAGGAGAAAGGGGAACCCTCCTACACTGCTGGTGTGAAAGTAAATTAGTTCAACCATTGTGGAAAGCAGTATGAAGGTTCCTCAAAAAGCTAAAAATAGAAATATCATTTGACCCAGGAATTCCACTCCTAGGAATTTACCCTAAGAATGCAGCAGCCCAGTTTGAAAAAGACATATGCACCCCTATGTTTATGGCAGCACTATTTACAATAGCCAAGAAATGGAAGCAACCTAAGTGTCCATCAGTAGATGAATGGAATAAGAAGATGTGGTACATATACACAATGGAATATTATTCAGCCATAGAAGAAAACAAATCCTACCATTCTCAACAACATGGATGGAGCTAGAGGGTATTATGCTCAGTTAAATAAGTCAGGCAGAAAAAGACAAGTATCAGATGATTTCACTCATATGTGGAGTATAATAACAAAGAAAAAAACTTAAGGAACAAAACAGCAGCAGACTCACAGAACCCAAGAATGGACTAACAATTACCAAAGGGAAAGGGACTGGGGAGGAAGGGTGGGAAGGGAGGGACAAGGGGGAATAAGGGGCATTACAATTAGCAGACATAATGTGGGGGGGCATGGGGAGGGCTGTACAACACAAAGACAAGTAGTGATTCTATAGCATCTCACTACGCTGATGGACAGTGACTGTAATGGGATATGTGGTGGGGACTTGATGATGCAGGGAGTCTAGTAACCATAATGTTGCACATGTAATTGTAGATTAATGATACCAAAAAAAGAGGTATAAAGAGTATTAACTGATAAATATGTGAGTAAATAAAAATATATTTTAGCTCACATTTAAATCTCTTTTAAAGAACATTGACACTTTAAAGCATAAATCATAACACTGAATCATGTAGTTTATAGACAATGTAAAAGTACAATGTATAACTATAATAGTACAATGGATGGGAGCCAATAAATGAAAGTATATTTTTGTAAATGTGTTACAGTAGAGAGGAAATATTACAAAAGTATTTGAAAGTACACAGTGATAAATTAAAGATGTATATTGTAATCCCTAGAGCCACCACTAAAATACAAAAACAAATCAGAGAGAAACTGATATTAAAAATAATGTGGAATTTTTAAAGACTCGAGTAACCCAAAGGAAAATAAAAAGAACAAAAAAGGAATAAAGAACAGAAAAGACAAAGGGAAAACAAGTATCAAAGTGATAATTTAAACCCAGCATGTCAAGAATTACATTACATGTAAATGGTCTAAACACTCAATTGAAATGTAAGGTTGCCAAAGTGGATAGAAATTGAAGCCCCTACTATATGATAGCCATAAGAAATCCAATTTAAATATAAAAAGACTAAGAGGTTGAAATGAAAAGAACAGAAAAAGGCAACATGTGAAAATTAGTCACAATAAAAGTGGTATAACTATACTAATACCAGAAAAAGTAGATTTCAGAAAAGAAAATATAACCAGTGAAAAAATGATGCCTTTCATGTTCATAAAAAATTCAATTCATGAAAAGGATAGAACAGTGCTAAGTGCTTATGCATCTAATAACAGAGCTTTCAATGCATGAAGTAAAAATGGATAGGACAGGAGAAAGAGATAAATCCAAGAATATAATTGCAGATTACAGTATTTGCCTGTCAATTACAGTAGAATAAGTAGATAGCAAATGAGTAGAGATGTAGAATATTTGAATGCCATTATATGCAGCTTGACCTAATAGATATTTATAGAAAACTACACCCCAAAATAATAGATTAACATTCCATTCAAGTGCACATTCTTTAACAATAAATAATAAACAATATTCTTTACCACAACATCTTGAAAAGAAGGCTAAAACCATACAAAGTATTTTTCTGACCACAATAAAATTAAACTAGAAATTTTACTAACAAAATTTCTGGAATTCTCCAACTATTTGGATATTAAAAAACATATTTATAAATAACCCATGGGTCAAAGAAGAATCCATAAGGAAAAGTAGAATATATTTTGAACTGAATGAAAAATTTTAAGCCACAACACATAAAAGTTAGTGGGCTACATCTAATGAATTGTTTAGAGGGAAAAATAAGCCCTTATATTAGAAAAGAAGAAAGATCTAAAATCTATGATACAACTTTTCACATTAATAAACTATAGAAAAAAGACCAAATTAAACCCAAAGTAAGCAGAAGGAAGGGCATAAGAAAGACAAAAGCAGAAATCAATGAATTAGAAAAAAGCACTAGGAAAATTAATGAAAAAATTTTAAAAAGGTCCTAGAAAGTAAACCTTTCAGAATGTGATTCTCAAAGTGGATCCCTCACTGGCCAACAGTCCCCAGGATGATGAGAAGACTGTGCTGATGACGGCTCAGTGTGTTGTCACATCACAATTACTAGGACTTTCACCTGAGCTGAATTAGAATGGGGCACATACAGAAGGGGAAGCATACACAGGTGACCCTTGAACAACACATGTTGGAACTGTATGTGGGTCTGCTTATTTTCAATAAATATGTTGGAAAATATTTTGGAGATTTGTGACAATTTGAAAAAAACATTTTCTCTAGCTAACTTTAAGAATACAGTACATAGTACATATACAAAATACATTAATTAACTGTGTTATTAGTAAGGCTGTCCACAATAGGGTCAAGTTTTGGGGGAGTCAAAAGTTACATGTGGATTTTTGACTGCACGCACAGGGTCAGTTCCCCTAAACTCCATGTTGTTGAAGGGTCAACTGTATGAGTATTCAGTTGGTCTGGCAGTTGGGCCTCTTTTCAACCATTTGTATTTTCTTATTTTTCTATGACTGACAGAACTTGCTTTCCAAATTAAACATATTTTTTAAGAAAAAGATGCATGTCCAAGATTTGGCAATATCTGGAACAGACACCATGAGGAAAACTCTAAATTCAGAAAAGGGTTTAAACTATACCTAAGTATGAGAACCATTGCATTTTAGAACCCCAAAGTACTTCAGCAATAAACCCGATCAAGCAGGGTTTTTCACAGAGCAGGAAGCCAAGCACTACAGAACTGAGGAGGATTATTCAGAGTCACACTCAAATTGGTAGAAAAGCTAAAATTAGCATCCGACTCTATGCTCTGAATTAATAGTAACTAAAATTTCTGAACTATAAATCAGAACATAAGGTCTTAATATGTGTTGGTGTCTTGCTTCAGAAGAGAGAGAATACCTGAAAAAATAGAGTTTGGAGCTTAAAAAACAAAAGAACTGGTATCCTAGGAACATTTAGAAAATTTGTGGAGTTAACGGGACATGATATTTAAAACTGGGACCACTTGCAATATATTGTTGCAATGCACATAACACTTTCTTTGGTATAACCCCTCTTTTTTTTTTCTTTTTCAAAAAAAAATACTGAGCCTGGATAATTTTTTGCATATGATTCTCCCATCCTTCCTCTTCCAATTAGATTTTAAATTACTAGAAGGTAAGGAATTTCTCTTAGCCTGATCATTTCCATTTCCCTAAAAGAATCCTCCATAGACATTCACTTAATATTTGTTGATTTTGCTTCTGTATGTGGGCACACGTAGCAGAAAGGAAAATGTATCAAAAGCAGAACCATGACTAATTCATTTCACTGTGATTCCTAATTTCCTACTAAATGTCTCATGAGAATTATCCTAGATTATGCTTTTGAGAGGTAAATAAAACTTTTGGGGAAAAACTATGAGTATATGAATAACACCTCAGAACTTGCTGTGTCTGTGTGTCCTCTGGGAAGAATACCGTGTGCACATCCATAGGACCTCCACGTCCATGTTAGGATTGCCCCATTCTTTGCACCCTGCCAAGAACCCTCCCCACCAAGGACAACTGGGGACGGTGGGGATCAAATGCATGAGGTAGCCACACAGCATACAGCAGGCCTCAGCAGCCTGCCCACCCAGAGGCACCTTGCCGTTGGATCTGTCGCCAGAACACACCCTTATTTTGCTCTTGTTGGTATCTGGTAGAATGAAAAGGAGGGTGATTTATTCAAACTATGCTCAAATATTTCATGAAGAAAAAAGGGGGCCTGATTAAATGGGAAGAAGAAAGGATAGCATTATAGTTTCCACAAGAATCCTTTCAATTGAAATTCTGACTGAATCCTTATCGATCTAAAGTAAAAACATGAAAAGAACTAGAAAGAGGAAGGGGAGAAGCAGCCTCAGCCAGAGCATGGAGAACTGGGAAAGAATTCTGCAACATGGATTCCCCAAAGACAATTAGCTTCATTATTTCCATGGGCATTCACTGCATTCAGTGTATTTTGATGGACTTTTCTGCTAATTAGACTAAATGACCTTCAGCATTTCTATACAATCAGTTACATTCTATAGAGTATTTATTATCAGTAGTATTTTGATAGCAATTCAATTTGTAGCTTACATGCTAGAAGAGACTTTTTTTGATATTTAAAATATGCAAGGGGAATACTATGCTTAAATATTTTTAGGGAAAGGTTTAAATGAAGAAAATCAAATATAAATTATTATATAATTTCTTCCAATTCTGTAATCCTATAGTTTGCCTCTTCACAGTTCTTTACAGCTACAGGTGGACTTTAAATTCAACTGAAATATGTCTGAAGACAATCAAAGTCTATGCTGTTCCAAAAAAAGTAATTTGAGCAAATGAAGATACAAGGAAACTAATAACTAGTTAACTGATAATTAAGAGAGCCTAATAGGTAGGAAATATTTCTAGTAATTAGACTTGGGCTTCTGAAATGGGCTGAAATGCAATAGACTACGGAGCAGCCCACCGCTGGAAACTCTGAGATAGAAGGTAGGTGATTGACGGGCTAATAAGGATTCTCGCGCTGGAGAGAAGATTGAGCTAGGTGTTTCCACAGTCCCTGCCCAACATGACATTTGTATCATGCACTTACACTTCTAGTCAAGGTATCATGGAAATTAAGATGGAATGTGGCCCGAATGTTGAGGGAATGTGGCCCCGGGGCAGGACGAACTCTGTGTCTGACTTCCTTTGTATGGAGCACAGGGTGGTGGTAGGACTGCTCTTGTGATTGGGAAAATCTGAGTCTGAGGCATAGGCGCTTTCTGCTACCTACAAGTAGGCTGTTAAATGAAAAAAACACTGTTCAGAGACCTGCATGCATCCCTTTTCTTTCTGCTCAAGAACTGGCCTACAAACTCCATGGACGGAGGACCTACAAACATCAGCTCCCTCTCCCAGAAGCCTCCACATAGAAACCCAGATGGATCTCATCACTGCTGCTTTGTGGTAGCATTATCCTTCAAGGGTCCTATCTAGCTCTCCTGACTTCTGGGGCTCACTTTGGAGAGTGCAGACACCAGGAGAGAGAAAACCAGTGCAATTGGAGTCTCAGTAAAGGACATCATGAGGAAACAGCCTTGAGATAAAACATGCTGACAGAGGCAGCCAGAGCTGTCTGAAGGGCTGTTCCTTTATACATCCCTAGAGGCTCTCGACTTAAGGGGCCATGCTGACATCATAGATAACTTTACCACTTTGAATTGTTGTCAGATTTTTATTAAAACTTTATTGACCCAAAAATAGGCAATTTATCCATTCATCTACTGATGGATACTTAGATTGCTTTCATTTCTTGGCTATTGTAAATAGTGTTGCGATAAACATAGGGATGCATATGTCTTTCTCAAACTGCGCTGCTGCATTCTTAGGGTAAATTCTTAGGAGTGGGATTCCTGGGTCAAATGGTATTTCTATTTTGAGTTTTTTGAGGAACCTCTATCCTGCTTTCCACAATGGTTGAACTAATTTCACCAGCAGTGTAGGAGGGTTCCCCTTTTTCCACATCCTCGCCAACATTTGTTGTTGTTTGTGTTTTGGATGTTGGCCATCCTAACTGGTGTGAGGTGATATCTCATTGTGGTTTTAATCTGCATTTCTCTGATGATTAGCGATGTGGAGCATCTTTTCATGTGCCTGTTGGCCATCTGAATTTCTTCTTTGGAGAAGTGTCTGTTCATATCCTCTGCCCATTTCTTAATTGGATTATTTGCTTTTTGTTTGTTGAGGTGTGTGAGCTCTTTGTATATTTTGGATATCGACCCCTTATTGGGTGGAGTATAAGAACAAAGAAAAAACTGAAGGAACAAAACAGCAGCAGACTCACAGAACCCAAGAATGGACTAACAGGTACCAAAGGGAAAGGGACTGGGGAGGATGGGTGGGAAGGGAGGGATAAGGGGAAAAAGGGGCATTACGATTAGCACACATAATGTAGTGGGGGGGCATGGGAAAAGCAGTATAGCACAGAGAAGACAAGTAGTGATTCTATAGCATCTCACTACGCGGATGGGCAGTGACTGTAATGTGGTATGTGGTGGGGACTTGATAATGGGGGAAATCTAGTAACCAGTGTTGCTCGTGTAATTGTATATTAATGATACCAAAAAAAAAAGTAAGTGCATGAAAGTGGTAATAGACAAATAGCTTTTGTTGTACCGAAATTTTAAGAGACTGTATTTTCAAGCAAATAACTTCTCTTTTTAAACATTATTTATGTTATAACCAGTTGAGTTTAATTCATGCAAAATAAAGCTATATTTATAAAAATGAAAAAAATGGGCAATTTGTCTATTTATTATGACACTTTTCTAGCAGATAGCAGCACTGTATCTTGCTCTAATAAAATCAATATGTGTATTGCAACCATCCCCTGACAAAGGACAAACAAGTTTGATAAGCAAAAGGCCCCTTTGGTCAAATATCTAAAATAACCTGTGTTTTCACATGAAGAAATTACACTTCTGACTAGTGTACTGATAGGTATCTGAAAATGTGAGCAAAAAAGTCCTCTGTTGGTATCAGTGCACAAGTTAAACATGCTACTGGATAAGATAGTTCATATTGTCTGCTCTTTGTTTACTGATCAGAACAGTATCTCTTAGTTCTTCACTTAAATCTACAAATCACTTCATAATGACATAAGTCACTAGGTAACAACAAATATTCATTTCCCATTAATAATGTGCAACATCAGTGTTACTTAGACATAAATTAGAAATTACTATGTAACCATCCATTTAATGGCTAATGATTATTTTTTGTTATGGAAATTCTGGCAGCACAAAAATTAACTGCCTTTAAATTATTGCAGCCTCTTGTTACATAGACATTATTCAATGCTACACTCAAAATGTTGCAGGAAACAAAATTCAGTCAATACTGTCCATGAAAAAATCAAAAGAAATAAAAAATTCTTTAAAGAAACATGAAGCAATGCTGTTCATTAAAACTGTATCATGATGTGAGACTCTACAAGAAACTGTAGTTTCTTGACTCCCCCATCAACTTCTCCAAAATTGAGTTGCCAGGAAAAAGGAAGATTTAATTCACCTATAAATCTTACCATCAGTCTAGCTATGATCCAGAACTAAACTTCAAAATCAGTTTTTCCTGTATTGGGTATGCCAATATTGTCTTTAAAAGAAACTCTTACGATAATGACGAATAGCATGGCCTTTTTGTTGTCCTAGTTATTTGCTACTCTAAGTGTAGTCTGCGAACTAGCAACATCACTATTACCTGGGAGGTTGTTAGAACTGCAGGATCTCAGGCCTACCGGAGCTACTGAATTAGAATCTGCATTTCAACATGATCTCCAGATGATTCCAATGCACACTCCAGTTTGAGTACTGTTCCAGATGACATATGTAATTTGAAAATTATCATGAATTTGAGTTACTGTAACTTTGTAAAATTTTACAATTTGTATTGACCGATGACCATAGTAAGGCATACAATGTTGCTGTGATATCAATAACTTTAAGTTATTTTTTAGAAATCAGCTGTCCCTCGTTAAAATATTGCATTTCCCTTATGATTAGTGATGAATATAAGAAAACCTCAACATCACTAACCATGAGGGAAATGGAAATCAAACCCACCATGAGATATCACTGCACACCTGGTCAGGTTGGCCAATTTTCAAAAAAAAAACAAAAAACAAAAGATAATAAGTGTTGGCAAGGATGTGGAGAATTTGAAACCCTTGTACCCCATTGGTAGGAATGAAGAATGGTATAGCCACCATGAAAAACAGCATGAAGAGTCCTCCAAAAATTAAAAAAAGAACTACCACATAATTTAGCAATCTCATTTCTGAGTATTTATCCCCCCTGCCAAAAATTGAAATCATGCTCTAGAAGAAATATTTGTACTTTCATGTTCATTGCAGTATTAATCACGATTGCCAAGATTCAGGAAACAAACTAAATGCCCAACAGTGGATGAATGGATAAAGAAAATGTGGCACACATGCACAACGGAATATTATTCAGTTTTAAAAAAGGAGATCCTGCCATTTGCAACATGAAGGAACATTGAGAACATCATGCTAAGTGAAACAAGCCAGTCACAGAAGGACAAGTTCTGCAAGATTCCACTTACATGAGGCATCTAAAATAGTCAAACACACAGAAATAGAGAATGGAAGGTAGTTAAGAGGAGCTGGACGAGGGGGAAATAAGAGTTGTTATTCAACAGTTTAAAGTTTCAGTTATGCAAGATGATTAATTTCTGAAGATCTGTACAACATTGTGCTTATAGTTAACAATACTGTATATATAGTACAGTTAAAAATTTCTTAAGAAGGTAGATCTCATGTTAGGTGTTCTTAACCACAATTCTTTTTAAGTTTTATAACAGCATGTACAGCATAGTCACACTTTTTGTTAAAGGCTATTATGCACAGAAGAATAAAATCTCATAAATCAAATATGTGTATAAAACAATGTAATATACTTCCAGTAATACTTGACCAGACTCATATCCAAATACTTTTATAGCTCTCAGAACATACTTAACTTTCCCAACATTAGTCACCAATGGGGGAAATATCTTCTTAAAATTAAAATGTATAAACTCCTTAGTGCCTAAAATGTCACAAAAGAGATGTCACACAAGAAAAAGGAACCATGTCTATACAAAAAAAGGTATTGGAGAAAGTAAGACTTCCATCTCTCATAGGAAACTGAATTTCCACAAAAGCAAGATGTGTATTTTGAAACAAATTTTTATACTCCAGTGGCTGTTTTTTCCAAAGTTTGATTAAAAGTTCAAAACGCCTATTGCATTGTTTAATAATTCAATTTGCATAACTCCTAAAGAATGGCTTCATGTTTGTAATATTCCTCATTATTGAGGAAGACGCACTTTGTAATTTGCACAAAAACACCAGAAGAGCCAGTGGCAGCCTTGAGGGTTAGTTAGCACAGCACACAGGAGACAGCATGAAAAAGGGTTAAGAGCCAGCACGGAGACTTAAGTTTGGTATCTGATTCCACACCTATCAGCTGATAGGTTCACGCCTTCCCCCCTGTGCCTCAGTTTCCTCATCTGCAATATGGGACTGATTCAGTTACAGTCATTATTATATAAAAGTAGTGCTTTTTATATAATAAAAATAATACTTTTATTATATAATACTAGCTGTCAGCATTATTATTATCTTTAGTGTAATTTAAAGTGCATATCACAGTTCTTAAACTCTAATTTCATGCAACATATGATATCTGTTAGTGTTATCAGAATCATCCCATTGCAGGAAACTGAAGGAAAATGAGGAGGGGAAACAACCTTCTCATTAAAGCTTTGATGTGGACATGGCATGCCACTAATTTCAATTTGGAAAGGATGGGTTTTTTCACTCAACTAAGAGTCAGGAAAATGTTATGAATACAGTAACTTTTCTTTTTGGTACCCATCTTGCCTCTGCTTATAGAAAAATCTGTTTTTCACTCATAATTATTCCATTCATTGAACTGCTGAATGCTTAGGACACACTGGTGAATAGTACATGATTCCTGACCTAAAGACTCTCCCTTTAACAGAGATAATTATTAGTGTAGGTAACAGCACAGTAGCTAAATCATCAGCAGCTTTTTCTAACCACCACTGCAAGCTTTAAATATCAGAAATAGAGTGATCAAATAGATGACTAGCTCCAGGAATAATCCCAAAGCTAGACTGTTAACTTAATTCTTTGATCTTTGTCCTATGGTGGGCCTTTCTCTAATGCTATAAATTGCATAAGTAATGTTTTTAAGAAAGAAAACGCAAATGTTGATCAACAAATTGTGTTAGAAAATGGTATTCTGTTGTCCTATGAGGCTTAGGGGGACTATTAGGGCTGATGTAGATTCCCAGAGGTTCTAGTGAAAATGCTGCTACACTAACTATATCATCTATTCAAATAACAGCTAATGTTTTCCCACCTGCCTGCAGCCACACACCAAGATCCTGACGTCCATGTCATTGCTACAGAGCCAGGGTAAAAGACTTAGCTGATAAACTGTCTTCACACCCCGGACAGAGGGACCCAGGTGCTTTAAGAAGAAGCTTCCATGGCTTCATTTGGCTGGACTATTTCAACAAAACAGCTGTGGGGTATTGTGACTATCATAACTAGTGAATAACCACACTGAGACACAGACTTGGCATCCTTCAGGAGCAGACAATCCCTGGGAAGACAAACACCTCCTAGCACTCAAACCCCCCACGTCTCTGATCCATCACCAGAGAAGCGCTGCAGGTATCCATGGCCATCCACTCCTGGGGCTGGTGTCTGCCTCAGCGGCATCAACCAGGCTGCTCCAGAAGTCCCTTGGCAAGCATCTCAATATGACTTTAGTACATCACTTGTCATTCTTTGTCTAACTAAGCTTCATATGCTTTTGGATTCTACTATACATTTTTTTTCAGTGATTAAAATAATAACATTCTGACTGCTTCATTGATTCGATTCCCAACAGTGGTCTAACTTAATTCGTTCCACCATGGTGCTTTTATTTCATTCTCCTCACTCACCAATGACTTTCTTAGTTTCTCTTAGATCATCTTTCAGGTCAGCAGGAATTTCAGAGGCAAAAGAAGCCGAATTGAAGGAGTAGGGAGAGTGGCGATAGATAAGCAGTGATGAACAAGATGTGAGCTCTGCGTGCGTTATTCAGCAAATGTTTGAACTTCCCGCCTCCAAATTCATACGCTGAAGCCCCAGCGCTCAATGTGATGGTATTTGGAAATAGAGTCTTTGGGAGGTACTTAGGGTCAGAAGAGGCAATGAGCATGGGGTCTTCACGAAGGCATTAGCACTCTTAAGAGACACCAAAGAGCTTGCTTGCCCTCCGTCTCTCACTCCCTTGCTCTCTTGCTCTCTTGTGACGTGTGTGTGTGCATGTGTGTGTGTATGAGCACTCATATATTGAGAAGAGGCCATGTGAGAACACAGAGAGGAAGCAAGCATCTAAAAGCCAGGAAGAGGATCCTCACCATGATCTGAATTAGTCAGCACCTTCCCATCCTCCAGAATTGTGAGGAATAAATTCCTGTTGTTTTAAGTCACCCAGTGTATGTTATTTTGTTATGGCCACCACTAGCTGACTAGCATGGAATAGTCCCAACATTATTGGTCTGAATATCATTGTAAATCTTTAATATTTTGGGACCTCCATTAGCACTGGAGCATGTCAGGAATTAATTTATTTATTCATGCATTTATATGTAAGGCTTACAGAATTAGGAAATATAAACTATATACTTAGAAATGACAGTAACTGACATTTATTAAAGGACTACATTATATCAGAGTTCTCTTTGAAATTTTAAGCTATACAGTCACCATAAACTTAAGTATAAGCATGTTCCAAAATGCATGAGGAGATTACTCATAAGAATACAGTGCACCAAAAATTCAAATGTAATACCACTTTAACTAAAACAAATTCTTTTTAATCATTCAACAATTTTAATGAAATTCTTTCTACTTGGCATGGTGCTAGGGGCTGTCTGTGCAAGAGTGTGTGGTGAGGAGTAAGAAATCAGGTAAAGCATATGGCATGAGCCCCACCCTTTATGGGCCTAATCCCTGACATCCCCAAACCCAAAAAACACCCACCTGAATAAGCTTCTGCAATAATGAGTTTGCCTGTGTCTATCATAGACATATCCATTATTGACTTCATTTTTCAAATTCTCATTCCTATGCTGTTTATTGTGGCTTCAAATCTAGTGTGAAATATACATCCTTATTCCCAAAGTGAGCATTTTTCCAAGTATAAAGATAGGAATCAATTTGATTTTCAGAGTTAATACAGCCTAGTAATGTATTATGCAAAAAAAGAAAGGAAAAAAGGCTGAGCTTAAAAGTTTTTCACTTACATACAAAAACAGATTATTCAAAGGCACACAGGCTGCATTCAAGGCTCTCCTCTGGAGATAATGAGACACCATCTGCTTGTCACTCATTTACAGTTTTATTAAGTTAGAGAAGAATGTTCAAATACTCTTCCTGAGCTAGTTGCACCATCTATTTTTTCATAGTGCATAACACAAATGCAAACATTTCTTTTAGAAACTCAATAGACTATTTTATTAAAAGAAATGCACTTTTTGAATATATTTAATCTCTCAGTAACATCGTCTAGCAGGAAAATGTATTTCCTCCTTCAAAGAATATTTAAGAGCTCATTGACACCTGTTTCACATTTATTTTAAAAAAAGAAAAATGTAAACTTGAGTGTCACCACCACCCAGGCCTACAGGAGCATAAAATGAAAATGCAAACGCAGAAGCACAAAGGATTAGATGGAGAGAAATGCTTCCCTGACCAGGAAAGGAGGGTACTAGTCTGTGGGATCAAAAGTAGATTTGGGGGATTAATATGAGTAACAGGTAATCTCCCATTGTAAAATATGTTCTTAAGACCTTTCATGCCCTAAAAGTATGCAGTGGAATATTACATCAAAAAATAAAATAAAAGACTGTTCCCATAGCAATTGATTTCAGAACAATTGAAAACTAAAGTATGTAATATAAACTTTTATTCACCTATAAAAGGCAGGAAGTAAGGTTATAAATGGCTTTACTCCTCAAGAACTATTTCTCATATGTAAATGGTGTCTGAGAGCTATAACAGCTCGAGGATACTATTTTGCTAAAGTAGTTTGCTCTCATATGGGACAGCATAAAAAAAATGTCACAGGCAGGTAGAAAGTTCATGCACTAACAAAAAGGAAAATCCAAATCACAGCAAAGAGGTTTATATACAAACCAAATAAATAATACTATTTTAATATTATTTACAATAAATAGTTTTTAAAACTATTATTTTTTTAGAAGTAGAAACTTCAGTTTGGAAAAGCACAAGTCATCAATGGGTCCTAGGGAAAATAAATGGAATGAACTACAGAACACGGGACGAGAATGACTGTAGACAAAAGGAGAGGTCCTTCATCAGTCGAAATAAGAGAAAGAATCAAAAAGAAGCAGAAGGACCAGTTTTCTCTCTCTCTTATCCACAAGTACAACCTTTAGACACCTTCCATGACTCAAGACACTTCCACACTGAAACCTTTCCTGTCGTCCCCAGTCAGATTCGCCCACTCCTCTCCCGTCATCTCATTCAATGATGACAGCCTCACAAGCTGCTCTCCCTCGGGATAGCAGAGCCTGGCAAACTGTGGATAAATAGTAAGTACTCAGTAACTAGTTCTTGGAATTAATGAATTTCTCAAAATATGTTTGATATTTCTAGATTTTCCTCCTCAACATGTCCATCAGATGGCTTCAGGGACAAAAGACAGGGAAGGGAAAAGATCAATCTGATGATAATTTATATTGAAAATTCTTTGCACAGGGACTCAAAATTCCTTATAACTTTATAGTCGACACAGAGCCTTGCACAAGGCTTTGTGTTCAGTAACTCTAGATGGGTATTGGTAGGTTTAAGTTGTTAGCTTGGTTTAGATGAAGGACTTTTTTTAGTCTAATTACTATGGTTCTGCAAACAGAATCCTAATATTGTTGAAGTTGTTGAGATTAATTGCAGACTTATATTTTAGAATTTTGTTCTTAATCCTGTGCCCTCAGACCCTGACTTTGGCAATTCTTTTCTCCATGCTACCCTTTTACTTTACACATATCATATCAACTGACTGGTCAGGCCATATTACAAAACCACATGCCATGGTATTAATTCTTGTGCCAGTGCCAGAGCAGAGTGGCTATCTAGCCAAAACAGCCATTCAGTAGTCATTTGTTGATGACAACCCCACCAAGCCCTACAACATGTTGATCTACCTTTCTCTGTCCTCACTCCTTTGGTATCCTCATGTCCCAATACATCTGGTGTATAGTCCAAGTTCGGGCACTAGGGCCGCTCTGGTGCATACACTCTCAGCTCTCCTGGCCAGCCTTCTGTCATTCTGTTGTACCTGTCTGGCAAAATCCAATCCTGCTTAGATCTAACTTTCCATCTATTGCTCACATGTGCCAACATAACTAAAAGCATATGAACATAAGCCACATAAAATGCTCAAAATACTGGTCTCTTGTTAATTTCATAATCAATAACTTCATAGTTTCACCCAGGAACCAGACTGCATTTTTCCAGAATATTCACTTTCCAACCCTTCTGGATAATTCCTCCTCCCCTTCTTCTCAAACTTCTAAAACCTTCTGTAATCAGGTAACAACATTGGATAAACTTTGTTACTATTGAGAAAATAAAAGCAATCAGAAGAGAACTTCTACAAAATTCTACCTTTTCTACCCAACTATTGCTTCTATCCCTGCCTTCCCTTCTGCTACCTTTATGAATGAACTGTCCCTACTTGCATCAAAGCCAAGCTTCCACTTATCCACTCAATCCTATCCCCTTTTACCTACCCAAGGACATTTTTCTAGGAATTATTCCTCTCTCCCCCATGCCATCAGTTATTTCCTTTCCATTATTTTATTTCCATTTGTAGAAAACATGGCATCATTTTTTTAACTCTCCCCCCATTTCTCATAATATTTGCTCCTTTACCTACCATTCAATTGCTCTTCTACCCTTTTTGGAAAAATACCTCAAAGAAGTTGTATGTACTTGTTCCCAGTTCATCTTTTCCCATTCTCTCTGGAACTTAATACAAATGATACTCTTATCCCCACACCTTTTCACCTATGACCTCCATGTCCTAACCCCAATCAGCCATTCTGAGTTCTAATTTCATCTGAATTATCAAAAGAGTTTGACATTGGTTATTATTCCCTTCACCGAGAAACATTTTTGTCACGTGGCTCCAGGACCCACACATTCCTGGCATTCCCCATACATCTATGGTCACTTCTTCAAAATCTCCTTGTTGTCTCCTCCAAATCTTCCCAACTACTGGACACTAGGATGCCCTAACCTCCTTGGACATCCTTTTTCTATCTAAACTCACTCTGTGTTGGTGATCTCATCCAGTCTTTTGACTTCAAATACCACCCAGAAGAAGCAATAACTCCCAGATTTATAACTCAATCCCAGACCTTTCCCCTGACCTCCACCTTAACGTCCCCTGTCCCCTACCTCAGCATCTCCATTGGGTGTCTACCCAGGATCTCAAATTTAACCTGTCCAATGGCAAACTCGTTTCTTATTTTCAACAGCACCTGTTTTCAACAGTTTTCCATCTCAGAAAATATAATTATATCCTTCTGTCTCCTCAGGATAAAAATTTTAGAGTTATCCTTAACTCCTCACACCCTACATCTAATTATCAGTAAATCCTTTTGGTTCTACATTGAAATCTTCTTCCTTCCTCTCTGACAATGCCAAATATTTGAGAGAATGTGGAGTAACTTATGAATGAGAGCAACTCTAATTCAGCACTGGTAGGAATGTAAAACCACACACACACAAAATTAAACATATTTTACCATATGGTCCAGTAATCACACTCCTTAGTATGTATCTAAAAGAGCTGAAAATTTATGTCCATAAAAAAACCTGCACACAGATGTTCATATCTTTGTTCCTAATTGCCCAAACTTAGAAGCAACCAAGATTCCCTTCAATAGGTGAACCCATAAATAAACTATGGCACATCCAGACAATGGAATATTATTCAGTGCTAAAAGGAAATGAGCTACCAAGCCATGAAAACACATGGAAGAACCTTCAATGTATATTACTAAGTGAAAGAAACCCATCTGAAAAGGCTACATACTGTGATTCCAACTACATGCCATTCTGGCAAAGGCAAAACTGTGGGGACAGTGAGATCAGTGGTTTTCATGGGGTTCAGGGGTGGGAGGCAGTGAATAGGGAGCACGGAGGATTTTTAGGACAGTGAAAATATTCTGCATGCCACCATAATGATGGATACATATTACTCTAAATTTGTCAAAACCCACAGAATGTATGCAACACCAAGAGTGAATCCTGGTGTAAACTATGGACTCTGGATGGTAACGATTTGTCAGTATAGGTTCATTGATTGTAACAAATATAACAAATAGTGAGTGATATTGATAATAGGCGAGGCTATGAATGTGTGGGGGTAGGGGGTAAATGGGAAATCTCTATATCTTCCTCTCAATTTTTCTGTGAGCCTTAAAGTACTCTAAAAAATTAAGTCCCTTTAAAAGTGTGGGGGAGTCTCAATATAAAGCATCCCAGAGCTTTGTAAAAAAGAGTCTTATAGAATTCTTATTCTTTAACCCCAAAAGTTTAATTCTATTCTAATTTTATTCAGTCCCTGGCTGAACTGTGACCTCTTGAAAGCAAAGGCTATGTATGGTTATTTTTTAAAAATCCTTAGTTCCTAACACAGTACCTAGCACATGGTGGATATTCAACAAACATTTATTAAAGTGGTATATGATGTTTTAGACTAATTTGTGTCTCATTTTAGATGGTTATTTTAATAAATTTGGTCTCTTAAATGCATCAAATAGCAATTTCCACAGAAAGTAACATTTACATTCATGGGAGGCCTTGTTCATACACTTTGGACTTAGCTGATATTCCACTTTTCCAAAACCTTTAAGTGCTTTCCTATATATTACCTGATTGGTCATGATTTTTTATTTCTTAAAGGCATCAGGATGGCACATGGATAAGAATTCTAAAAAAATATTAAACATCATATACAGAATTCCAAATTTAGCATATTACTGTTTCAATTACATTGTCAAATAATTTAAAGAAAATTTGAATGTCAACAAGTAGAAAAATTACTAAATACCAGGTACAAATCTATAGTTTCACATTTTTACCAAGGGCATTGTTCTATTCTCTTTAGGAGGTAGAGGCAAAGCATTCTGGAGTTCTGCCCTGAGGTGCAGGGGGAGGGAGAGTGAAGAGCAACAGTTTGTACTTCCAGACGACTAAGGAAGTGTTAGAGGCTGAGTTTGGATTTTTATTTACTTTTCTCTGTCTGACTGATTTCACTTAACATAGCGCCCTCAAGGTCCATCCATTGTCACAAAAGGCAGAATTTCCTTCTTTCTTATGGCTGAATAATATTCCATCACATACGTAAGCCACATCTTTTATCCATTCATCCACAGACAGACACTTAGATCGTTTTCATACCTGGCTATTATAAATAATGCTGCAATGACTAACTCTATTCAAGTAATCATTTTGCAACATA
Source organism: Smutsia gigantea (assembly GCA_032199065.1). Classification (NCBI taxonomy): domain Eukaryota; kingdom Metazoa; phylum Chordata; class Mammalia; order Pholidota; family Manidae; genus Smutsia; species Smutsia gigantea. The sequence goes on from JAVSCE010006215.1 coordinate 80,157, forward strand.
TATGTATCAAATCATCATTTTGTACACCTTAAACTTATACAACATTACATGTCACTTATATCTCAACAAAGCCATCAGATGGGGGAAGAAGGCTAGAGGCTGACCGAGCAACTGCAGGGGACAGAAGTCCCTCTGCTTGAGAGAGATGCTCCTTGTAGCCAAAGGACACCTGCAGCATGAATACATACAGATGGAGGATGCAGTAGTGTGATTAATCAAAGGGCACAATGAATTAAGGGCTGGATTCAACTGAGATGTACACACAGAAAAATAGTGTTGCTGAAAATGTGATAGGACTTTCAAAGGCATATGAAGTAAATTTTATAAAGTGTAAAATACAAATCACCATAGAATTTGTTCTATATAGCCCAATACAAAATCTCTGAAAAGAGAAAATAAAATCCTACCACTACAAATTAATGTATTCTCTGTCCTCCTCCACTAAACTTTAGCTCTTTCATTGTTGCTAATGAAGAATCTTGTATTTCATTAGTCCTTAAGGAAAAGTCAAATGGTCTGGTCAGGGGGAAAGTATCCATGCTGCCCTGCTGCACCTGTATAAAGCCAAACTTGCTCACCTTGCTGTGTTCTTGGGCCTCGTGTCCCAGATCAGAATGGTAAGCCCATTCCATGGGGTAAAGGTTCTTCGTGAAAGACTTCAGATACTCCTGGACTTCACAAAGTTTCATTGAGAAGCGGAGTAAATCGAACCCACAGCAGGGCCCTGAGCAGCCACTATCCACACAGAATGGCTCAGACTCTGGCCATGAGTCAGTTCCCTTCATTAGGTTCAGCCCTTCCTTTGGTGGCAATGACTGGCCTGGTACTTATGACACTGGTTTTAAACCAACTCTCAAATTCTAGGACATTTAGGGAGATATTAGACACTAACCTACAATAAATAATAAAAAAATATCACCAGATTGTGTGAAAGGAAATAAAGTATTAAGAGAAAGAGTCATAAACTATGTTTTAATCTAAAAGCATTTGCTTAGCATTCTGAGCATTTTTACAAATTTATTAAAGATATCCCTTAAAAATCAATAATTGTCTACCAGTGAAGAACTTCATTCTTGTACATTGGAAATCCCAGTACATTAACACGAGCAGAATTTTTTTAGTTACAAAAAATGGAACAAGCTGTACAAGTATAATTATGATGCATGAATCAATGCACTCAAATATTGTCTTATTGGCTTTGCCTTAAAATGAAAATTTTGACTAATATACTTGAACTTTGGTGAATCACCAGCAATTGCTTGGTCGATATGGTGACATTCCTTATTTTCAAATTACCAACTCCAGTAGACAAATTTCTTTTAAACTGGATTCATAATTCTAAATTTCCTTCTCTATAAAAACTGCATCATTTACTCAACCACAAATATTTCTTGAGTATCTATTATGCCCAGAACATGGAAATAGAATTGTATGGGATACACAGATGTAATTTTCTTCCTCTCAAAGACTTTATACTACAGATGGAAAAGTGAATCATACCCAAGCTGACAAGTAGAGATACACAGAGAGTGAGTCGCTCTGGAGGCCCAGATAGGAAGGCTTTAGGAAAATCAGACGTTGAATGGCCACGTACAGAGGTCTTGTACTAAAACTGGACTTGAAATTGTACAAGGGGGAGTCATGAAGGTTGGATGAAAGGAACAACTGTAGTTTCCGGGACATAAAGATGATGTTAGAGGAGGGATAAGACTGCCGGCACCCTTTCCATCAGCTGCCAGCTTTCCATTCGCTCAGTTGTGTGTAACTCCAGAATGCAGTGACTGTCATTAACCAGATTTTAATTCAATTTCTCATATGAAAACTTTCCAGTCTGATTTCACCTTCTTAGATATTCGACATGCCTTCTTGCTTTACTAATATCCATGTCTCTGTAATTCCTATGACTAGAACTAATTCTTCTCAAGAGTTTTCTGCTCTTCAGGATCCTATAATCATATGCTGTTCCTAGAGGTCCTTAGGTGATGTGTTGGTCTCTTTTTGATCTTTCATAGGTTGTTTCACTCTCCAATCTATACTGAGCAAGCTCCATTGCCTCTCTGTTAAATATAAAAAAAGAAACATCAAAAGGTGGAAATATTACCAAAATATCCAAAAGAAGATAGTTTGCAGAATTGTATTTGTAAAATATAATGATGTTATAGATGAAGATTCAATTTTAGATATAAAATCCTAATCCCTCAGGCTTTCCTGTGGGAACCAGAAATGATCCTGCATCTAAATTTTCACAATTGATAAATAAAATATAGACTTTGCAACCTTTTTGCTGGACAGAACTCTGAAATAGGAGGCACCTGTTTTCCATGATTCCTGTTTTCCTCTTAGCCTTCCTACTCACCTCCACTTTCCCTTTACCCTTTAAGGACCAAACCCTTTTCCCTTTATGGATCTAATTAATTTTTTCTCTCTCTTTCTCTGTCTCTCCCCCTCTTTCCCTCTCCTTGGAGAAGAGGTTCTAGACATTATTTCATAACAAAATCTTGGGGACTTAATTTGCTGCCCTCAGGGAATATTTCCATTTTAAAAGAGGACCACAGCAAGGGGGCAATACTTCTCCCAAGAGAATGAGTTACTACAAATGGAATTAAAGTCACATGAGAGGAGGCTTGTCTTTTGAGGGTGACAGTTGTTTGGAGAGGTTTTGGTGATTACAGCAGCAACTATCTTCTCAACACTCCACCTGTGTCACACTTAAGCATGGAGCTAGTCTATCTCTTCTAGTGAATGGGTGGTGGTAGTAGTAATAAAATAATAATAGCCTAATGATTTGATGTTTATGAAGTATCAATAACACTCATTACACACTGATCTAAGTAATTTGCATATATTGTCATGTAATCCCCATTATTACCCTCAGTTTTAAGATGAAGATGTTGAAGCATGAAGAGGTGAAGAATGCACCCAAAAAAGCTGGGATTCAAATCCAGAAAGTGTAGACAAGTAGACCATGATTGCTAATAGAGGCCACAGACCCACAGGAAGGAATGACCAGTCCATGTGCCCACTTGGTACATGGGGCTGGACCTTTGCCTAATCATGGCCTGGCCAAAGCCACCAGAGGTATCTTGCTCTTCTCTCCAACCTCTCCCCCAACCCTGGGCTGCCCTCATTCTTCTTAGTTTCCCCAACTGCCCAGTACTCAACAATACTACATTTTACCCTTTTTCCCCACTACGGTCCTTTATCCCTCCCATGTACCCCCTCTGCTCCTCAAAAAGTAAACAGACTAAGGTACTGGTGTTCCAGTCCTGTAACATTCAGGTGAGAGCTGGTTAAACTAATTACCCATTATTGGTGCCCTTATGGTGACCACTTTAAACATCATACTAAAACATAAGTGTTTTCCATTTCATAAATGTTCAGTCTCTGGAAAGTCTAAATAAACAGTGCTTTCAGAGAGCAATTTGTTTCGGAATCCAGGTCACAGAATTTTAAAGCGAGGAGAGACCTCAGCGGTCACCTGGCCCAACCCAGGGAACTCCAGTGACCTGGCTGTGGGCACACAGCTGGTTTGTTCCAGCAGTAAGACCCAGATTTTCTGACTTCCCATCAGATTTACTCTGCAAATATTCAGCAGGCACTTGTTTATGTCTCATGTACTGAGAATACAAAAGGAACCTGAGATCTAGTGCTCTTTCTACTCTGTTTTTTGGAACAACCATGTAAACTTTTTTATGGTAAGGGCATCCTCAGCGACTAAAAAGAAAATAATGTCTTCAGAGTCACCGCAAGAAAGCTAATTGAGAAGAGCAACGTTCCTCTTTCTTTTACAATAAAGTGCAATTAGATTGTAATATGAACTGTTGGAGCCAGCAAGGACTTTATGAAATATTTATTCATATATTCATAATACAACCCAAACTCCCTTATTTTACCAATGAAATCAATAGGAATCAGTGAGGAGGCTACCTGGTTTCATGCTTCCCACCACACCTGAACCTTCTACTTCTGGTTGCAAGCAAAATAAAATAAAAAAGAAAGGGCGTGAGATTCCAAACTGCCAGGCTCCCCGATCACAGAGACTGCAACTTCCATCTGGAGAAGACGAGCCAGAAGGGAGGTGGGCATGAGGACACAACGTATCGCCCTCCTTCAACAATAACTTTTTTTTTATTCTGGCTGAGAAAGGAAAGAAATGAAAAGGCGGAGCCAGTATTAATAAACTGAGCAAATGACAGGCACGACACAATCTCGATGGTTTTGGCTGACAACTGTACAGTTATGTGATCTTTTGACCTGGAAGTGCATGTTGTCTCTGAGATGTGGAAAATCTCACACAATTCTGACTTCAAGATAAGGATTCAAGGTGGAAATGAGCTTTTCCAGAACTTCTGGTTAATGCTGACACCTAAGGATAATGATGCCACAGTGACTATTTTCTTTGCAAACAAAAACCTGCCATATGTCCAGTTCCTTTTTTTGCTTTCTTTTCTAAACATGCAGCTAGTCATATATTTTGGCATTGTTTTCTATATAACAGCATCACTATTTCTTGCCTTCTCCTTCAAAACTGTCTGTTCCTCATTATTAGCTAGTATTTGGGCAGCAAATTTCAATCAATGTGGAATGTACGCCACAGACAGATTTGACAGTCTCCTACCTGTCAGAGATGCTCCACAGTGGAAACCTAACCATTACAGAGGGGTTAAAGCCATGCTATGGTCATCTCTCAGGCTTTGTGATATGCAGGAGAGCCTAAATGAAAACATGAATAATGTTTTTTAATATTCCAAGGGCTGACTGCCTTAAGTTGTTTTGCTCCCTGCTTAAACCAAAAGCACAATAGGGGTAAGTGTTATATGCAATTCAAAATCTATTTCAAAACTAAATTATGAATACTTCAAATAATGAAAATAGGCATACAAGATATTACATTTTTATGTCCATAAAAGTAGTTAATCATAGGATAAAAAACATACCTTTCAAAACTATGAATATTCTGGAAAATAATTCAGTAATCAGGAGAGAGTTATTTGGTGTGGATATAGCTGTTAGAATGAAAATATCAAGAAGTGGCCTTGTATTTCGATAGCAAGGATGACCTCTTGTGATTACTGTATTTTAAAACATCTATTGACCACTGTGTGCCAATAACATTCTTATGAGGAGACTAGAGTTCATATTTATTGAGCACCCACTAGGTACCAGGCTCTACATATTGACTTCATTAAATCCTCATGACAATTCTTTGTGGGAGATATTGGTTTGAATCATGTGTAATTTCTGTTCTTGTGGGTCAGAAAGGTCAAATATTGGAAAATTCATAGAGTATGACCTGAATGTTAATGTTTTCATTTTATAGGTGGCTCAGAGAAATTAAATAACTTGAAGTCTATTCAGCAAACACATGGAAAAGTTGGGATTTCAACCCAGACTCTTTTACCATCCCACCACACCTCACTTTATCTTAAGTAATTGTTAAACTGAAAGGATCCCACAGGCCTTCAAACTATAAATCTACTGCCCCCGACCCAAGCCAAAATGCCTGAATGGTTTGAGGGCCTTTTCTTTGGTGTGAGGATTAGATTCTATTAAAATTCTTTCTCTACATACCCATTGCCCTTGTTTCATTAGCTTCATTATGACTGTAGTCATTGTATTTTCTGAACCAAAATTTGGAACATATGATCAGAGAAAAACACAGGTATTTGTGAGGAAAAGGATATAAAGTATGATGGATATTATCCTAAGAAATTCTGGAAGAATAGCCATTTGAAAGTAAATGAGACAAAGAGAATAGGAGAGACCCCTGATTCTCAAACTCCAGCATGGATCAAAATCACCTAGATGACTTGTTAAAACACAAATTGCTAGGCCCAGCCCAGAGTTTTTGGAGCCAGTATATATGAGGTGAAGCCCAAGAATTTTTATTTGTAACAAATCCCCAAATTATGTTCACACTGCTGATCTAACCAACCATACTTGGAGAACCACCCACATGGACCACTGAAGATCAGGGAAACAGCATGAGCAGTACCGCAGATGATGGAAACAGCACAAGGAGGCTGACCTGTCTGGAATATAAACGAGCTATTAAGCTCCTCTGACTTGCCCCTGTGAAGGCAGTCAACTCAGTGCAACCGGGGGCATGCTTCTAGCTCTGATCCGCCTGCCACCAAGCACAGCCTCAACATCTGGCAGAATGAGAGACAGCTGCCAGCCCTCTCCCCAGGTTAGAAGCCTTCGCAAGTATGCAGAAGGAATCACTTGCTAACCTCCAATATTCCCACAGTTTGTCTCTGTAGAGTTGCATATTAAGGCCAACTGAGCCTATAGTCCTGTCTGAAAAAAAGAATTTTCTTCAAGGTACTCGAGTGTCTGGTTGCTTTATAAAACTTCCCAAGGTCTCTTACATTTGTAATGCAGCTACAAAAGTGAGCAAAAATTTCTTTCCAACTATTTAAAATCTTTGTTTCCAAAGATCTGTAGAAATTAAAATTTCTAATTCTCCTCCGGTGTTTAATCTGCTATGTCACTCCCTGGTTCTCTGGTGATCCTGACTTCAGGGGTACAAGACATTGTCTCACAATCTCTCAGCAAGAACAGACCTCCTCTGCATATCTAAGGATTGTCTTATATTGCTGATTTTTTTAAATGTGACAGGTCTAAGGCTTAATCAATGTTTTCCAGATTGCTTAACAGACCTGGACCCCCATGCTACAGCCGAGCTCGTGGTTTATAAAGCACATTCAGTGAGGCTGTACTGCATGTTATCTCCTTTGTCTTGCCAAGTAAATAAGTTGAATCAATAGGGTGAACGGAGTGGCTAATGAGAAACCCTCACAATAGAGACTGAATTACCTGATTCAGTGAAAAGCAGACCTTAACCCATCAAAAAAGAGACTCTACCCCTATGCATCTTTGATTGATTGATCTTCCTATTATCTACCCATTACCCACTCTATGAACAATAATCTTAATTCATAGAGTTCAGTTTTAAATTCACCAATGATATTAGTAGGACTAAACTAAAAAAGTTGTCAGGTATCAAAAAAAGGAATACCAAGAGCAATAAAATTTAAAAAAGAATATAGGCAAGAAGAAAGATGCCAAAAACTACCTTGCTATAGAGGGCAAAGAGGAATTGTCATATTTTAAAGGTAGTAATAATAATAAAGCCATTAGAAACTTGCCTGGGCTTCTCCCTTTACAAAGGGACATGAAAAGTTCTGTACAAACATGGGAAAGAGCTTTAGAATTCTCTCTTTCTATTGTTGAAATGACCTAGTGCCTCAAATGAAACCAAGGGACTATTTGTATTTTAGAGATAGACTCTAATTGTTCATGGCTACTCAAAGAAGGAAGACTGCAGTTCTTCCAGGGATGTTTTGTTTTATTTATTTAGTATTTTGTTTAGAATATTATTTTATTTTTTTATTTAGAATATTATTTATTTAGATTAATTTTAATTTTATTTATTTAGAATTATGTCTGCTTTTTAAAAGAATGTAATAGCTGATAATGCAGGACACATCTAAAATTCAACATTAAAAAAAAATCAGCATTCCAATTAGTAACTAGAGGTATGCAGTTTCCCTAAAGATAGAGAAGGATTAAAAATTTCAGACTACCAAAATTAACTTTTTAGGCTAGCCTCATATCAGTATATCTAAGCATATTTGTCCCAAGATATTTTCCCTTAATTTATTCCATTTATATAACCTACAATAAAGTTGAGCGCAAGCATAAAAGCAAATATATGATTTGCCTTTGTGTACAATAAAGTGTCAATAATTCAGAATCAACTAAATTAGATTCCTATAAATTAACTCGGTTGGGACCTAAATTTGTACCTCTATAAAATAATTTACTAAGCAAACCAATAGTGCAAACATGATTACAAGACATTTTTAAGAACTTTATTATATTAATTCTTTGGGTGCAAATGATACTCCCAATGGCAATGGGTCTTATTTATTTTTACAGTTAAGCAAAGAACAACCTTCACCACTGGTTAGTTCTGCCTGTGTTTCTTTAAATTCCTCCACATTTCAAGTGTTTTCTGACTGATGAATAAACCCCATACACTGTGCTGGCAGCAACACAAGAGCTGCCGCTTCTGCTGCCATGGGAATCAGGTGGAAAACGCTGACTCCAGCAAGAGTAGAAGAGGAGAAACTGGGAGAAGTAAGCATATGGACCCAAAGCAGCCTGCCCTTCAGGAATGGCTAGCCCACACCGCCTGCCATCCCTCCAAAGCCTCTTTCACTAAACTGCGCCCCTTTCCTAGGACTGCCATAACAAACTACCACCCAAATTACTGGGCTTTAAACAGCAGGAACCTATTCTTTTCACAGTTCTGGATGCCAGATGCCCAAAATCAAGGTGTTCAGGGCCACTCTGTAGACGAGAAGTCTCTAGAGAAGAATCTTCCCTGGCCTCTACCAGCTGTCGGTGGCTCCTGGATGATTGTGGCAGCACTTTTCAGCCGACAGAGCAGTTCTGCATATGACCATTAGCGCACTTCATATATGCTTCCAGTTATAAGCTAAACAAGTACTATGAATGCAATGTACAGTTTGATGACTATTGTTAACACTACGGTATGACATATAGAAAAGTTATGAGAGTTAATCCTAAGATTTTCCTATAATCACAAGGAAAAATTTTGTTTTATTTTTGCTTTCTCTTCTTATTGTGTCTATCTGAGATGATGGATGCTAACTAAACTTATTGTGGTAGTCATTTCACGATATATGTAAGACAAACCATCATGTTGCACACCTTAAACTTACAGAGTGCTCTTTGTCAATTATATCTCAATAAAACTGGAAAAATTTGCCTGAATTTTTAATTTTTTAAAATAAAATGTAATTTAAAAATTAAAAATTCCACAGAAAGACAAAAAGAGGCAGCTTAGGGCTAAGTGGTTTGCTCCTGAATGGATGGATATCCGAACAGCTAGAGCAGAGTTTATTGACCTGGAGTCCATACCCACTCATCCCCACCCTCATTGAAAAATTACATACCAAAAAAATGAATGCCAAATTTAGTTAAGCTTGTGCATATCTGTATTTTTCAGGGAACAATGCCTATGTAGATTTATCAGATTCTCAGAGGGGTTTGTAACTCAAAAAAAGGATTGGAACCATTATTGTCAAAGAATACGTAGTCTAAATGTCTTCCCGTAAATTTCATTTCCCTCACATGAGATTTTGACCATCGTTTATTCACTCATGTAGCCCTGTTCCCAGTGTAGATCCTGGCACGATGCAAGCTTTCTATAAATCTGTACGGGGTAAGTGAAAGTTGAACAGGAGAGAGTTTGTGTCCACAATGGCTGACAGCACCTGGAAGTGCGCATTCTCTGTGGCGCTAGCAGTCACCTGGCCTGAGGATAGCTGGGGCCCCTGCCAAGAAAGGGATCCTGAAGAGCAGGTGAGTGAGAAAGTGCACAAGGGCAAAGCCAAAACTTTCCCCAAGAAGTTACTTGTCAATCCCTCCAGTGCTTAGATAAATGAATGACCAAGGGCTCAAAGTTCCTCACCATACATCAAGATTACCATAATTTTCGTGGCTTTTATATCACTTGCCTACAGAAGTATGTCAGCCTATCAAATTAAGTATGTGTGTTCAGTGGCAGTCGTTAGCAGTATTGATATACATTTTCCTCTTAAATGGACTGATCGCTCATTTAGCTGTCATCTCGCATCTGCCACTGAAAACAGAGAAGACAAATTGGCCCCATATTTCAAATTCAGCAGAGTTATTTATTTTGTTAAGCACAACATATTCATCTCTGCTAGTTTTCATATGGCAGCAAGAGAGTCAAACCATCCAGTTGTAAAACTAATTAATGGAAACAACCGTTGAATTGCTAAACTGGTAGGCTGACATTGCTGATTAGATTATTGTGGGAAAATAGTGAGTTGTTATTAAAATAAGCCCCAAATTTTCATTTTATTGTAAGAAAGGGGTCTAAGTAGCTTTCTAACCAAGAATTCTCTTTTTATTGAGGTAAAATTTGTATATAACATTGTATTAGTTTCAGATGTACAACATAGTCACTTGATACTTGCATACACTACAAAATGATTATCACAATATCTAGGTACCATCTGTCATGATAGGATGGACTCCCCTCGCCCACTTCACCTACCTCCCTAGGCCTCATCCCCCTTGATAACCGCCAAGTATCTCTAAGTTTTGTTTTGTTTGTTTTGTTTTTTAGATTATATGTGGAATCTTATGGTGTTTGTCTTTCTGACTTATTTCATTTAGTATAATACCTTCAAGATCCATATATATGATCATAAATGGAAAGATTTCCTTCTTTATTATGTCTGAGTAGGTTCCATCACATTCACATATATATGTGTGTATATATATATACATCTTTATCCACTCATCCATCCATCCAGGGATACTTAGGTTTTTTCCATATCTTAACCAAGAATTTTTTGTTGTCATTTGGCCTGGGGGTAGTTGCCGTATTTCTCATTTTTGTTATTCTCATGTCTTGAAAACATGACTAACTATATCATATTTTGGTATTCTGCTCAGAAAAGAGTATGCATAAATTACCTTGAAAATTCTTTGCTAGAGTATGGAGGAAGAATTTTGGAAAGCCCTTTTTGAAACAAAGAAAAAACAGAGAGAGAGAAAAAAGAATAAAAAATAAATAAACAAAAAGGAAGAGAAAACAGGTACCGCCAAACAAGCTATGCCTGCTCAGGAGCATAGACACCTCCAATGCTCTTATAACCAGGGAAAATTTTCATACAGTTCTACCAGAGAAAATGAATCTAAAGACTATCCTTGAAACATGAATTCTCATCTCTGTGATGATTTTCTTCCTCTACCCATCTTCCTTCTAAATGAAAACGCTGGCTGTGTTAGGTTCTTTTCTTTGCATTAGAAAGAAGCTATTAAAGGAGCACCATATTGATTTCTCTTTAAAGATTAGCAGCCTCTACCACTCAAAAGCAATTACATATGTTTACCTCAGAAACACTGAGATTGGGTCTATTTAGTCCTTTTCCATTTGAAAGCACTGAGCCACATAAAATACCAACTCCCTGAATACCCCTTCCACATACACTGTAACATCACATGGATCCCTTTTAAAGTGCTTTTTGATTTTTCAGTGTCTCTTGTTCTTCCTTTCACAAGAAATTATTTTGTCCAAGGCTATTAAATAGTGAGTTTCTCATTGAAAAAATGTTTGAAGAATAGTATTTCATATATGCTCAGAAATAATTAATCAAGTCTCTTATTCCACAGCTAGGTTGTGAAACACCTCCATCATCTAAGGGCAGAACTATAGGAAACTCGGTGAACATTATTTCTGGCGCATTAGTAAACACTGTAGAGCCTGTGGAGCCAAAGAATTATTCCTGGGAAGTTAATTGTGTAGATAATTCTCTTGCGCTACAGAAATAAATTTAACTGAAAGCTTTGCTATAAACATAAGTCATAAACACAGGATACAATACTACAGTTGCACAGTTCACTCACCTCACCCTGATCCTGGTTCTGTCTAAGCCTCTTCATTGAAAATTTTGATATTTTGCTCCATGTGGATTTTTTGCATTAACTTTGATTTTTTTTAAATACTATTTTCTTCATTGCTGAGTTTTTTGGCCTCTAAGTTTTGCACCCTAAGAGAGTACCTCACTTGCCAAAGAGTCCTGGCCCCAAGCATGACCTCTTCAGGCCTAGCCCTAAATGTCTGTCAGAGGGAAGGATCATGTTTAATGTTAATGGCTCTTTAAACTAAAAAAAATTTTCTATGGTTTTTTTCTTCCTACAACTAATCCAGTACAGATCATTGTGTTTACTTAAAAAAAAAAGAAATAAGCAAAAAAAGGAAAAAAGAAGAAACATCCTTACTCCCACCACTTAGCAATAACCACTGTTAATGACTTAGTATCTTTCTAGACTTGTTTTCTATGTTTATGTCAATATGATACATGATAAATAAATGACTGAATATTTCAAAAGTATGATTATATAACATTTTTTCCAGATTAGCTATGATTTTAAAAGAAATAACATCATTTCATTTTTTACAAATTCATTGTATATTGACTTTTATAAATATAGTCTCTCTGTGGGTGTAGAGGACTTCAGTATCTCTGTATACCAGAGCTTACCTAACCATTACATGAAACTTCAAATGAAACTTTTAAAAATAAAAAAGGGCAATTCATAAGTCAGAGATACATGCAGTTCCCCAAACAAATGTTACAAACACAATTTCCAGAACTAATTTAAAAGCATAATGAGAAGGTCTCCCTCTCTTGCACTTTGTATCTTTCTATATCTCTAGCTACTTCCTTAAACCATAGGTGGTTAAAAATAACCGTTATTATTCCTATTAATAGCCTCATCACTTTAGCATAGTGGATAATATTTGATTATCAGACTTTGATATCAGACAGCCCAGGTTTGGATACAAAATATGAACACCTTGAAGACCACTTCAAGATATACTGCAACGTCACATGGATCTCTTTCAAAATACTTTTTTATTTTTTAATGCCTCTTGTTTTTTTCCTTTTACAAGAAATTATTTCACACAAAGCTATTATATAGTGAGTTTCTCATTTAAAAAAATGTTTGAAGAATAGTATTTCATGTATGTTCAAAAATAACTAACCAAGTCTCCTATTCCACAGCTTTAATCCTACATGTTCACATCTATCAAGTGTCATAAAAATACCTATCACAAGAGTATGAGTTATTTTGAGGTTGCCATAAAATTAAATAAAATAATCTTTAATAACATTTTGTTTAAAAATAAAATAAAATACTTACCATACTTCTTAGCACTTAGTAAGCATTCAACACATATATATATATATTATAATTAAGATTCCTATCCTCAAAAGAAAATATAATCAAATGTGAGGAATGAAGAAGTGTTCAAATAATGCAAATGTAGTAATCATGTAACATGATAAAAGGTAGCTAAGAATGAGGATAGTCAACCTTTGGGTTCAAAATTTAAAATTCACTGAAAAGGGTTTTTTATAATCAGTCTCTGTTCATGGAAGAGACCCATAATTGTTAAACAATATAATAGCCAAAAAGAAAATTAATACAAAATGACCATGTAAAATGCCTTCTTAGCTACTTTAACTTTCACTTTCCAACTGATTTTCCAATACTGAGAAAATATTAAATACAGAGAATGAAATCGTGCATTGAGTATATTTATGTGGCAAAGGTGATACATGAACATCAAAACACAATCAGAAATTATGAACCAACAAAATCAAAACTGGACAGCTACATGTAAGAGAATGAAACTGGATCACTGTCTAACCCCATACACAAAACTAAACTCCAAATGGATCAAAGACCTGAATGTAAGTCATGAAACCATAAAACTCTTAGAAAAAAACAGGCAAAAATCTCTTGGACATAAATATGAGTAACTTCTTCATGAACATATCTCCCCAGGCAAGGGAAACAAAAGCAAAAATGAACAAGTGGTACCATATCAAGTGGAAAAGCTTCTGTACAGCAAAGGACACCATCAGTAGAACAAATAGGCATTCTACAGTATGAGAGAATATATTCATAAATGACATATCCGATAAAGGGTTGACAGCTAAAATATATAAAGAGCTCATGTACCTCAACAAACAAAAAGCAAATAATCCAATTAAAAAATGGGCAGAGGATCTGAACAGACACTTCTCCAAAGAAGAAATTCAGATGGCCAACAGGCACATGAAAAGATGCTCCACATCGCTAATCATCAGAGAAATGCAAATTAAAACCACAATGAGATATAACTTCACACCAGTAAGGATGGCCAACATCCAAAACACAAACAAAAACAAATATTGGCGAGGATGTGGAGAAAAGGGAACCCTTCTATACTGCTGGTGGGAATGCAAATTAGTTCAACCATTGCAGAAAGCAGTATGGAGGTTCCTCAAAAAACTCAAAATAGAAATACCATTTGACCCAGGAATCCTACTCCTAGGAATTTACCCTAAGAATGCAGCAACCCAGTTTCAAAAAGACAGATGCACCCCTATGTTTATCGCAGCACTATTTACAATAGCCAAGAAATGGAAGCAACCTAAGTGTCCATCAGTAGATGAATGGAATAAGAAGATGTGGTACATATACACAACGGAATATTATTCAGCCATAAGAAGAAAACAAATCCTACCATTCTCAACAACATGGATGGAGCTAGAGGGTATTATGCTCAGTGAAATAAGCCAGGAAGAGAAAGACAAGTATCAATGATTTCACTCATATGTGGAGTATAAGAACAAAACAAAAACTGAAGGAACAGAACAGCAGCAGACTCACAGAACCCAAGAATGGACTAACACTTACCAAAGGGAAAAGGACTGGGGAGGATAGGTGGGAAGGGAGGAATAAGGGGGAAAAAAAGGGCATTACAATTAGCACACATAAATGTGGAGGGGCGGGGCCATGGGGAAAGCAGTACAACACAGGGAAGACAAGTAGTGACTCTATAGCATCTCACTACGCTGATGGACAGTGACTGTAATGGGGCATGTGGTGGGGACTTGATAATGGGGGGAGTCTAGTAACCATAATGTTGCTCATGTAATTGTACATTAATGACACCAAAAAAAAAAGAACAAAGAATTTCCTTTCTTTGGATTTTTTTCCCCCAAATTTTCCCTGACCCCATTATGATAGACAATTGAGCATTGCTTATATGAAAAAGAAAACTTAACCAAAATTTTATATAAGCAAACCCATGATACAATATTTTAAAATTATACCTTAATTTTTTTAAGAAACAAAATCCCTGGCTAGGAAGCTCTGCTAATGATAAACTCTTAATCTCCTGTGAGTTAGCTTGTTTTAGAACTCCCAACCTGGCATTCCCTTGTTTTTAGTTCTAAGAAAACATCAGAGAATGCATGACAGCATTGATTGTGAGCACTGTCATCCTCTCCCTACATGGTTGACCACAGCCCACTTACAAAAGCTTTCTATCCATTCCTTACATGTACAACAAGCAAAGACAAGTTTATTCTTCTGGCAAAACATTCAAGACATCATATATTATTTTGTTTTTTGCCTTAATCTTTTCTACTGTCTGCCATGCTTGTAGATGATTTAAAGGTGAAACATCTAGACAACTTCTCTGCCCCACCTCTACACTCTCTGCTTCTTACAGGAGATGACCTTTTCTATACAACTCTTCAGGCAGCTATATGACCTTTAATATTCAGTACATTTCTCCCTATTGCAAAAGTTTATTCTAGCTTCTCTTTTGACACCTTCACTTTCACATAGCTAACGTATAAATGTGTAAGTTTGTGTGAATGCCCTTGAAATCCAGCTGGTATAAAACTTATGCTTGTTTTCATTTTCCTTTATATGAAATCTTCTGTAAGAGTAAATAGTGAGTCTTACTAAGTAAAAATCCAAAAAAAATGTACATAGTTCCCTGTTCTAGTGAAAGTATTTTAAATGGGTAATAAGGCATGAAAAGAGAGAAAAAAATAATGACATGGGTCAGTGAATCAAATGATCAACTAAGGAGCTCTCACTAAAGTGACAGTCAACACCCAGCATGCTTGTCAAGCAACAGGGATTTCAGCACAATCCTTTCTGCTTAAATAGGTTGAAGTTCAGCGAAACTGGTACTGAATTCAAAGCTGTATCAGCGGCATTCCACCATAAAGCAAATAACATTTTACAGGACTGAAGCTCTCATGCAGCTGAATTATAGTCACGGTCTCAAATAAATAACCTTAGAGAAATAGGAATTATAATTGAGAATTTTAAAAGAAATGGATTTTAAACATACTTGATCTGAAATTAAGCCTTTGTTAAACCTTGTTGAGTGTGCCTTGAATTCACAGATGAAATCATCCCTTTTCATGGCCTAATCTGATATTATACCATTAGTAACAGATCATCTTATCCCATCATTTTGATTGTTATTCTTTGTCTTCATTAGAGACTCCCAATTAGCCTTCAAGTATTTACTCATTGCTTCTAGGATAGTAGATGTTAGAGACCAGACACTCTACCCTGTGGTAGCACTGACCATTTGGGGCCAACAGAGTAAAGTCCTTTGAAGGTGAACAGCCTACAATTTTCCAGTAACTTCTGACTGCCTCAAAGGAACAAAATAAAATTCACCAGAAAAGACTATCCCAAAACACTAACATATATCTGGGTTTCTAAAGTTATCAGCCGTAGCACAATCAAAAGGTTCTCATCACATGGCCTCCCTCTTTCATGGCTGTTGCACTAGACTAGCATCTAGGCTAGACTATCTACTTGAGCATCATCTACACTTCCATTATTCCTTAACATTCATGGTCACTTATATTACCAGCCTCGTAGGCACCTAATTTGGTTTGGGCACTCTCTCTAAACAGCCCTTCTGAGGCATCTCTATTACTCCCTCACAGCAGGCTGCCTGCTGCTTATCCATTGTTGATGGGGTGTATGTGCCATCATTTTCCAGAACAGAGAGAACAAACAGCCCAAAATAACCAGGGACCCAACAGAAGAGGTCTCATCTGGGTCAGTGCCCCCACTCTAATTGCCCATTTAAGAAATATCTCCCACCACAACTAATGTGTAGACTAACACTTTCCTCTAAGGAACACAATAAAAGTGATTTCTGATTCCCATTTTTTGAGCTGCAGAAACCAGGTTCAGAATATTTATCTGAAACTAAGGCTGGTCATGATTCTAGGCCAGGGATAGGCAAACATTTTCTGTGAAGGCCCAAAGAATAAATATTTTAGGCTCTATGAGCCACATATAGTATCTGTCACATATTATTCTTTGGGTTTTTGTTTGTTTGTTTATAATCCTTTAGAAATACAGGAAACATTTTCACCTCTTGGGCCATATGAAAAATGGGCTACTGGCTGGATTTGCCCATGAGCTATAGTTTTCTTATGCCAGTTCTCAGCATTGTTCTTCCAATGATTACCAACCATTATGGACTGAATTGTGTCCCGCTGACATTCATATGTTGAAGCCCTGACTTCCCATGTGACTGTGTTTGGATATAAGGTTTTTAGGAGGTAATTAAAGGAGATCACAAGGGTGGGTTCCTAATTTAATAGGATTAGTAGCTTTACAAGATAAGGAAAGGTGATGTATGTTTCATTCTCATTCTCTCTTTGCTCTCCATGCACACACTTTGAGGAAAGGCTGAGTGAGCACACAGTAAGATAAAGCAGCTTTGTAAATGCTACAAGAAGAGGCCTCAGAATGAACTGCCAGCATCTTGATCTTGGACTTCCTATCCTCCAGAACTGTAAGAAATAAGTTCCCGTTGTTTAAGCCATTCAATCTATGATATTTTGTCATGACAACCTGAGTAGACTAAAACACCCGCTAATCCCACCAGAAACTGACCACATACAACTAGGTACCTACAACAAGCAGGCTTCTTCACGCAGTTCAAACAGCCATCCATTCCCAATACATGTGTCAACTGATTAATATAATAAGTTATTACTGGCTCAATTACAACACAGATATAATAAGGCCCAGATTTCTCAAAGTCATTTCCTATCTGATTCAAAACTTAACACAAAATCTAATGCCCTACTATCTCTTGTAAATATTCTAGAGGATTCTTTAGCATATTTTTAGAGAGACAGTGATGCACTACCCAGATCCCCTTTAAAGGGAAGACTCCATGCCCAGTTGTAGGAAATGCAGTCAGCTGGCAGTCCCCATGAAGGATCTCCCTCAGCTGTAGAAAGCTGATTCTCCCCCGATCACACCCTTCCCAGGGTGGCTTGTATCCAGTAACCAAGTAATACAGGTATATGAATGTCAGGCCATTTTAACCCTGTGAAGACAATGCTGCTACCTCCCAGCTCCTTTCACATCTTGCACCCAAGCTCCATCTGCTCCTGGAGAATCCAACCTGTGACAGAGACTTAAGCTCTATGTACGACAATTGAATTATTCAAAATGCTAACCAAATTAGAGAATATCCTGTCTCCAACTGCAAACCAAAAAGGTCATTTCCAATTTCACAACCATGTGCAACTTTTAATAAGTTACTCCAATCAAAATATTACATTTTGAACTTTTTCAGATCAAAATTTTTGAACACTAGTAGAAACTAACTGTGCTCTCATTCCTGTGTGTTAAATTTCTTACCATTTAGAAATCCTGTTTGAGTTCTGAGTTTGTTCCAAAGCCCCCAATCATTCTTTGATTCCTCTAAGTTATTTTAAAGATTTTTTTGTGTGCCCGTGTCCCTCCATCAATCAAGTCCACTCTTCACTTACAGGCTTTCCTAGGACATAAAGGCTTTTCATGCAAGATCATAGACCCAGATTAGGGACACTATAATAAACAGTCCTATGAAACTTGTCAGTATGTCTGCTCTAAGGATATTGTTGAGGCTGTTTATCAGTAATGAGCAGTGTCTTCTTCAAGAGGCCATTCAGGAGAAACGTATTTCCTGTCTCAGCATCAGGATTGTTGTGCTTATCCTAAGCCATTCATTTGCTTTTCTCTTACGTGAAGCATGTAGAGCTCATCCTGTGAGAACGTAGTCCACAGAGTGGTTAGGCTGATCTAGGCTGTGTCATAGCTCAGCTCTACAACCTTTGATGCATTACTTAAACTTTCTGTACCTCAGTTTACTCATCTATAAAATGAAGAATAGTACCTTCTTTATGTGTGATCTCAAGAATAAAATTATACGTACATAACACTTAAAACAGTCCTCGTACAGAGAAAGAACTCATTGCTATTATGATTTCCTTTCTGTATTGGATTTCTTAAGGCTACTACTCTATGTGGTGTATTTTGTGTTCACTGTTCATTTCCCAACTCTTCTTGCACTCAGTTTCACTTTGCCTCAACTTTCTGAACTTCCTCTTTTAAAATGAGTATGTTCATCATCTGTTTCTGATTATGAAACTAATAAATCTACAATGTCTAAATGTGACAACATGGATGGGCCTCGAGGGCATTATGCTAAGTGAGATAAGTCAGAAAGAAAAAGACAAATACTGTATGATCTCATGTATATGTGGGATCTGAAAAAGCTGAACTCATAGAAGCAGAGAGTAGAATAGTGGTTACCAGGAGCTAGGAGATAGGGTACTGGGAAGATGTTGGTCAAAGGGAACAAACTTGCAGTTAGAAGATGAGTAACTTCTGGAGACTGAATGCACGGCACTGTGATTGCAGTCAACAAACTGTATTATATACTTTAAAGTTACTAAGAGACTAGATCTTAAATGCTCTCACCACAAAATTAAATGGTAATTAGGAGATGTGATGGAGGTGTTAGCTAGCTCTACAGGGGTAATCATATTATAATATATAAATGTATTAAATTAATACACTGTACACTTTAAACTTACACAATATTATATGTTAGTTATTTCTCATTTTTTCAAATAATAAAATAAAAAATATAGAAATTCTACATATAAAATATAGAATATCAATTATTGATATTAAATACCATTTATCAGGCACTTGGTATATGCTAAGCTAAATACTTTGCATATGTTTGCTAAATTAACCTTCAGAGAAAACGAATTTCTATTTACTTCATTCCACATATGGGGAAATGAAGACCTAAAGTAACAGTGTCACATAACTCAAGATCTCCCAGTTGGAAAATGGGATTTGAACCCACATGTACGTTACAATTTCACAATCCTGAGATAACTACTAGAAACATTTCCATGTATTTCCATCACCAACAGATGTTCTTTGCATGTGTGTATATGTGTGATATTCTAATGGAGCTACTTTATGTGTTTTACATTTATATAAGTTTTCTACATAATTAATTCAAAATAGGTTTTAAAAGCTATATAACACTTTACATTTTGTTTATACTTTACATTTGTTTATACCAAAATATACTTAGGTTAATTATCCCATTGTTTTTGCCAATTTGGTTTTCTAAATATAAAACTTAAACAAACATTCTTACATAGGGAATTTTACGGTAATCTCCAATTAGTTATCTAGCATAAAATCTTAAAAGTAAAATAACTGAGTTAAGATATATGGGCAGTTTAATGCTATTATTCGTATTCCAAAATGTCTTCAAGAAACATTGGTCACTTTATTCTTGCACCAAAATCCAAACATCTGAAGTCAAATCTAAAAGCATTTTAAATTCTACTGGATTTTTGTTAGAATTGAAATACACTGATAGACTGACTTAGAGGAGAGAAATATTTCAACCAAAAATATGGTATGTCTCACCATTTATTCAAGTCTTCTTTTATAGTCAGTAAAGCTTTATAGTTTTTCTTCATATAGACCTTATGCATTTTGGGCTAAAATTTATTTCTAGGTACTTTGTAGTTTTTGTTGCTACTACAAAAGTAATTGTTTTCCATTATATTTCATACCTGATTTTCTATTGCATAAAGGAGAGCTTTTTAGTTATGGTTTTTTTCCTTTTATTAACATTTAACTTGCAACCAAAAATGCTACTTATTTCTCATTAGTATGTACCAATGTACCATTCACTTTTTAGTTACTTTCTTGGATATTCTAGATACCAATCTGAAGATCAATGGAGAAGCAAATATTATTATCTAGGCGAAAATCCTACCCCTCCCTCCCTCCTCCGGGCCCTTGCACTTATTCTATTCATAGTTCTCTGAAACTGTGGTATACCAAGGTGCGGAGAGACAGTGCAATCAGCCCCAGCAGGGAAAAGTATTTTATCACTGACATTGTTTATAATTACAGGCTCATAGCAATAATAAAAAGCAGATACACTTTTTCCCTGTACCCTGAACAAACCTCTCCTACCCAAGTCCCTTGGTATGTCACAGCTTCAGTGGGGCCCTGAGTGGGCTTCAACAAGAGTCCACCAATGGAAGGTCATTCTGGGTTCTCATAGGAAAGAGTGGAGATCTACATGGCCAACAGCAGAGAAAGGTATGATGAATTCATAAAATGACCCTAGTATTTTTAAATGTAAAATTTGTAGGTGTTTTAGTCTATAAAAAGACTGGTTGTGTCGAGAGAAGAACCATGATAGTAACCTTATCAAGTGTTAAGATGTTTTATTATTTTTAAGACTGATATTAGGTTATTGTCCATATAGCATCCCAATATCATATTTTTAGTGACTTATCTTTACTTCATAAAACACATAACTGTAAGTTTTGGATTTTCTATATTCTCTCGGTATATGTACTCCTTAAGAATCAGATACTTTATTTCTGATTTCAGGCCCTTTGAGGAAAGCACAATGTCCCACACACATGCCTAACCCCACTGCCCAAGAGTCAGGAATACTCCACTCTAGCTCTTGCTACCAGCTTGATATATAGGCTTAGGAAATTCCCTTAACACCTCAGCCCTGTTTTTCATCCTTAAAGGGGAAAACTCAAGTGACATTAATCTAGGAATCCCATGACTCTCGGATAAAACTTCAAATGTGAAGCTTTTAACTTCTCAAGGACATATCACGTAGCCTGTCTTTAATATGTGATTTTCCTTCTCTTTCTGCCAGCTATGAGTCATGACATTTGATAAAACCCAGTCACAAAAAATAAAGCATAGATCATTGTGGGTAAAACTGCAGTATTTCCAGAATCTCTTGTCTGGCCTTAGTGCATCTCCATATTAACAGGTATTTCTAAGGGGTGGAGAGAAGTAGTCAATAGCCACACCAATAGGTGATTACAAGGTGAGTGGGGAGCAAGCGTGCACGGGGACTGGAGAGGTTCAGTGGGGCCTTCGGAGCCAGGTCACAAGAGACAAGGGTGAGCAGAAGTACATGACTGCTTGTAGGCAATAAATGGGTTTCTCCTACTTTATTTTTCCCTTTGATTTATTTTGGTTTCAAAGGTTTATTTGGCCTGGGCTGGGAACACATTTTTCCCCCTGGAGTTACAAACATGAAACTTAATAACTCTTTATCTAGTCTTTTCTTAGCAGATGCTGACTGCTGGGAGGCTTCCGGATTGCTTAGTGTGGTAAGAAGTGGCCCTGTACCTTCTGTGTTCTCTTCCTCAGCATTGTCACTTACAGAGCTATGATAGGTAGCAATAATGTATCCAAGGAAATGTGTGTGGAAATATATGTGGAATAAGTATGAAATTAAATGAAAATTTTAGTAAGTGTATTTTAGTCATTCATTATTTAAAGCCTAAAATACATCCACAGCAAAAATTAACCTATTCTAAATGATTTAAAAAATCATATAAAATACCATTTCTTCACATTCTGCTATGACATCTAAACTTTTGCTGTGTAGTTTTCCTACCTTAGAAAACACAGAGGAGATAGGTCTCCTCTTTGGGTTGTATCAGTTATACATTCCCCACAAATTTAAAAAAGGGCATATTAATATCATGATTTGAAGACCTGAATCATCTATGCTGAGATGGATGAAAGTAGTTTATGGTTATTATGGTTATTTTCTCCCATGTGTAACCACTCATAGAGAAATCTTTGGAAATGACAACATGGCTATATGTGACTCCAGGGGAAAATCCCAGGGCAAAATTTGAAACCAAAATCAGTCAAAGGGAGAAATAAAGTTTAAGAAACCCAATTACTTATATATTTTTAAAATTTTTTATTAATGTATTATTGATATACACTCTTATGAAGGTTTCACATGAAAAACAATGTGGTTACTACTTTTACCCATATTATCAAGTCCCCACTCAATGCAGTCACTGTCCATCAGTGTAGTAAGATGCCACAGATCCACTGTTTTTGCCTTCTCTGTGCTACACTGTTTTCCCCATGACCCCTCAATCCCCTTCTTCCTCCCTCCCACCCGCATTCCCATAGCCCACCTTTGGTAACCATTAGTCCCTTCTTGGAGTCTGTGAGTCTCCTACGATTTGTTCCTTAAATTTTGCTGTGTTGTTATACTCCACAAATGAGAGAAATCATTTGGCACTTGTCTTTCTCCACCTGGCTTATTTCACTGAGCATAATAACCTCCAGCTCCATCCATCTTGTTGCAAATGGTAGGATTTGATTCTTTCTTACGGCTGAATAGTATTCCATTGTGTATAAGTACCACCTCTTCTTTATCCATTCATCTACTGATGGACACTTAGGTTGCTTCCATATCTTGGCTATTGTAAATAGTGCTGCAATAAACATAGGGGTGCATATGTCTTTTTGAGTCTGAGAAGTTGTATTCTTTGGGTAAATTGCAAGCAGTGGGATTCCCGGGTCAAATGGTATTTCTATTTTTAGTTTCTTGAGGAACCTCCATAGCTTACATTCCCACCAGCAGTGTAGGAGGGTTCCCCTTTCTCTGCATCCTTACCAGCATTTTTTGTTCTTAGTCTTTACGATGCTGGCCATCCTTACTGGTGTGAGGTGATATCTCATTGTGGTTTTAATTTGCATTTCCCTGATAATTAGTGATGTGGAGCATCTTTTCATGTGTCTGTTGGCCATCTGAATTTCTTCTTTGGAAAACTGCCTCTTCATATCCTCTACCCATGTTTTAATTGGGTTATTTGCTTTTTGTGTGTTGAGGCATGTGAGTTCTTTATATATTTTGGGTGTTAACCCCTTTTCAGATACGTCATTTACAAATATATTCTCCCATACTGTAGGATGCTTTTTTGTTCTGTTGATGGTGTCCTTTGCCATACAGAAGCTTTTTAGTTTGATGTAGTCCCATGTGTTCATATTTGCTTTTGTTTCCCTTGCTCGAGGAGATGCGTTCAGGAAGAAGTTGCTCATGCTTATATTCAGAAGATTTTTGTCTATGTTGTCTTATATGAGTTTTATGGTTTCATAACTTACTTTCAGGTCCTTGATCCATTTCGAGTTTACTTTTGTGTATGGGGTTAAACAATAATCCAGTTTCATTTCCTTGCATGTAGCTGTCCAGTTTTGCCAACACCAGTTGTTGAAGAGGCTGTCATTTCCCCATTGTATGTCCATGGCTCCTTTTTCGTATATTAATTGACCATATATGCTTGGGTTTATATCAGGGCTCTCTCGTCTGTTCCATTGGTCTATGGATCTGTTCTTCTGCCAATACAAAATTGTCTCGATTACTGTGGCTTTATAGTAGAGCTTGAAGTTGGGGAGCATAATCCCCCAGCTTTATTTTTCCTTCTCTGGATTACTTTGGCTATTCCAGGTCTTTTGTGGTTCCATATGAATTTTAGAATGATTTGCTCTAGTTCATTGAAGAATGCTGTTGGTATTTTGAAAGGAATTGCATTAAATCTGTAGATTGCTTTTGGCAGGATGGCCATTTTGACAATACTAATTCTTCCCATCCATGAGGACAGGATGTGTTTCCATTTATTGGTATCTTCTTTAATTTCTCTCATGAGTGTTTGTAGGTTTCAGAGTATAGGTCTTTCACTTCCTTGGTTAGGTTTATTCCTAGATATTTTATTCTTTTTGATGCAATTGTGAATGGAATTGTTTTCCTGATTTCTCTTTCTGCTAGTTCATTGTTAGTATATATGAAGGCCACAGATTTCTGCATGTTAATTTTGTATCCTGCAACTTTGCTGAATTCAGATATTATATCTAGTAGTTTTGGAGTGGATTCTTTAGGGTTTTTATGTACAATATCATATCATCTGCAAACAGGGACAGTTTAACTTCTTCCCTGCCAATCTGGATGCCTTTTTTTTCTTTTTCTTGTCTGATTGCCATGGGTAGGACCTCCAGGACTATGTTGATTAGAAGTGGGGAGAGTGGGCAACCTTGTCCTGTTCCTGATCATAAAGGAAAAGCTTTCAACTTCTCATTATTAAGTATAATGTTGACTGTGGGTTTGTTATATATGGCCTTATTACGTTGAGGTACTTGCTGTGTATACCCGTTTTGTTGAGAGTTTTTATCATGAATGGATGTTGAATTTTGTCAAATGCTTTTTCAGCATCTATGGAGATGATTAGGTGGTTCTTGTCCTTCTTTTTGTTGATGTGGTGGATGATGTTGATGGGTTTTCGAATGTTGTACCATCCTTGCATCCCTGAGGTGACTCCCACTTGATCATGATGGATGATCTTTTTGATGTATTTTTGAATTTGGTTTGCTAATATTTTGCTGAGTATTTTTACATCTGTGTTCATCAGAGATATTAGTCTGTAATTTTCTTTTTTTGTGGTATTTTTGCCTGGTTTTGGTATTAAGAGTGATGCTAGCCTCAAAGAATGAGTTTGGAAATATTCCCTCTTCTACTCTTTGGAAAACGTTAAGGAGGATGGTTATTAGGCCTTCACTAAATGTTTAATAAAATTCAGAAGTGAAACCATCTGGTACAGGAGTTTTTCTCTTAGGTAGTTTTTTGATTACCAATTCATTTTCTTTGCTGGTAATTGGTCTATTCAGAATTTCTGTTTCTTTCTTGGTCAGCCTTGGAAGATTGTATTTTTCTAGAAAGCTGTCCATTTCTTCTAGGTTATCCAGCTTGTTAGCATATAACTTTTCACAGTATTCCCTAATAATTCTCTGTATTTCTTGGTGATGATTTTTCCTTTCTCATTTCTGTTTCTATTTATGTGTGTAGACTCTCCTTTTTTTCTTGATAAGTCTGGCTTGGGGTTTATCTATTTTGTTTATTTTCTTGAGGTACCAGCTCCTGCTTTCATTTAATTTTTCTATTTTTTTATTCTTCTCGATTTTATTTATTTCTGCTTTAATCTTTATTATGTCCCTCCTTCTACTGACTTTGGGCTTCATTTGTTCTTCTTTTCTCATTTTGTTAATTGTGAGTTTAGACTGTTCATATGGCATTGATCTTTTTTTCTGAGGTAGGCCTGTATTGCAATATACTTTCCTCTTAACATCACCTTCACTCTATCCCACAGATTTTGCAGTGTTGAATTATTGTTGTCATTTATCTCCATGTATTGCTTGATCTCTGTTTTTATTTGCTCATTGATCCATTGGTTATTTAGGAGCATGTTGTGAAGCCTCCATGTGTTTGTGGTATTATTCATTTTCTTTGCATAATTTATTTCTAGTTTCATACCTTTGTAGTCTGAGAAACTGGTTGGTACAATTTCAATCTTTTATAATTTACTGAGGCTCTTTTTGTGGCCTAGGATGTGATCTATTCTTGAAAATGTGCCATGTGCACTTGAGAAGAATGTGTAGATATCTGTAGATGTCTGTTAGGTGCATCTGTTCTAATATGTTGTTCAATGTTTCTGCCTCCTTACTTATTTTCTGTCTGGTTGATCTGTCCTTTGGAGTGAGTGGTGTGTTGAAGTCTCCTAGAATGAATGCATTGCATTCTATTTCCCCTTTTAATTCTGTTAGTATTTGTTTCACATACGTAGGTGATCCTGTGTTGGGTGCATAGATATTTATAATGGTTATATCTTCTTGTTGGATTGACCCTTTTATCATTATGCAATGTCCTTCTTTGTCTCTTGTGACTTTGTTTTGAAGTCTTTTTTGTCTGATACAAGTACTGCAACTCCTGCTTTTTTCTCCCTATTAGTTGCATGAAATATCTTTTTCCATCCCTTTACTTTTAGTCTGTGTGTATGTCTTTGGATTTGAAATGAGTCTCTTTTAGGCAGCATATAGATGGGTCTTGTTTTCTTATCCATTCAGTGACTCTATATCTTTTGATTGGTGCCTTCAATCCATTTACATTTAGGGTGATTATCGATAGGTATGTACTTATTGCCATTGCTGGCTTTAGATTCGTGGTTATCAAAGGTTCAAGGTTAACTTCCTTACTATCTAAGAGTCTAACTTATACCACTTAATATGCTATTACAAACACAGTCTAAAGGTTCTTTTTTTTCTCCTTTTCCTTACTCCTCCATTCTTTATATATTAGGTATATTCTGTACTCTTTGTCTATCCCATGATTGACTTTGGGGATAGTTGATTTAATATTGCATTTGCTTAGTAATTAACTGTTTTACCTTCTTTAGTGTGGTTTTATTACCTCTGGTGACAGCTATTAAACCTTAGGAACACTTCCATCTATAGCAGTCCCTTCAACATACACTGTAGAGACGGTTTGTGGGAGGTAAATTCTCTCAGCTTTTGCTTATCTGGAAATTGTTTAATCCCTCCTTCAAATTTAAATGATAACCTGGCCGGATAAAGTATTCTTGGTTGAGGCTCTTCTGCTTCACTGCATTAAATACATCATACCACTCCTTTCTGGCCTGTAAGGTTTCTGCTGAGAAGTCTGATGATAGCCTGATGGGCTTTCCTTTTTATGGGATCTTATTTCTCTCTCTGGCTGCTTTTAACAGTCTGTCCTTATTCTTGATCTTTGCCATTTTAATTACTATATGTCTTGGTGTTGTCTTTCTTGGGTCCCTTGTGTTGGGAGATCTGTGCACCTCCATGGCCTGAGAGACTATCTCCTCCCCCAGATTGTGGAAGTTTCCAGCAATTACCTCCTCAAAGACACTTTCTACCCCTTTTTCTCTCTCTTCTTCTTCTGGTACCCCTATAATGTGAATATTATACCGTTTGGATTGGTCACACAGTTCTCTCAATATTCTTTCATTTTTAGAGATCCTTTTTTCTCTGTGCCTCAGCTTCTTTGTATTCGTCTTCTCTAATTTCTATTTTATTTATCATCTCCTCCACCATATCTAATCTGCTTTTAAAACTTTCCATTGTATCTTTCATTTCTGATATTGTGTTCCATAATAATTGGATCTCCAACCAGAATTCATTCCTGAGTTCTTGAATATTTTTCTGTACCTCCCTGTTAATGATTTTTATTTTGAAATCCCTTGCAGGCAGATTCATGAGGTTGATTTCATTTGAATCTTTCTGAGGGGTTTTATTCATAATTTTACTTTGAACCAGGTTCCCTTGGCGTTTCATATTTGTATATGGCACCCCCGAGTGCCCAGAAGTTCTACTCTCTGGAGCTGCTCAGCCCCTGAAGCAGTGTTGGGGGTCCAGGGAGTGGTATTGGTGCCTGGGGGGAGGCAACAGCTGTTTCCTGCTTCCCGGCTGCTATGCCTGTCTCCACTGTCAGAAACAGTGGGCTGAGCACACAGGTATAAGCCTCTGTGCTTTGTGGTTGTAGTTGCTGTAGACGGGGCTTCCCTTTTGCTGGCGTAATGCCAGGGTAGGGTTTGCCGATTTGCAAGACATGTGCGGCTGGCCGGGAGAACGGCTCAGTAGGCTGCATGTCACAGAGGATGTCCTTGGAGCTCTGTAGCCAGCCTGGGAGCTGGAGCTCCTGACGATCATGAAAGGTCCCAACCCACTGGGCAGAGTGCACCCGGACACTTTTGTCCACCTGTTTTTTCTCCTGAGCAATCCTTGCCCTTTAGCAGCCCGAGCTGTTAGGAAGTCTCTCAGACTGCCCACCTTTCTTTTATCCCAGAGCAGCTGGATATGGATCCCTGCTTTCCACAAGAGGCTGGAATCCCAGTCTCTCCAGTTATTCTGCCTGTCTTAGCTTTCCAACCCCGTAATCACGAGAGTACCATGAAAGCACCATGAAATGTAAGTTTGTGCTCCCAGATCAGATCTCCAGAGTCAGGTATTCAACAGTCCCAGGCCTCCACTCCCTCCTAACTCTGTTTCTCTTCCTCCCACTGGTGAGCTGGTTTGGGGAAAGAGCTTGGGTCCCGCTGGGCCACAGCTTTGGTACATTACCCTGTTCCGTGAGGTTTATTTTTTTCTCCAGGTGTATGTAGTTTGGCACAGTCCTGTTTCCTGTTGCTCTTTCAGGATTAGTTGTATTAGTTATATTTTCATATTATGTGCAGTTTTAGGAGGAAGCCTCTGTCTCACCTCTCACACCGCCATCTTTTCCCATTTATTTCTTATAAGCAGTTGTGCCATCTCTCTCCCACCCAACCTCTCAGGTCCAGGTAAGCCTTTGCTTGCCCATGTAATTACCTATTGATATAGAGAAGGGTACTTCTCTCCATCCCTTGGAAACACCTACTGATATGCAGATGCACTACAGCCAGGCAAGAGATTCTGTAAATACTGCAATTTTACCTGTGCCATACATTTAGAGACTTTACTTAAAAGGATTGTAAATTGTCTTATGATATAGTAAACCATTATTATTTTATTTCACTGTTATTTTTATCTAATTAAGACAGTTGACTTCCTGTTCTTTCACACAGTGATTAAAACTTTGAGGCTGCATGTTATGATAATGGAGAAAGAGGAAAGAGCAAGCTGCCAACCTGTGTAATCTCCCTGGACCCTGGTCTCTCCCTTGCAGAGAGGCAATGCTGGCAGTGATGAAGACTTTCTGGGCTTAATCCTTTTACCCACAAAACATTGCACAACTTGCTTACTTTCTCTGTGCCTCTGATCTATGAAATGAGGATAATAATAGTACTGACTTCACAAGGTGGCATAAGGAATTAATGAGTTAAGGCAAGTAAAGCTCTCAGCACCATGCCTGGTATGTTGCATGCATTATATAAACATTTCCCAATATCCTCACTGGCTCTGCTCCCGTGGCACTTGGCTTTTTTAACTCCACAAATGTGATGAGCCCTCTCTTGCCCCTAGACTCCACAGAAGAACTCTCACAGCACTTACAACAGTAAACAGACACATAGGCATTTGTGTGGCTATTTGTTTATGTCTGCCTTTCCTCCAGGTGGAACTCCTGTGAGATCAGGAACTGCTCTGTCTCCCACTGCACACTTGGACACTATGTCAGTACTCATGGCGGATGCACAAGAGATGTGTATTAAACACTGAGTGAATAAATAAAGAACCTAAGGAAGAAAAAGTAAATTCTAAAAAATTTTTAAAACCCATCATAAGCACTTGGGTTTGTTAAGTCTCCATGTTTCAAGTTCATTCCTTATCAGCTGTATCATATTACAACATTAAATCTCAATTCAACTTAAAACCTTAGAGCTAAGCTTTTACATATTTCCTTTCAAAGTGCTTCTTCAGAAACCATATTGCAGAAGGTAAACACATATTTTAGAGAACTACATAAATGTATGATAGGATCTCTGAGATTTCTTCATTTATTTCTTCTTTGGAATTTCAGATACTATGAATGAAAATCTAATCAAATTGAATCAGTCAGTAGTAAACATAGTGTTCCCAGAACGCAACTTCTTAGCAGATGATGCAGGACTTTGAAAATCAATGCTTTTCCCTTTAGGAAGTGGAGACAGAACAGCAATAAGCTCAGTTATTTTGATAGTATTATTTTGGTTTAGGGAATGCCGTTTGTAATGAGGATGTACTTGCAGAGCAAGAAAATGATGTGCTATGGGGAGTAAATATTTGATTTTTGACATTACTAGTATATTATTACTGTTTTCCTATAAGGAAATTAGTACCCTCAGAAGGCAATGACCAGATGGCTAACATTATAAAAATCATTTTAAACTGCTCTGGGAGAAGGTTTTGTGTAATAATATTATTCAAACCATCACTCAGAATACACTTAGAGGGTCTTAGAAACCTTTAGGCCACAAAGAAAGCAAGTGAGTTTGACAAAAGCTCTGTCTGAAGTAGAATTAGTGAATTCAGGGTATATCAGTACACCCATCTTTTTCCAATTCATTCAAATATACAACCTAGTTATGCCTTTTCATTTAGATTTTTAAATAACAATTTTGCTACTCAAAATACAGTCTTCAGGCCATCAGCATGATTTTATCTGGGAGCTTGTTATAAATGCATAGTGTAAGGCCACACCTCCGTGTACGGGATCAAAACCTGCATTGGACACGATTCCCAGATGCTTTATATGCAAATTACATTTTGAGAAGCACTACTATGGTTTGACTAAAAGCAATGAGAATTAAATGAAGAATTTCAGGGCAAAAAAGAAATACAGCACGTGTGACAAAGGTGTATTTGTTAAACAAGTCCAGGAGGTGGCGCCACAGCGTCTGGGCACAGCGGGGTCCGAAGGACGGCTCTGCCTCTCAATGGCGCTTCTCCCAAGTCACACCCTCTGGACTCACCTTTTCATGCCAGCTA
This sequence comes from Smutsia gigantea, assembly GCA_032199065.1. NCBI lineage: Eukaryota > Metazoa > Chordata > Mammalia > Pholidota > Manidae > Smutsia > Smutsia gigantea. The sequence continues at coordinate 111,030 of JAVSCE010006215.1, forward strand.
TTGCTGTGTGGCCATCTGTAACCTGACTCCTCCCCTCAACGGCTCCTGGGAGCTGTGGCTTTCAACCCTGGGCCTCTCTGCTGCCCCCAGGAGAGGTGCCTTTGGGAACCTACTCACTCTAATATGTCTACACCCCTTGAAGTGAAAATTTTCCCTCCATAGGGCAACCCTTGACCCACCCTGAATAATAGCTGCAGTTAATTCAGAGGTAGATTCAACAAGGATAAGTCCCAGCAGCCAAAAGCAGGGACTACTATTTACAGGAACTCTGGCTTTCCTCTAGCCAATAGAATATGCAAAGTTGGTGAGAAGTCATTCCCACGGTAACAATTGCTATCCTATACAACTCCATCTTGCTAACAGACTCTAGAGATTCTCTCTGCTCAACTGCCTCTGAAGAAGTAAGAGGCTGTTGGCAGGACCACACAGCAAGGAGCGGAGGGTAACCTCAAAAAATTGAGCATCGTCCCCAAGCAACAGCCAGCAAGGAGCAGAGCCTTCAACCATACAGCAGCCAGGAAGTGAATTCTGTCAGCAAACCAAGTGAGCTTCTTCCCCAACTGAGCCTCTAGATAAGAATGCAGCCTGACTGACATCTTGAAGATGCCACATGAGATCCTGAGCAGAGGACCCAGCTAAGCTATGCCACTATCCTGACCACGGAAATTGTGAGATTAGAAATGTGGGCTGTTTAAGCCTCTAAATCATTGTAATTTCTTATGCATCCATAGAAAACTAATAAAACCTCTATTAGACTGCAAGCTCCATAAGGTTATGGACTATGCATTATATAACCAATGCATCATAGTCTGACACATCCCAGTTGTTCCATAAATATATTTATATATATGAACATATATTTTTGGGTTTCCTGAAACGGAATTCACAGTACTTATATCTAAAAGCATGTCTTGCCATCATTAACAGAGTACCAGAGGAAATAACAATATATTAAATTTCTATGAGGCTAAATGTGTACAAATTATAACACAAATAAAATATGCAGTCAAAAAGGAAATAATACTCCTAAGTGTCTGAACAAGATTTGCCCAAATATTTTATCTTTGAAGTAAAGGCTCCAGGCTCCAATCACACACACACTGTTAACATACGTTTCCCTCTAGCCTTTTTTTCCTGTGCCTTTTAAAAAACAGTTGAGCATGTACTGTACATAAAATTGCTATCTGGGCTAATTCACTTAGCATCCTATCGTAAGCATGTTTGTCGTCACCATAAAATCAGCCGTTTTCAAAGACAAATCTGAAACCCTAGTGGCTTTGCATGGTTTTCAACAGTGTTCTGCAAGCATTCTGTGCCTGATATTATCTCATATAAACAGCCTGGCACTCCAAACAGGTGAGGCACAGCTGTCTGGTACAGCCAATTGGACCCAGATTACCTCATTTCAGTCATGTCTCTTCCCCTCACCAGAGAGGCTGACTCAGGGTTCCAGATGAAACCCCAACAAATTAAACAAAACATCATAACACTCTGGTTTATTATCAGCTCAAATCCTCTTCTAATCTAAAACTTCTTGCCAAGCCCCTGTTACAGCCACTGAAACAAGCTCATTGATGCTAAGTTGTTATAAATTTACATACATATTGATAATTTGGCCATGGGCACTTACTTCCCAGATGAATTTTTCATTTTCTCACTTCATTGCCTTAATCTCACTCATTATGGATTTCCCATACAGATGCCATATAAATGTGTGACAATACCAGCTAGAGTTAAGCTCAAAAACCCTTGCTTATATGGCTATCTCATTACTCTTAAAAGGCTACTGACCAAGAGTGATTAAATATGCTGGGTGGGGTGGGAATAAAAGAAACTAAGAGAAAAAGAGCTGTCAGTTACTTGTAAACCAACCACAAGCAGCAGGTATTTGGATTGTTAGTCTAATTACTTACCTTCCTTACTTAAGGGTCTATAACCCTTCTGACTAGAAGGAATCTGCTCTATTATTGAAGATTAGCAGGAAGAGAAACCATCTAACCTTCCTCAGGAATAAAAGTTCATGGCTGTTGTTGACCTTGTTGTTTCTGTTGGTTCTAAATGTCTTCTCTCAGATATCTGGGGAGAAAGGTGGGAAGCAATTGTTTAGTTGGTTAGTTCACTTTTACTAAAACCTACTCCTCCTATGTGATTTCTCACAAACTTTGAGAAAAACTAACACACTTTAAAATGGCAATCAGGTCATCATTTCCAAGTCCAGTTGAATCCAACTCTTCATCTACTCTGCACCTGCACCCACACAGCTGATTGTACCTAGAGAAAAGCCCATAACTGTGCTGGTGGATCTCACTTTAAATTCATGACCACTAGTTTCCCTACAAGGCAGACCCTTGCATTTGAGCACTAGATCCAATTCCATCTCTCCTACTCAAAAATATCACTCCCAGGTCCTTCCTCCCTTCTATATCGTTAATTTTCCCATCTATATTTGTCATGCAATGTTTCTATCATCTTTTAAAAGCCACTCATGATTCCACCTCCCTCTCCTGCTATGGCTCCGTGTCAACACCCTGAAACAGATGAATATACTTGCTCTGTCCAATTTCCCTCTCCCTTCTCCCTTAAGCCCAGTCCAGATTTTTTTTACCTGACTGCTCCATATCAAAACTGCTCTTTCCAAACTCTCCAACAATCTCCAAATGTAAATCATCCACATTCTTCATCATACTTGACTTACCAAACTTTGGCAATGGTTGAGCATTATTTCATCCTTGAAACACTTCCTTCACTTGACCTCCAGGACACCACATCTTCCCATATGCTTCTTCTCAGTCTTTTGACTGGTCCTCCTAATCTCCCAACATTTTCATGTTGGAGTGTTCCCAGGCTTACTTGCCTGGAACTTCTCTTTTCTAGCTATTATCTATCCATACATATCTACAATGTTCTATCATGATTTATATTCAAGTCAGATAGGGTACATAATGCTGTGGTACAACCTCCCTACAATCTCAGTAGCTTAATAAATTCGTGTTACCTGTCAATTGTGGGCTGCCTGAGGGCTCTGCCCCACATTGTCATCTCTCTGGGTCACAAAGTGCTGGAGCACCTATCATTTGGGGCATTGCCAGTTTCTGTGGTAAATTGTACATTGATTGCTGGAGGTTCTACCTGAAAGTAACACATATCACTTCCACTCTATTTCCATTAGACAGAGAAAGTCACATGACCACCGCAAGCAGAAAAGTACAGTTCTAACATGAAACCATATTAGAAAGGGAAATGGAAACATTTGCTGAATGGCACTAAATGATTACCAAAACACCCAAGTTTGTATTTTTCAGTCTAGGTTCTCCCCTAAACTCTGGATTCATATATCCAATCCTCTGCTCAATACCTCCTCTTAGACATCTGACATCCAACTAAGCATCCTCGAAACTGAGCTCCTAATCTCCCCACTCCAAACCAAACCTTCTCCTCTCAGCTTTTCTGTTTGAGTTCATGGAAGCTCCACAAACTCCTTATACAAGTTCCGTAAGGGTTTACTGCAGTATCTCTAATGCCAAACACTGGCAAAAAGGAGGTTGAACGAATGAACTATTAAATAAATATCGGGGGTTTTGTCTCAGTTCGCTCTCTGACTTCTTTACATTTTTTTAAAGGAATGAAATAAAGGGAATACCTCACTCAAATAAAAGATTCAGACTAAATGAATACCGTGACTTTTGAACACTACTGTAGCTCTTGAACACCCAGGACCTGTTACTAAATTCAGGTATTGTGTGGTGTTCCCTCCCTCCCCTGCCCCACAACTAGCCTACATTAGGCACCAGTGCTACGCTAGTATTCCTCTGACATCTGGTAGCCTAATAACTGACCTTCCCCTCCCTCCTCATTCCATGTGTCCATTCTCTTTCTACATATGTACACAAACCTTTCAGGGAGCCACAGGATATGTCACACTTTTTCTAACACAGGTTGTCCTGTAATCCTCATTACACATTTCCAAGGCTACTTACTACAAGATAGATTCTTCCTATTTCAGAGCTAATTGTATTTATTTTTGCACTTATTTTCTTTCTCATCAAGTTTCTCAAGACCTCTTCTCCTTACTCATTAGATAGATGCCATCCAGGTGTGGAAGTTTGCTTCCTAAAGCCTACCTGATTTTTAATGAATTGTTTGCTGGATCTAACTGACATACCAGGCGAGACGGTTGTCAGCTGTAAACTGACAGCTGCAAACCCAAGGGGGCCTTAAGTCAAGACTAAATAAGAAAATACAACAGCCCAAACTAAAGGTGCTATGCCCAAATATACATCTAGGTATTTGCTCCTCTTTTTAAAATAAGTCTGGATTATATCTAAACTCTATCCTTCCACAGTATCTTCTCCCTATGTTTGTTATGGTAATTAAATCAGTAAATATATGTACTTAGTACAGTACCTGGCATGTAGTCAACTCAATTTAAGGATGTGTTTCTGTTCCTATTTTCTTTCCTTTAGGATTACTAATTACTTAATAGTCTAAGAAGATATATCTCTTAAATCATAAACTGAAGTTATTGCTATTTGCATGCTGTTATCAACATTTTGAATCTTTGCATGATTAAAAAAATAATATAAGATTTAAGTAAATTAAATGCATAGTGAAACTGTGATTAAACATGTTAGGAAACCTGGATATATCAATGCAGCATGTGGGACAGGAAAATAATTAGCTGCCAAGGACCAATAATTCAGATCCAATAATTCTGTTCTGTGCTCTAACTCATAACAGAAGAAAAGTTCAGGAGAGACAGTGTTGAGTCACCTGCCATAATAAATAAAAACAAGCAATAAAAACAATAAAATAAAAGCAAGCAAAAGAAAGTTGCCATACCTGAGTGGGAGAGAATCAGAAATAGCAGTTTTGGCCCTAAACTGATTAGCTGAATAACATGGAGCCAGTCATGGATCAGTATTTTATTCAAATATGGACAAAGATGACTGCCCCAAATCTCCTAGGTACCATAGTATGAAAGCATTCATTTTTCAATGTCAGTTGGTCAGAAAATATGAATTTTATCAGTTGTGCCTCTAGACATGATCCCAACCACACCTGGAGAAAGCTCTGATTCCCTCAGACTGGGCACGTAGCCAGCTCACTCATCCACACTGCACTTTGGCCATCCCGACAGGGGCCTCCAGGAGGCAGTGTCTCTTCCTTCTATGAGAGATTTCATGAGTTACTGCCTATTCCTCAATATTCATATCTTGTATGTGAGGTTCATATAGAACAGCCTATGTATATACAGTTGATTTTAAGTTGACAGCAACTTAAATATTAATACATTCCAAAACCCTTCATTTTTTCCTCCTCCCCACATTTATGTTTTGGATGTCTCATTTTACATCTCTTTTGTTTATATGTCCCTCAATTAATTATTACAGTGTTCATTAATTTTACTACCTTTTTCTTTTAACCTTCATACTAGTTTTCTAAGTGACTTATTCACTGCTTTTACTATGATTTACCTTTCTAGTAAGATTTTATTTTGTATGTTTGTTTTTAATTGCTGTCATTCCTTTTCAGCTTAAAGATGTCCCTTTAACATTTCTTTTAAGGCCAGTTAAAATTCCCTTAGCTGTTGCTTATCTGGAAAATATTACCTCTTCTTCTATTCTGAATTGCATCCTTGCTGAGCAGAGTAATCTTTTGGGGAACTTTTTTTCATTTCAGTACGTTGAATATGCCATGTCACTGCATCTTGACCTGAATAGTTTCTACTGAAAATTCTGCTTATAGTTTTATGGGGTTTCCTTTGCATGTAACAAGTTACCTTTCTCCTGCTGCTTTTAAGATTCTCTATCTTAAAATTTTGACATTTAAGTTATAATATGTCTTGGTGTGGATCTTTGAGTTTATCTTATTTAGAACTCTCTGGGATTCTTGGACCTGGATGTCTATTTACTTCCCCAGATCAGAAAAGTTTTTGGCCATTATTTCTTCAAATAAGTTTTCTGCCCCTTTCTCTCTCTCTCTCTTCTCCTTCTGAGACCCCCCATACGCAGATGTTATTCTGCTTAATGTTGTTCAATGGTTCCTTTAAGGTATCTTGACTTTTTTAAATTCTCTTTTCTTTTTCTGCTCAGTCTGGGCGAGTTCCATTGCTCTGCCTTTCAGCTCACTGAACTGCTTTTTTTGCTTCATCCAGTCTGCTGTTAAACCCCTGAAGTGTATTTTTCAGTTTAGCATTCTTCAGTATTATTCTTCAGTACTGTATTCTTCAGCTCTGAGTTCTGCTTGGTACTTTCTTATATGTTCTCTCTTTGATGAAGTTCTCACTGTGTTTATCCATTCATCTCTCTTGTTCACTGAACATCTTTATGACCATTACTTTGAACTCTTTGTCAGGTAGATGACTTATTTCCATTTCATTGAGGTCTTTTTCTGAGATTTTTGTCTTGTTCTTTTATTTGGAACATATTCCTCTGTCTTCTTGTTTTGCCTGATTCTCTGTTTGTTTCTACATATTAGGTGAAACAGTTACCTCTCCCATTCTTGAGTAGTGGCCTTGTGTGGGAGATAAACTGTGGGGCCCAGAATTGCAATCCCCCTGGCTATCAGAGCTTCACTCCACAGGCACCCCCTGTGTGGGCTGTCTGCATCCACTGGCCTGGCATGGGGCAGGGTGGGGCGCTCACCAGCTGTGGCGTGGCTGAAGCTCAGGAGGTGGGGCACTCGATCTGCTGGCTATGGCATGACTGTGGAAAGAGGTGGCACAACTACCTACACTAGCAGGTTAGAGGGAGATTGTTACAGTGGTGTCCAGTGGCACTTCTGTCCCTGGATAGAATCCCAACAGCTTCCTGCCTCTCTGGTAGTCACTTCATGAATAGTAAGTAGGTCTCCTTCACATATGATCTATGCACTTTTCAAACTGCTTCTTTCATGCTGGCTTCTGAGGCAAATGAATCTGCACATGAGCTCTTTAAGAGTGGATTCTCTGTTCCCTAGAGCTCGGTGGTTCTCCTGGACATACTCCCCATTGGTTTTTATTTTGGGGACTCATCTCTCCCATGTAGCACCCAAGGGTTCACATGCCTGATGTGGGGCATAAACCCCTCAGTCCTCAGGGAAAAGTTCCATATTTTTGAGATCCCTGTAATTGTGGGTCAGTATGCCCGGGGTGAGGTGTTTAGTGGGAACATGTCTCTGCCTCTCCTACTCGCCACAATGCAGCCCTTTTATCCTTTGTTGTGGAGGTTCTGTTCATCTAATTTTTAGGACTTTTTCAGAGGAAATTATTCCATATGTACCTGTAGATTTGTTGTGCCCATGAAAGGAGGTAAATTCAGGATCTTACCATGCAGCCATAATCTCTGCAGAATTTTTCAAAAGTGTTGACAACAGAACAGAAGCTTATTAACATTTACTGACAATGAAAGTTCTAAAATGACATATGAAGGTGAGATGCTTCTTCCTAAAGAATCAGGAAATATAAAAGACATGCTAATAGTATAATAATAACCATCCTAAGACAATATGTCAAGAATTAACTGTCTGCAAATAATCTTCTGTGTAAGCAGTACCTTGACTTTAAGTTTCTTAAAAGTGCAAGAATGGAATGAGGGATCTAACCATGCTAATTAACTCACTGTGCCTTATAACAAATTAATTTTAAGTAAAGGATCAGGCAACTAGAGAAGAAGGCCAAAATCTCAATTAGTTAATCTGAATAGAACATAAATACTCTCAGAACTCATTTGCCCTTTAAAATGGAGAAGAATCAGGATGGTGGGAACAGCAACCACTCCACGCTGGCAGCCTGGCACTGTCATTTACGGCACCAGCTGTAAGCTCTGCATTTCCACGGGAGTGTTTACTAAATCTGGGCAGCAGAATGTGAAAGTTGATATCAACTATCCATAACCAGCCCACCTCAGAGAAATCATATAACCTAGGACTTCAACAAGTTCTATTATCTTAGATTCTGCTTAAAAAGTGTTTCTGTCCAGAAGCTTTATAGGATGTCACACTCAGAACTGTCAACAATAATCTCTATTCATAAATTATGGGTAAGAGTCTTCTGCATATCTGGCACCATTTTACAAAGACTACCATCACCATTCTATTAAATTTTGATACTATTTTCAATCTGTAGGAGGTGAAAGTATAAAGTAAGATTCATCCTTTACTCCTAAAGGATCTAGTTCTTATATCTATGTATTCCCTTCTTGGAATCTGCAACCTCTTATTCCACAGGCTTGAGCCTCCATGTCGTCAAAGACACTCAGGTGTAGCAGACTTAAAGGCTGTGTTTTCTTGATGCTACTACCGATATTTCCATCTACCATCCTCAATGCAACCTTCTCTTCATGAAGTTCTTTAAAGGATATTCTACATGCAGTGCCTCTGGTCTCACTCACACCCCTTAAAATTCCTGCCATAACTAGCCATCACCACTCACATTCATTTATAAAAATCAGACTTCCCAAACTACGTTTCTTCTGAAATCACTCAGGGTCATCAATGACCCCACCAAATCCAGTAACTTTTTCTTAACCCTTCCTTTGCAAGGTCTGTCTGCTCTATTTTGCATTATTGGCTATGACCTCCTTCTCAAAATAACCTTCTCTTTTTGGATTCCAGGACACTTCATTTCTCTGATTTTCCTCTTCTCTTTACAATTCCAGGGATACATATTCTGTGGCTGAATACTATCTACTTCTTCTATGTGAATGAGTACACCAGTATTGACCACAATGAAATACTTTTTCTTTAGTAAACAGAGATGAAACATTACAAGGGCAGCAGGGTGCCCAGGAAGTGGGACAACAGCAACCTGTTTGGCCGATTACACTTCTCTTTGTGTGATCTCTATAAGGCACACGCATTCTGAGTAGCTGGATGTGTGATTTCAATGGAAGCATGGAAATGAGGAGCATACAGGAGATGTCTAACCTTCTGAGACTAAATGGATACCTTCTATATCCCTCCTGAGCCCCCAGCAGACATACTAACAAGTATGGCCTTGGGTAGACTATATTGATTCATCATATCCCTTGCTAATAACTTAAATTATTTAACATAATCATTTGCTATGTCTAAGATTTCTATTCACTGGGCTTTTTTGTTTTTAAGTTTAAACTGTAACACCATAAGGAAATGTTCTCACAGCTTTAAATATCAGTCATCAGTTCGACCAAAATTGCACACTGTAGCCAAATGTATTCTTAATATTATTACAATTATAAATGGTGTGTCTTTTATTTTAGGTATTCAAGTAATCAGGGGAAGGCTGATATTTTCAAATCAATAAGAGGAAGCTTGTTGAAAACATCAGTTTGATTTTGCTTGATCCTAGTAGCTGGATGTCCCAGAACTGAAACTCAGAGGAACTTTAAATGAAATGAGTGAGCTGATTATGAAAATATGACACTCTGTACAGCATACTGAAGGCTTCTGTTTAGGGCTGTTTTGCAGTGTTTTCTTTTTTAGTAATGCAGGTTGATGAAGCTTTAAAACAGTAATCCTACAGAATCCCCCTTGAAAGACTCAAGGGGGTCCAAAGGAGGTGACATTTAAACTGAAAAGAAAGATCTCCACTAGCCACCCACAGGTTAGCAGTGCACATCCTAAACGCAGCTCTCTGTCTGCCTGCCCTCTCCTCCTCTGGTCCTCATTTAAGATAGTTAGTTGGTAGCACTCACTCCCTATATTTTTGTATATGAGTTTAGTATGTCTCCTGTAACAATCTGTATTATCCATTGGTTTCAACTTTTACAGTCTCATTTGGAGAATGGGGTATGAATAGATAATAAAACCAGAAATTCTTCCTCTTCCACATATGTGTCAGTAATTATAACAGTTGCTATCACTTCTGGATGCTTACTCCGTATCAGGCACCATGTGAAGCACTTTGTAGGCATTATTTTGTGAATCCTCACAACCGCTCTGTGGTTTTATCACCCTCAACTGACTGACAAGAAAACAGCTTTGGAGAAGTGAGGAAATTTGGCTAGGAAGCAGCAGAGCCAAGATTCCAATCCACATCCTTTTTACTCTAAAAGAACATTCTTTTCACGACTAGATTAATCTAAGTCTTCCCCATATCTGTGATGTATGAATGCTGGACATTGAGGTGAACACTTTATTCTTAGCGCACTCTCCCAGAGAGGGACTTTTAAATGCCCCGCATTTAAATGGTGTGAATCCCAGCATGGTTAGAATCCAGGAGAGGAAGTTAGAACCACTAGAAAAGACAGCTGAGGACAAACCTACAGCTTTTTCCCCCTCTTCTATGGATAGTGGCCACCACAGCTTTTATAAGATGTGAAGAGACATTTTATATACATAACTTTTGAGACAGCCTATTTCTGTAAGTAGAACTTGAAATGTGTTGCCTACTCTCCTAATGTCATCAATACCTTGAGATAAATCCATCTTTTATAATCCTACAGACTAGATCAACCTCCATCTTCAGTTCTACGGAGTCTTGCCAATGCTAGTAAAAAAAAGGGAAACAAGGAAAAAAATTAATATCTTGTTTAGGCCAAATTTAATTCTAAATCTCAGTCTCTTTGAGTAAATCTCAAGTTGATAAATAAACATATATATATACTTTTGAAAGCATAATAAAGTTACCTGTTTCTCAAATATGCACATCCCTGTCACAAGTCTATTAGAAGCCTCTTGAGAACCTAGCCTAGTAGATTATACAATAATTAAAGGTTGACCTTTCCTGTGGAGTTTAATGAACTAGAAATTGCATTTTTAACCTTGGTTGATGTGCTATCAAATGTCAGTCATCATTTCTTTAATCTATCTCAACTAGACTATAAATTGAGTCCAAAATCTAATTTACTAGGCTAGCAGAGGAGTGAAATAGCCAACAATTATGGGGAAAAACTTCAAAGACCCTTCCTGAAGTCATCTTAAGATGGCAGTGACAATGAGGATGACAACTGATTCACAGACACAGTCGTGAGAGCTACTGGTGGGGGTGGGGGAAGGGTTCCCACAGTGGTAGTTTGAAGTTGTAACTTGAAGATAGCTTAAACAGGTACTCAAAGTCTGGCGAAGACTCCCTCACACCAAGCCCAATGCCTACAGTGTGAAGTGCATATTTTCCACTTAAATTATACCTAAAACACATCCACCATTAAGCTTAAAATATACTTTTACAACTTTTGTTCCATTTTACAATTTTTGATGTAAAAATTCTGGGCTTATCTCCCTTAGTCAACTGTTTCTATTTTGAACAGAATCTATTTGCTGCACAGTATTTCATGTGCTAGAGAAAGCAAATATCCCCAACAATTTATATAACTAAGCATCTCTGTGATGCCTCTTTGTTTCATTGACATCATTTTTTCTTCCTATTTTCCTAAATAAGCACATTATTCACTTTATTAAAGATTTTCTAGTGTATAACTTCTGACATCTGCATTTCCCACAAGTTTCCTGAGACATTGGAAGTGAGTGAGATATTTGTGTAGACTGAAGCTACTTATATCCAATGTTGGAATAATAAGTAAGTAAGTTCAGTCAATTATGCAAAATAGCTGGTCAGTTCTAAAAGGAGGAAAATAATCAATTTAACAAATTGGACACACGATCTGCTCCAGACACTGTGCAAGATGTTCCATTGACTCAAGAATAGACAGAAGCCAGCCTCTGATTTCAAGGAGCTTAAAGTCCTGGGGTAGGAAAAAAACATGTGCAAACAACTGTCAGTGATGCCCTTTGGTGCTAAGTCAAAGTTTTTATGATAAGTTTTTATCATAAAACTTCTGAAACATGTTTGCTCAAATAAAGTCATCATTTTTAGAGGTTGATTTCAAAGGAAAGTAACAGGTTTCAATATATGAATACCTGTGTGTGTGTGTATATAAGAAAAAGCTATATATATATATACTTATATACATATGAGGCATTTTATAGTTTGTTGAGATGTGATTTATTTTTAAAGCCTGCATTTTTTTGCACACACACACACACAAAAGGGAATGGATCCATAGATGCTGAAAAAGCATTTGACAAAATTCAGCATCCATTCATGATTAAAACTCTCAACAAAATGGGTATAGACGGCAAGTACCTCAACATCATAAAGGCTATATATGACAAACCCACAGCTAACATCATACTTAACGGCGAGACGCTGAAAGCTTTTCATCTAAGATCAGGAACAAGACAGGGATGCCCACTTTCTCCACTGTTATTCAACATAGTACTGGAGGTCCTAGCCACAGCAATCAGACAAAACAAAGACATACAAGGCATCCAGATTGGTAAAGAAGAAGTCAAATTGTCACTATTTGCAGATGACATGATACTGTACATAAAAAACCCTAAAGATTCCATTCCAAAACTACTAGAACTAATATCTGAATTCAGCAAAGTTGCAGGATACAAAATTAACACACAGAAATCTGTTGCTTTCCTATACACTAATGATGAACTAACAGAAAGAGAAATCAGAAAAACAATTCCATTCACAATTGCATCAAAAAGAATAAAATACCTAGGAATAAACCTAACGAAGGAAGTGAAAGACCTGTACTCTGAAAACTACAAGACACTCCTAAGAGAAATTAAAGAGGACACTAACAAATGGAAATGCATCCCATGCTCTTGGCTAGGAAGAATAAATATTGTCAAAATGGCTATACTACCTAAAGCAATCTACAGATTCAATGCAATCCCTATCAGACTACCAACAGCTTTCTTCAATGAACTGGAACAAATAATTCTAAAATTCATATGGAACCACAAAAGACCCCGAATAGCCAAAGCAATCCTGAGAAGGAGGAATAAAACAGGGGGAATTACACTCCCTGACTTCAAGCTCTACTACAAAGCCACAGTAATCAAGACAATTTGGTATTGGCACAAAAACAGACCCACAGACCAGTGGAACAGAATAGAAAATCCAAACATTAACCCAAACATATACAGTCAATTAATATTTGATAAAAGTGCCTTGGATATACAATGGGGAGATGACAGCCTCTTCAGCAGCTGGTGTTGGAAAAACTGGACAGCTACATGTAAGAGAATGAAACTGGACTACTGTCTAGCCCCATACACAAAGGTAAACTCAAGGTGGATCAAAGACTTGAATGTAAGTCATGAAACCATAAAACTCTTAGAAAAAAACATAGGCAAAAATCTCTTGGACATAAACATGAGCAACTTCTTCATGAACATATCTCCCCGGGCAAGGGAAACAAAAGCAAAAATGAACAAGTGGGACTATATCAAGCTGAAAAGCTTCTGTACAGCAAAGGACACCATCAGTAGAACAAAAAGACATCCTACAGTATGGGAGAATATATTCATAAAAACGTATCTGATAAAGGGTTGACATCCAAAATATATAAAGAACTCATGCACCTTAACAAACAGAAAGCAAATAATCCAATTAAGAAATGGGCAGAGGACATGAATAGACACTTCTCCAAAGAAGAAATTCAGATGGCCAACAGGCACATGAAAAGATGCTCCACATCGCTAATCATCAGAGAAATGCAGATTAAAACCACAATGAGATATCACCTCACACCAGTGAGGATGGCCAACATCCAAAACACAAACAACAACAAATGTTGGCGAGGATGTGGAGAAAAGGGAACCCTCCTACACTGCTGGTGGGACTGCAAATTAGTTCAACCATTGTGGAAAGCAGTATGGAGGTTCCTCAAAAAACTCAAAATAGAAATACCATTTGACCCAGGAATTCCACTCCTAGGAATTTACCCTAAGAATGCAGCAGCCCAATTTGAAAAAGACAGATGCACCCCTATGTTTATCGTAGCACTATTTACAATAGCCAAGAAATGGAAGCAACCTAAGTGTCCATTAGTAGATGAATGGATAAAGAAGAGTGGTACATATACACAATGGAATATTATTCAGCCATAAGAAGAAAACAAATCCTACCATTTGCAACAACATGGATGGAGCTAGAGGGTATTATGCTCAGTGAAATAAGCCAAGCCGAAAAAGACAAGTATCAAATGATTTCACTCATATGTGGAATATAAGAACAAAGAAAAAATACTGAAGGAACAAAACAGCAGCAGACTCACAGAACCCAAGAACGGACTAATAGTTACCAAAGGGAAAGGGACTGGGGAAAACGGGCGGGAAGGGAGGGATAAGAGGGAAAAAGGGGCATTACGATTAGCAGATGTAATGTTGGGGGGGCACGGGGAGGGCAGTACAACTCAGAGAGGACAAGTAGTGATTCTATAGCATCTCACTACGCTGATGGACAGTGATTGTAATGGGGTTGGTGGGGGAGACCTGATGAAGGGGTAGTTTAATAATCGTAATATTGCACATGTAATTGTAAATTAATGATAAAATAAATTATATTTTTTAAAAAAAAAGGGAATGGAGCTGCCTTTCTTCTCCCTCCCTAGCAGGAAGGCAGTCTCGATCGAGGGTCCACGCAAGGAGAGAATCAGCGCAGGGTGGCAGCCCAGTAAGGCCAGGATATTGGGGAATTGAGTAAATAAGTAACTAAATGGAGGATAGTAGGACCCAGGCTTTTTGCTGTCAGAGAAGGAAGGTACAGATATGAAAAGGAGGAAGCAGAATGAACCCTGCAGTGTTAGACTGGAATTGAAGGTATTGGAAGGACTCACAGTTTTTAATATAAATCTAGAAAGATATAGAATATAAAGGAATGTAAATGAGTATGCAGACATACTCATTGTATATATATGTACTATGTATGTGTGTATATACCTGCATAGATGTCCTTATTCTATCCCTGAGAGGGCCTAGGAACAACAACATCTGAGTAGCAATAAAGCATACCTAGCACAGATCTTTACTTTTAAATGTCACTCCTCAGTTAAAATAAACAAACATACAAACAAAATAGGACTTTACGCAAATGGCTGATTCCAGGGTGGATGGGGCAAAGAACAAAGATATGTCTGTAGTCTCCTGATGCACTAGTTTTAAGAAGCCGCCACTGGCTGAACCTGGAACAATCTGAGCATCAGAATAAATAGTAATTGTAATGAATTATAAGTCACTGAATAAAATGAAAATCTCTGAGAACATACTGATATAAATACATACATACATACACACACATGGACAGACATACGTACTATAGAATGTCAACTAGTAAGTAGCAGAATTAGAAAATTATCATTTGGCAACTATTAGAGTAATAACTAATTCAGGCAAGACACAAAATAGATGCTAAAATTGGTAGATAAATGTGGGAGGAGTAACTAGATTTTACATGCTCTCCAAGTGTCTCTTCTCAAAATACCTATTATTAGAAAGGGAAAGAGAGATAACTTTAGAGTGGAGAAACCTGGAAGACATCCTCTTAACTAAGAGATCAACGTTAACATCACCCAGCAATGAGAGATGTAGACAAGCGACTGTTACCTGATAGGGTGAGACAAGAACACAGCATCACTTCTGAGAAATTTCAGCCCAAATCTGGGTCTTATCAGGAGGAAACATCAAACAAACCCAAATTGGCATATAACCCTCTAAACTCTTCAAGGTCATAGAAGTAAAAAAGGACTGAAGAATTCTCTTCAGGTTGGAGAGTTGAACAATTTGACAACTAGGTGTAAAATATGGTCCTTGAGTGTATCCTGTTGCTAAAACCAAGATGGATCCTCTAGGTAAAAGATAGATGTGAGTCTTTTACACTACTCAACTTTTCTGTAAATTTTAAAGTGTTTCAAAATAAAAATTATAAAAAGAGGCAATGAGCAGAGGCATCTGTTATAAGGGCAGAGCAAGCAAAGTGAGGTGGGATTCAGAAGAGAGAGAATCACATCTCTTGGTTACTGAGACTAGGTCTGTGTTTATTATTGCTGCATTATGTGGACCCAACCTAGTCTTTCCCAGAAAAAAGCATTCAGTTGGCATGTGTTGAATAAATTCACTGGTTGGTTAAGTGGGGAAAAGACATGTCAGTCAGGAAAGGCTTCAGAAAGATGAAAAGAGGGGGGCATTCTAAGCATGGGAACAGCATGAAGAATGTCACAAAGGTTAGACAGCGGGTAGCCCAGGAAGTCCAGGGGCTGAAGCAGAGACGATGTTGAGGAGCACAGGGGGCTGATGGTCGGAAAGGTAGTTAGAACAAATGATAGATAACACATAGTGTCGGGTGAGGTAAAAAGTGAACCCTGGATTTAGAAGGGAATTGAAAAAGCTTGTGAGACTTTTGTAAGCAAAGTCAGTTTAATCTTTCTTCTATCCTTCCTCTAATGGAGGTACAAATGTCCAGAGGTAGATCCGAAGGGGGAAAAATACAAGAACAGTTATGGTTTATCTACCAGTTAAATGACAAACTCCCTTGGTTCTTTAGCTCCATTTCCCAAGGAATCCTACAAGATGATGTTCCACAGAGCCCTATGCTAATAACTGTTCCATGATGGAATAACTATAGATTAAGATAAAGTGACCATATTTCTCTCTTGGGTGACTCCTTACTGGGATGATCCAAAGAATGACCTCAGTACCCTCCTCATACCACCTGCGTCCTCCAGGAGAGCCCAGAGGAACTGGACATGAGCAGATAGGAAAGGCTGACACCCTAGTGTTTCTGAGCAGCCTACTGAACCACAGGCACGAGGACTTTGAGTGAAGCCAGAGGTGAAGGGGTCAAACCCAAACAATGGCAGAGGAGCAGGGCCCTGTGCATCATGACTTGCTACCTCTCACTATCTGGCTCTGGTTTCTGTGTAAACAGCCACACACAGAGATTGTAAGAATATAGAAAGTCAGATCCTTGCAAGGGCTGTCATGAGCCAGCCTCTTTGTGGCACTTGTTCTAGCTGTGGTCTGGTTACCATGGATATCAGAAGAGTTAGAGGAAGCACGCGAGAAAGGAGTTATTCATGGTGCCTAAGGGTAGTGCCTATGGGAGATGGAGAGAAAAAAAGGCGGGGGGGGATGAAATGAGTAGAGAAAGGTGGCAAGGCCAGTTTGACGGAGGCTGGAAGTGCTGTGGACTTGTACTCTGTGAACACTGGCGGGAACCCCTTCTTCCTTGATTGTTCACATTCAAGGTCTGGTGATTCTCGCCGACAGTGATGCAAACATCCAGCCCAGAAGGGGGAATGACTGATGATTTCTGTGAAATTGAAATTCAGCAGCGTGTGAAGTATGCACCGCACCTCTTCAACAACCATATTGGATAATTACCAAGCTGAAAGATACATAAGTGCTGCGTAAACTTCGCAAATATTCAAGGAGCAAATAACTTTCTTGTATAACTGTGGTTCTTCCTAACACAAGAGGGAAAAAGGAGACAGCAAGAAGTGGTAGCAGCAGACAGCAAGAGATAAGTGGAGAAAAGGGGAGGGAAGCCCTTCAGCTTTCCCTCCAGGTAGAAAAGAGGGAAGGTGTGAAATGGAAGAGAAGGAAGGGATGCATCATGCATGCAATTAATTTTTTTGAAAGGCCTAAGATGCTTTTCAGGGATTCTCAAGCTTCAGTATGCTCAGGAGTCGCCTGGGCAGTTTGTCAAGAATGCAGATTCCAGGGCTCCCATTCCCAAAGGTTAGGATGACTTGTTAGGTTTAGATATACTACTGAGAAATCTGAATGAGAAAAAGATCCTCAGGTGACTATGACGCAGATGTCCCCGGAACACACTGTCAGAGACTCTGGGCTATAACAGTTTAATAAAAGTCACTCTGTTTGAGAATATCCTGAAATGGTAACTTCACCTATGAGTTAGCCAAAACTGATCAGCAAGAATAAAATAGAATCATGTCATCTATGCATGGGTCCACTTCAAGGTCTTGCATATCAACTGTGTGTACGGGTGTGTGTGCAGGGAGGAGGCCTGCTTTAGTAAGGGGAGATTTGGAAGAGAAAGAAAGGAATATAATAAGGTTGATGTCTTGATGATATACAGTCCAATCCATGTAAATTCATGTATAATCCACCCTAACTCTAAAGAAAGCAAGGCTCAAATGAGCTCTTAAAATGAAGACCTTTCTGTTAAAGGGTCAGCCACAGGATTCCCCTCAGAGTCGAGCCCTGGCGGCAGGGAAGTACTGTGACTCAAAGCCTTGAGGGTGGGCAGGCTGCCCGGCTTCAACATGACTCTGAAGCTGGTTTGCTGAGTAACTGAGCAAATCCAATCACACAACTATCAGAACAGTGAATTCTATGAAATGGATGTACTACCAGCCCCTTCTCAGGGTTGTTGACATGTTCTTGGTAATGCACGTGAGGGGCTCAGCAAAGGGTAGGACAACAGTTAGCGTTCAATTAATATTAAAGGAGCAGAAAATTGGAGCTGATATCTCCACTCTTTCAGGCTTTTGCTGAAAAAAATAAAATTTTTTATTTAGGAGAAAAGAAATAAATTAAAACTGATCCTGAAAGCAGGAATTGCCTTACTAGGGATCAGTGTGCCATCACAACTCCTTCTGAAGTGTCTCACAGAAATGGTGACTGCTCTGTGGACTTATCCATGCCACTTTCATTCTTCACTAAGAATTTTAGGATTAGTGATGATTTGACTTAACTTCTAATATAAAGGATGAGGAAATCCATGTCCAAAGAGCTTGTGATTTGCCCCAAAATCACACAGGAGATTCAAATCCATTCCTGCCAACTCAAGGATCTTTACTCTGTTCACTTCTGCACTTTTCTCCTACACACAGACCTCACCTCAAATGCCTATTAACAGTCACACTGGACTGGAAACCAGGAAACCCAGAACCCTCCTCCCCTTCCTAGCTAATGACCTTTATTAACTCATCCTACCTCTTGAGCATCAGCTTCTACTGTTTAAAATAGAGATAGCACTACCCTTCTCAAAAACAGTTATGCAGATCAAATGGGAGCACAAATGTCTTAATCTTCTATAGGCTGCAACACTCTAGAAATTTAAGGTATTATCTTTGTCACTGATACTACTATTACAGTTACAAGAATAGCTCAGATTGTGCTGGAGATGGGCTTTTGAAAGTTGGCCAGCAGAACATACTCACCCTCAAAGCTATACTCAATTTCAGCTCAGGTATAACTCATTTGTTGAGGTTAATTTAGGACAATTCGTTTTCTGTCACATAAAAAATCCATCAATGTATTAGTCCAACTAACCAATTTTCTAATCCTATGAACAAAACATGGACTTTGAATAAAGCCAGAGCCCACTCAGCCATTTTGCTTTGTTTACAACTCAGAAGATGCCTGCTGTAGCAGCACGGGCCTTTCCCAGCACTGTGCCAGCATGTGAGTGGACCATGGGGGCCGAAGCAAGGGCTCTGGACCAGAGGGCAGGAGGGGAGTGTGTTCTTCCAGGAATAAGTGGCCCACAGCTTGGCTGATCAGCAGAAAGGAGTCAGGGAAGCAGCCAGCTACAAATTATTGTGGGTGTGAAACTGCTGGGCCTGAAGGAAGCTGGCAGCTGTGGCAACAGGCAGCGATCAAAGCTAGCTACTGCTGCAGGCTGACGACCCCGCTCACCAGGGCAGGATGTGCAGGCTGACGACAGCTCACCAGGGCAGGACGCTGCAGGCTGATGACCACCGCTCACCAGGGCAGGACGCTGCAGGCTGACGACCACCGCTCACCAGGGCAGGACGCTGCAGGCTGACGACCACCACTCACTGGGGCAGGACGCTGCAGGCTGACGACCACCCCTCACCAGGGCAGGACGCTGCAAGCTGACAACCTCTCACCAGGGCAGGAGCTGCAGGGAATTAGAGGGCTGGGGAAAGGAGAGAGAACTCTCTCAGGATAAGTCTGTGGCCTTTTCAAATCACCTTATTTTCTGTACTGTTGAGACTTAGAAATTAGAGTGCTTGGGGGGAATACACACAAAGCACTCGAAAAGGGAGTGCAGAGGACCATCGAGCTGGAAAGCATTTGCTGTGGTGGTGCCCAAGACCAAACTTTGTAGTCCTTTTATTCTGATATTTTTAATAATCCCTTTACCCACAAGCAACTGAGGGATGATACTAGGTTTTCTGTGTTTCCAGAGGTTGCTAGGCAACGTTTCTAGGCAGCTGGAGATATTACGACACTAAGCAAGCCATGTTCTACCACAAAAGCCATGGTTTGAAAAATACATTTTTCATCTATGATCTATAAACCCAGTGTTTTAATACTAGGGGCTTTTTATTGTAGCTAAAATGAGATTCAGCATTTGATAATAGTAACTACAGAATGCTTTAGCATCCGCCCTGATATAATTCTGCTTTGGGAACACACAGACACCAAAGCATGCATCAGTTTTTATAGGTACCATAATTCAAGCCTGGTCAACAAAATAAATCAGAAAATTCAGCCAGGCACATTTTTTAATAAAAAGAAGGGTATTTTAAAGAGCTTTTAGAGGTTGGTGTTTTGCGTTTTGTTTTTAATTTCAAACTGAAGAGTCGATTTTCCCTATTTATTTTCTTTCCCTGATTTTCTTTATTGTTAGGTCGAAAGATGTAGAGAGTACCCTGTGTTACCATGGAGTTTACTTGGTTTCATGGAGTCTCCATTTTTTTTTAATTTAAATAATGCTAGTGGTCTGTGCATTTTTGCTAAGTTCTAATTTTGATTCTTTTTAGTTGGCGGCTTGTGAATATCCTCAGTGTGTGGGATGCTTTAAGAAATTTAAATCTGGACTCTGCCTGGAAGTTTAAATAAATATACATATGTATCTGTGTGTACATATATGTATATACATATATATATACATACACACACACACATATATATCCAGAAACCCTGGCTGCATCTCTGCTGTTACAGATGATCATGTTAATCTATAAACGTGTTGATCAATATCGGATGAAATTATTTCTCACTCTGGCTCATTGCCAAAACCAAAACTCTTTCTTTAGCGCAAGACAGCTATCCCTAATGCAGAGCCCTCTTCCCCTCTGAAGGGCATGCAGTACAAAACTTCTAATACGAAGGTATAGAAAAAGTTACTTGGACCCCAAGTCGTTTTGCAGAATTGGCTTCTACACAAGACCTAGAATTTTCTTAGGCACAAATCCACCTACTCTCTTTCACCAGTATAAAACTGGTTGATAGTTACTAAAGTGCTAAAAATACCAGCTAAATTAACCATATGAAAACCAAACACTTTTTAGACTCATTTCCCTGATATGCCCCCATTTGTGTAGTTTTAGGAGGAGAGTTGATTATTTCCAAAATAACACATTTATATCTGATTCTTTTTTGACTGAGTTCTACACAGACAAAAGAGAGAGAGAGTGAGAGAGAGAGAGAAAGGAAGGAGGGAAGGGAGGGAAGGAAAGAGGAAGAAAGGAAGGAAATATAATAAAATACTCTTACATTTATATGGCATGTTTTAAATTTTTCTTGCAGCAGTGGGTACTTTGTAGAACAAAGAATTCCGAGGCTAAAAAATTTGCCAACAAAAGTAGGCAAAGAGGCACATTTGTATTCCAAGAATAAGTATCTTCTATAGTAGGCAGTTTTCAAAATCAGAGCTACAGAATTAGACTAACTTTAATATTTGTATTCTTGCTCAATGTTATTAAGCTAACCGTCAGAATTAGGAAAATGATTTTCTCTTCTGTTAAGCAATAGGCTCTCACTCATTCATCCAATTTTGAAAGTTTTTCAAGACTTGTTGGATTTGAAAGAGAATGTTTTCCCTGCCTTCAAGGAGCTCATGGCCTGGGAGAAAATTTAACCAAGCATCCAGGCAATGGTGGTGGTGAGAGAAGTGCTGGATGAAGTAGTAAATGCAAGGGGCTGGGAAAGCACAGCCAGGCTCAGGAGGACGTGGTCTCCAAGGTGAGGCCTGGAAGAGCCACACCTGGAGGAGGTGTGGGCAAGGGGAGCGGGGGAGAGGGGAGACGGGAGTGTGCTGGAGACAGGAAGGCTTGAGAACCTAGGAAAGCAGCGCAGGGTGGCAGGAGCCATGGATGGCATGTGGTGATGTATGGGGAAGCAGGGCCACGTCAGGAATGCCAAGGGGACTATTGAAAGAACTCTGGTACTGAGCTATAGCTCAATGGAGAATGGTTCAAGTTTAAGCTGGGGTGGGACTCATCAGATTTACTGTCTGAGAGATCACTGAACCACTGAACTATTCTGCTCGGGCTGCCATAACATAGCAGCACAGACTAGGTGGCTTAAATAACAGAAATTAATTTTCTTACAGTTCTGGAAGCTAGAAGTCCCAGAACAAGCCGTCAGCAGGGGGCTTCTCTGCTTGCCTTGGAGATGGCCGCCTTCTCCCTGTGTCTCCACATGGTCTTCCCTCTGTACTGTCTCCCAATGCCGTCTTCTTAAAAGAACACCAGTTCTAGTAGATTAGGGCCCAACTTAATGATCTCATTTGAAATTAATTACCTCTGTAAAGACTGTTTCCAAATACAGTCACATTCTGAGGTACTGTGGGTTAGGACTTCAATGTATCAATCGGGTGGGGGGACACAGTTCAGCCCATAACAGTCCCTTTGACTGGAAAAGTAGGGAAGGCCCTGGAGACGTTCTGACTGCAGGAAGAGAGCTGACAGGAGGACCCACAGGTGGACTTCCAGGAGGGGTGGCCGTTAACAGGGCCCAAGGGCCTCCAAGTTCCATAAGAAGGAAAGGACTGGACGCATCCTTCAGAATGCAGGGCACGGATGCACGATGACCTTGGGGAGTGCCCTTTAGAGGAGCCCGGGGTGGCACTGAAGACCAGTCACAGGTCCA
This sequence comes from Smutsia gigantea, assembly GCA_032199065.1. Classification (NCBI taxonomy): domain Eukaryota; kingdom Metazoa; phylum Chordata; class Mammalia; order Pholidota; family Manidae; genus Smutsia; species Smutsia gigantea. The sequence continues at coordinate 133,659 of JAVSCE010006215.1, forward strand.
GGAAGTTCATCCGTGGAGGCAGGACAGAGCTGAGTGAAACTAAAGGAAGACAAACTCAAGAGAGGACTTACTTTTATCAACAAATAATTATTAAATTCCCAATATACACAAAAGGCTGAGGAAGTACATTCATGAAAGCTTGCTATTGGCAAGATCAACATTTGGAGCTAATAGGGAAATTACAATTATGTTTTTAAGAACGAATATATATATGTATATATAAATATATATATATATATTTATTTATATATACACACACATATATATGTATATGTATATAGTCAAAGACTGGATTACACCAGAGTGATAACAAATGCTGAGTTTGGGACTTTGATTTAGAGTAATCTATTTTAAAGAATTTCTTCAATGTCATTATTAATAACAATAATGAAGCTGTCACTGAGTGCTTACCATGCATTAGTCAATGTGCTATGTGCCTTACATTATCTCCTCTAATCCTCACAAAAACCCTCAGAGGTAACTACCATTATTGTCTACATTTTACAAATAAGAAACCTGAGACTTAATGAAATAATTCAGCCAAGATCCAGATCTAGTATAAGACAGAAACTGGACCCATTCATCTTCCTAAAAACCATGCCATAAACTCTTTTCAAAAGGTGTATTGGTATATTGGTGAAGGGAGGTCTTTTGTTTAATTTGGGGAAAAAAACAAGACAGAAACTATTTTATATGAAAATAGCAAAAGAAAGTAATGTGTTTCTCAATTCTCTCAGCAGTTGTCACCAGCCTTACAGAGTACAGAGATTAGTTAAATTCTGTCTTGAATCAAAGAACACCAGGAGTTTCATGTTGTATGTGCCTCTCACCTGCCAATTTGATTGACGATTAACTTCTCAAGGGTAGATGCATGTTCTGTACCCTTGTTGTCCCCACAAAACTAGCTCAGTGATTTCACTGTAGGAAGCTAACTAACGCCTATTAAATGTTTATTTGTTGAATTAGAGGATGTTAAACAAAATACTGAAACAGGGTTAGGTACAGGGACCTTTTTGAAAAACACGTTCTCCTTCTGAGATACCATTTCTACTCCTTGCTTAAGTACTCTGAGCCTTTGCTGATACCAAACAGATTTTCAAGCACTGTTTCCCTCACTCTAAGAGGAAAGGGTGGTTCTCTTCCCCACCCTTCCTTGGCAATGATGAAAGGAGGTTATTTCTATCTTTTCTGGAAACTGAACAGACACTTTACTTCCAGCTGCTTATTAGACATATTTAGTCAACACCAACAATCAATCACACCTCTTTGTTTTGCGCTAAGATCGCTAATGGAAAGCAGTTCACTCATACTATTAACAATTGAAGGTCATGCATAAATGTAATAGTAACCTGCAGCTGCTTAATTCCCAAATCATTTCTTTAAACAGATATCAGAAGGAAGTTACTGTAATCCTTCATGCAACAAACTGGATTGGTTCTGCTTTAATAAATCACTAATTCAGTATAACAGCATTTCTTCAATCTATTAATGGACTCATGCTTTCATGTGCAGTGAGACATATAAGTCTAACCATAATTAGGTTGATGGTGGTGCTATGGTACAATAGCATTTTTTAAGTAGAAGTGTTCACATATAAGATGAATTTTCTGCCTCTATACAAGTGCAAGATAAATCAATGATTAATTTTAATTAATCTGATTTCGTTTCCACTTAGATAGTTTTCAGCCACCTAAACTGCCATCTTGGAAGGAAGCATTGAGTGTGGTTATAGTCTGTGCAGTTACGCTATGTGGGGTCAAATCCCAGGTTTATTATTTGTATTTTGTTGACATCTTTTGCCTCAATTTTCTCAACTCTAAAAAGAGGATAATAAAAGCATGTAAAATAATAATATAAATATAAAACATTGATAAGTTAAAGGATAAAGTAGGTGATATTCTAACCAGAGAGCCACCTTTTTTGAGACAAAATTCACATAACATAAAATTTGATTTTAGCCATTTTAAATTGTATGATTCATAGTTTTTAGTAGATTCATGATGTTGTGCAACCATCCCACTACATAACTGCAGAGCATTTGCAGTGCCCAGAAAAGAACCTCCTGACCATTAAGCAGCAATAATCACTCTCCATTGTCCCCTACCCCAGCCTCTGGCCACTGTTAACTTGCCTTTTGTCCCTGTGCATTTGCCTATTCTGGACATTTCACATAAATGGAAAAATATAATATAGAGTCCACTAAATGTATTAAACAGAAGAATTAGCATATATCTAAAGTTTTGAAGACAAATGTCCAAAGAATTAGAAATAATTAAAAGAGGTTGCCTCTGGGGAGCGAGAATGAAACTAAGAGTAGAAAAAGCAAGGTAGCCTTTCATTTCAAGTTCTTCACTGTTCAATGTACATATTAATTGCTTTGATAATTTTTATTCCAAAAGGGTATGTTAAAAACTTAGTATTTATCTCATCGGGTTATTTGAAGATTAAGTGAAATAATACTTGTGAAATATTTGGCCCAGGAACTGGGACACAGAATGTATTTGATGAACGTTAGTTACCATTATTATTACTAGTAAGTATTAACCAGGTATGATTGGTTATCTGTTTGTGTCCTCTCCAAATTCGTATGTGAAATCCTAACTCCCAATGGGATGGTATTAGGAGACAGGGACTTCGAGAATTAATTAGGTCATGAGGATAGAGTTCTCGTGGTGGGATTAGTGCCCTTTTAAGAAGAGACATCAGAGGAGTTGCTTCTCTCTCTATTTTCCACCATGTGAGGATACAAACAGAAGACAGTCATCTGCAAACCAGAAAGCAGGATCTCACAGACACCATATCTGCCAGTAACTGGATCTTGGACTTCCAAGCCTCCAGGACAATGAGAAATAAATTTCTGTTCCTTCTGCTACCCAGTCTTCTGTTACAGTAGCCAGAATGAATACACCAGGTTATCAGTGTCACACAGAAAAAGAATCAAAGCCTTTTTGGGGACAGATCCCAGGGGACTTAAACTGAGATGAATGGTGGACTACCATGTATTTTATGGACATACCATTAGTATGATATCAAAATAGCTATTTAAGTATAGCTCAAATTCCCACCATTCTTTTATATGATCACATAAATTTTGATTGAGAAGAAAAAAATCTTTCAAATAAAACTGGAAGCTGTAACTAAATTCTGCTATTTAAGTGTAGTGCTGTCTATTAAGTTATTGTTAGACAAAAGGTATTTAGGGGCACCCACAAAACATGGCAGGAATATGACATGGAGCTCCTGACCAAGCCAAGGTCATAGCAGTGGTGTCTCTTATCTCATGAGAACCATGGACCTTCTACAGAAATAGCACATCAACACACTTGATTTTGAACATGCTTAAATTAATGCCACCTATTAACTATTGTACATCAAAGGGCCAGGTCAGGGCAGCACACTGAGATGAGGCTAAGTGCCAGCACTAAAGTACTAATCACAATCCAAATACGTGCTATGAATTATAGGTGAGCTGAAGACACTGAGAACTAGAATGGACCTTGGCACCAATCCCCCAACTCTTAAATCCCTTCTACAGCAAAATTGCCAAGTATCCTGCTGAGGAAGTTAAGAAGCTACTGAGGTACATGCTGCAGGCCACAGGAGTAATAACAACCAGGGAAGATGAAGACTTTCTGGAAGTCACTTCCAGGAGACACGGAGCTGTGGGCGTTTCTGAGCAAAGACTTCAAGCCTTCTTTAACCTAAGACGGCATCAGGAACAGCAGCGAGCACTTCACCAACAGACCCCAAGTTTAACCTCCAGCTCCACCCCTCAGCTTAGTTGGGTGGCCTACACTCTCTAAGGTCTGTAGTTTCTTCTTCTATTATTTAAGTCTATTAAGAGTCCAATATCATGGTGTTTTTGTGAGGATTAACTATAATATACCAGTAATGTTGGTAAAAGCACTTACCCCTTTGCCTATCAAACAGTCGGTGTCATCAAATGTTATTCTCATTTTGTTCAACAGTAGCAATGACTCTGATGGAAGCCACATACCAACTGAGGAAACAATTCCTGTCACGTAAGCTGGACTATTTATGTTACAATAGCAGAAAAAATTACTCTGTCAAATAGTTTTACCTTAGTACAACAAACCATTGAGATACAGACATCTAACAGGAACATCACTTTTTTCTGTTGAGCTCAAGAGAGTGTTCCACCCTCCCAGATGAGCTGAGCTGAGACTCTCCCCCTTGCTGCTTCCCAGGATTCCCACAGGACCTGTACAGAAGTGACAGTTCCAGGAAAGATGAAACAAATCCCACTTTCCTGGGAAGGATATCCATAAAGGAGGCCAATAAGACAGCCTACCTGAATTGGGAATTATGAAACCACTTCTGGAATATCTGTTTAGAGGTTGTTTTCATTTGGAGATACTGGTTTCAATTTCCCTAGTGAAACACATTTGTTTTTAACCTATTTCTCCTTCCATTCCAGATCTGTTACTGGGCATGAATCTCCACAGTTCCATAAAATCTCAAATCCAGAAAGGATCTTGGAGAATTTCTAGTTCAGCCCCTTTATATCACAGATGAGGAAACTGTTGCATGAAGAGATTAAGTGGATTGCCCTCTTCACTCACTGGAGATGGAAGACACTAAAGTACATGAAAATTGATTTTCGCCAACATACAAAAGACCTACATGCCTTGTTAGTATCCAGAATAACTGACTTTCAGTTAGTGCTCTAATTAGAAAATAAAACCCTATTCCTAACGTCCAAAAGCAAGCAATTTAGTGACAACTATTCTACGGTAGTTAGGGTCATTTTGTTTATCCTCGACTACCACAGGATTCAGGTAATTCCCAAGCATGCTAATGAATTCTGTCTGGCGGGCTAATGCAGTTTTTGTAATTTATAATCCAAAGCCTTGGAGCACAAGGATCTATTAACATGCTAATATACCTTCTTACTATTCTAGTTGCTTTTCAATTAGTAATTACCTATAGACTGAGCCAATGAGAGGCAGTTTTTCCAAGTAATTAGCACCTTGGAAATCATAGTCAGACCAGTTGCTGATTAATATTCTTGGGTTTTGGCAGTTAGCAATTCTCATTCCAGGAAATTACTCCAGTGGGTTCAGCTGGCAGACTGGGGCCATGAAAACCCAAGCCTATTCAATGGCCAATGACTATTTTGAGAAAATATAATTATGACATATAAATATGAGAGCTTTATTCACTTGACAAAATATTATATCAAAACATTGTTTCAGCTTTAAAATATCTTCTTGGACAATTGCAGGAATTTAAATATAAATGTATATTAAATGCTATTATCAAATTACCATTGATAATCACAGATATGACAATGGCCTTAAGGTATGTAAGGTAAATGCTGACGTATTTAGGAGTGAAGTGTCATGATGTCTACAACTTATGTCCAAATAGTTCAGCAATACATTACACATAGATAGGTAATAGAAATGTTAAAAATATTTTTGGTCCCAAACAGATCTATTACTTTTCCATCATGAGTGAAGATTTATACTACAAAGGTTCATTCCCAGGAAGCTATGTATATACCTGAAAAACCATATTAATAAAAAGTATCTGGATTGTGTCACTCCTTTCATTGCCAATCTTTTTCTCTCTTTCTCCTTAAATTATTAAGAATTCGGGTTTAAATTGAAAATGTTAAACAATTGAAAACATATTTTAATGCCTTCTATATCTTGGTACAAATATCTGTTGAATATAGAGATATTTAAAAGCAACTGTGAAGGCAGTGTTCCCATGACCAAGGTGCACAGATTCTGGTCATGCCATCTCAGTCTTCAGCTGCCTCAGAAATGCTGCTGATGTAGCTATGAATGTTTTTCAGACACCTACAAGTAACTGACTTTGCCACTCAGATCATCTCTAATGCTTTTACTTCAGAAAATCACTCTCACCTTTACTCAGCATTAGTCATTCAAAGTCAACAAACGATAGGCTTGAAAATGTGACTTCATTTAGCTATAAACAGCCAACTTTATACTCTCTTTTAAAATTCATTTTAAAGTAAACAATTAACTGGTTTGAATATAGCAGTCAAACTAATAGTAGCAGTGAATCTATTTGCCACAGAAGTTATAAACGTGGAACATTAGACAAGTGTGCAAATAAATCAGATCCCACAACCCACAACCTCAGAAGAACCATAAGGAGTTACTATCCAATTTGCCAAGGTTGTGTAAATATTTCTGGTGTTATTTAGAGGTAATCCTAAACTAAAAGCAATCATTGAATAATGATTAAGTAGTAAACATTCACTGAAACATCAGAATACCATAGCTGACATTTCCATATATGCATAAATCCTCCAATACCTTGTTCTTCAAAAGATAAGCATGATGCCGGATCAAGGCAATACACTGTTGTAGCTGTTTTGGAAACAGATCGCTTTCACTTAATAGCAAATTAAAGCTGGTTTTTCAGAGGACTACATGTCCATAAATAAAATGTAAACTGTCACATGATATATTCATCCACATATTTGATGACACCACCTTTTCCCTTAATTTTTTTCTGAAGGAAAATGAATTGCAAGTATGTAGTGAAAGACTGAGAGGTACATTGTTCTATATTAAACTACTAAATTTAACATAATGCAAAAAACATTCTGTAATTGCCTCCCCAAAGTCAGAAATTTTATATATTTCATCAAGGATGAACTCCAAAACCTTCATTATAGCAAGATGTTGGTGTATATAATGCTGAAAGGAGTGCACACACGCACGCACACGCACACGCACACACGTCATTTGAGCCTGATTCACATGTTCCTTTCATTTTAAATAGAAAAGATACCCCCGAATTCCCAAATAGACTCTGGTTGATGGGACAGCCAAAATCTGGAATTCCAATATTATGTCAACATATTAACTTAATGAATATTAAAAAAAAACCTTACCCAGCTGTGAAAGTCCCAACCCAACCAAGCCTGACCTAATAAAATAATCATTGAATCAAATGAGAAAATGAGTTAGATATTTTTTCCTTGACATTCAAGCAAATCTTCATTTCTGAGATAATTCTGACTCTATATGGAACTTTATGACTTCCTTAGCAAGGGAAATGAACTAGAAAAAAACAAGGATAACCAGGATGGAGAAAGTAGCATGTGAAAAGCTAAAAAAAGAGGAATACAAAATTGGTGAAGTCAAGAGAATTGTGACTCAGTGATTTTCAACATTTAATTCTCCCCCTACCTTTTAACCACAGAATGATATTCTAGCAAACCAAATGATTTACAAATCTCTAAGATCCATTTGCTTGGATGGGGTCCTTATCTCCTGCATTTTCCAAATAGTTTCTTTTGCTTCTTGCAAAAGTCTTTAAAACAAAAGCAACCATCTGAATTTAAGATGAACTCTCTCAGTATTAAATGCTAACTTATTAGATGGTTATAAAAGCGCAACACCATCGACTCTAGCAAAATTGAATCCCCATGGTCTCTGATTTCACAAGGAACCTGACATATCATCAAAAAGATGAAACATAATCAGATGTCATCGTTAATGATATCCAATTATTCCACCTGTGACCTGAGCCATTATAACTTTCACCTTATAATTGCAACTCATCCATTGGGAAAACCAACTTCAAACATTATCATAGCTTAAAGGTCACTTGGAAAGTATGCGATTATAACACAATTTTGTGATAGTTATGGAAATGAATTCATTTTTTATACCTGGTTCCAGATAATATTTGTTCTCTAAAGAATAAACCATAGAATATGAGTTAAATATATTGTATTTGCAGTGTGTTTTCTATTCCTCAGACATTTTTTAAAGGAAAATCAAGAACAAATTTTCCTTACATAATTCTCTTTCCCAGCAACCTTTTTTCTTCTCAAAACAGCAGCTGCCATCAGTGACTCTCTTTGTCATGGGGCCCGCTATATATTTGCCGGGATGAAGTCAGCTTCCTTCCCTCCTTTCCCTGTCTCGCCCTTCCCTGTCCTCTTGGGCTTCGAGTGGTACTGCTCTCAGGCCTCCTGTTGGCCTCCAGTAATAAGGAAGACAGCAGTGAAGCAGAAAGTACCCGATTCTTTATTAGCTTAAACAAACAATCTGCTGGTTTTTCTTTATTGGCATAAATCCAAGCTGGAAATATAAAAAGAAAAAAAACTTGAAAACAAATTCTACCATTTGATAATATTTAGATCTCCACAATAACTACCATTTCTTATGAGAATAATAATAACTACTGCTTCTTTCTGTGTGCCAAGCCCGGTGTTAGGCCCTTTACACACATCTCATTTACGTTATCTGCTTCTTTCTTTCTCTTGGTTTGATTTTCACATGTAAAAACGTTCACTTAAATTGTCTTACACTGAGGAATTGATAAGGAAGACAGAAATATTAGGCTACCCATATCCAAACTATTTTGCCAGGAATTATTGCATGCCTCAAATGACTGGTACTTACACACTGGGATAAGAATTCAAAAAGGGGAAAGGGGTGGAAATAGCAGGGTCAGAGGGTGCCTGGGTGGCCCTGAACATCCTGAGTCCCAAATTAGGGCACAGAATGGGAAGAAGAAGTCTTGCCATGGTGGTGAAGCTAATGTTAGTCTAAAAGAAACTTCCTGTCACTAGTGGGTGGTGAATTTTGAAGCCCAAATAAGAGATTAGAAGAAGAAAACTCAAGATCCTGGGGATGCGAGAGCAGGCCAGAAGGGGTCAGATTTGCCTTGAATCCAGAACACCAAAGCCTACAGCTTTTTATCTGCTTCTTCCAACCAATTTGACTGTTCTTCCTAAGGAGTTAACTGAACTTAGCGATTGTTTCATTCCACACATGAGGAGGAAATGGCTGTTAGAATGAGATAGGAATTTTGGCACATCAGCTTCCAGGAAAGAAGCACTGACTCTTTTTTTTTTAACTTTCTTTTAAAAAGAGTAAAAGTAATATATGTCAGCAAGGCTAAATCTTTTTTTATATGACCTATTTAACTTTATTTTCTTTTCTACTTTTTATTTATTTATTTATTATGAAGGTACCGTTGATATACACTTACAAAGGTTTCACATGATCAATATTGTGATCACTACATTCATCCATATTATCAAGTCCCCCCCACACCCCGTGCTCATGGATAGGAAGAATATTGTCAAAATGGCCATCCTGCCTAAAGCAATCTACAGATTCAATGCAATCCCTATCAAAATACCAACAGCATTCTTCAATGAACTAGAGCAAATAGTTCTAAAATTCACATGGAACCACAAAAGACCCCGAATAGCCAAAGCAATCCTGAAGAGGAAGAATAAAGCTGGGGGGATTATGCTCCCCAACTTCAAGCTGTACTACAAAGCCACAGTAATCAAGACAATTTGGTACTGGCACAAGAACAGACCCATATGCCGGAGTCCAGCTCCAGCGAGTCCAGGAGTCCCTGAAGGATGGACCGCGTCGGCAGCTGAGTAAAATGAATGAGGACATGGACACTAGCAAAAGCTGAGCCTGGTCGGTTTCATTGAAGTTTAGCAAGGTTATATATGTTTTGAGTATGCAGTTTCACAAAGATTAGATCATTTGATTTTTTTCAGAAATAATGATTACATAAAGGTCAATCTTTAAAGATTAGATTATTGGTGCCTTAGCAATCACTAATTTTTGCACTTATGCTTGCTTGGCTTCCCTGGCAGTTTCGAAACAAACATGACTTAATTCTCAAATGTTCCCTCACACCTGGTTGGCCTGGGCCCTACTTGCAGTTTCTCCATTATTAATACTAAAATAGCCGTGGTTACTATTCATCTGATTAACAAGTATAGCTAAGTCTATTTTTCTGGTCTAAAACATTACGTGCAGATTTAAAGAAAAACATCAAAACAGTGTATCATCTAAGCAGTTTAGCAAGACAAAGCTGATTATAATTGCGGGACCTGAAAACTCTGTACTCTTGGGTAGGTGCCCAGTTTCAGAGATGAAAGTGTTGCACCTGGGGGGGATGAGGTAAGGGGATAATGACAACTGAATCAGAAGGCATAGAGACCTAGTGGGGCCACTTCTCTTCCTAGTGGGGGGAAAACAGGGGCATGTCTGCCTTAGAGTTTCCTTAAATCATTTACAATAATATCTATAACAGTGATCTATTCTATTGGGACAGTCTCTGCGATCATGCCAGGCCCTTTTGCATATAATCATTCATGCTGACTTTCCTTTATTGCTCTATTATTCCCTGAGACCCAGCAGGTCTGGGAGTCATTTAGAAATTCCTCACGGGGCCGAGTTGGGTGGTGAGAGGGAACTGGAACCTACTCAAACAATTCTTATTTGTTATAACTTTGATACCTGTTTCTAATATCTTTTCCACCTCACCCTCCTAATATTCTTTTTTTTTTTTTTTGGTATCACTAATCTACAACTACATGTGCAACATTATGGTTAAACTCCCCATTTCATCAGGTCCCCCCGCCCAACCCCATTACAGTCATGTCCATCAGCATAGTGAGATGCTATACAATCACTACTTGTCTTCCCTGAGTTGTACAGCCCTCCCTGTGCCCCCGCAACATTGTGTCTGCTAATTGTAATCTCCCTTTTTCCCCAGTCCCTTTCCCTTTGGTAACTGTTAGTCCTTTCTTGGGTTCTGTGAGTCTGCTGCTGTTTTGTTCTTTCAGTTTTTTATCTTTGCTCTTATGCTCCACATATGAGTGAAATCATTTGTTACTTGCCTTTCTCTGCCTGGCTTATTTCTCTGAGAACAATACCCTCTAGCTCCATCCATGTTGTTGCAAATGGTAGGATTTGTTTTCTTCTTATGGCTGAATAATATTCCATTGTGTATATGTACCACTCCTTCTTTATCCATTCATCTACTGATGGACACTTAGGTTGCTTCCATTTCTTGGCTATTGTAAATAGTGCTACGATAAACATAGGGGTGCATCTATCGTTTTGAAACTGGGCTTCTGCATTCTTAGGGTAAATTCCTAGGAGTGGGATTCCTGGGTCAAATGGTATTTCCATTTTGAGTTTTTTGAGGAACCTCCATACTGCTTTCCACAATGGTTGAACGATTTTGCATTCCCACCAGCAGTGTAGACGGGTTCCCTTTTCTCCAAATCCTCACCAACATTTGTTGCTGTTTGTGTTTTGGATGTTGACCATCCTTACTGGTGTGAGGTGATATCTCATTGTGGTTTTAATTTGAATTTCTCTGATGATTAGCAGTGTGGAGCATCTTTTCATGTGCCTGTTGGCCATCTGAATTTCTTCTTTGGAGAAGTGTCTATTCATGTCCTCTGCCCATTTCTTAATTGGATTATTTGTTTTTTGTTTGTTGAGGTGTGTGAGTTCTTTATATATTTTGGATGTCAACCCCTTATCTGACATGTCATTTATGAATATATTCTCCCATACTTAGGATGTCTTTTTGTTCTACTGATGGTGTCCTTTGCTGTGCAGAAGCTTTTCAGCTTGATATAGTCCCACTTATTCATTTTTGCTTTTGTTTCCCTTGCCCGGGGAGATATGTTCATGAAGAAGTCGCTCATGTTTATGTCCAAGAGATTTTTGCCTGTTTTTTTCTAAGAGTTTTATGGTTTAATGACTTACATTCAGGTCTTTGATCCATTTTGAATTTACTTTTGTGTATGGGGTTAGACAGTAATCCAGTTTCATTCTCTTACATGTCGCTGTCCAGTTTTTCCAACAACAGCTGCTGAAGAGGTTGTCATCTCCCCATTGCATAACAAGGCTCCTTTATCATATATTAATTGACTGTGTATGTTTGGGTTAATGTCTGGATTTTCTATTCTGTTCCACTGGTATGTGGGTCTGTTTTTGTGCCAGTACCAAGTTGTCTTGATTACTGTGGCTTTGTAGTAGAGCTTGAAGTCAGGGAGTGTAATTCCCCCTGTTTTATTCCTCCTTCTCAGGACTGCTTTGGCTATTCGGGGTCTTTTGTGGTTCCATATGAATTTTAGAACTATTTGTTCCAGTTCATTGAAGAAAGCTATTGGTATTTTGATAAGGATTGTGTTGAATCTGTTGATTGCTCTAGGTAGTATAGCCATTGACAATATTTATTCTTCCTTGCCAAGGGCATGGGATGAATTTCCATTTATTACTGTCCTCTTTAATTTCTCTTAGGAGTGTCTTGTAGTTTTCAGGGTATAGGTCTTTCACTTCCTTTGTTAGGTTTATTCCTAGGTATTTTATTCTTTTTGATGCAATTGTGAATGGAATTGTTTTTCTGATTTCTCTTTCTGTTAGTTCATTGTTAGTGTATAGGAAAGCAACAGATTTCTGTGTGTTAATTTTGTATCCGGCAACTTTGCTGAATTCAGATATTAGTTCTAGTAGTTTGGAGTGGAGTCTTGAGGGTTTTTTATGTCATCTGCAAACAGTGACAATTTGACTTCTTCTTTACCAATCTGGATGCCTTGTATTTCTTTGTTTTGTCTGATTGCTGTGGCTAGGACCTCCAGTATTGTGTTGAATAACAGTGGAGAGAGTGGGCATCCCTGTCTTGTTCCCGATCTTAGATAAAAAGCTTTCAGCTTCTTGCTGTTAAGTATGATGTTAGCAGTGGGTTTCTCATATATGGCCTTTATGATGATGAGGTACTTGCCCTCTATACCCATTTTGTTGAGAGTTTTTATAATGAATGGATGTTGAATTTTGTCAAATGCTTTTTCAGCATCTATGGAGATGCTCATGTGGTTTTTGTTCTTTTTGTTGATGTGGTGGATGATGTTGATGGATTTTCAAATGTTATACCATCCTTGCATCCCTGAGATGAATCCCACTTGATCATGGTGTATTATCTGCTTAATGTATTTTTGAATTCGGTTTGCTAATATTTTGTTGAGTATTTTTGCATCTATGTTTATCAGGGATATTGGTCTGTAATTTTCTTTTTTGGTGAGGTCTTTGCCAGGGTTTGGTATTAGAGTGATGCCGGCTTCATAGAATGAGATTGGAAGTATTCCCTCCTCTTCTATTTTTTGGAAAACTTTAAGGAGAGTGGGCATTTTTTCTTCTCTATATGTCTGGTAAAATTCAGAGGTGAATCCATCTGGCCCAGGGGTTTTGTTCTTGGGTAATTTTTTGATTACTGATTCAGTTTCATTGCTGGTGATTGGTCTGTTTAGGTTTTCTGTTTCTTCCTTGGTCAGTCTTGGAAGGTTGTATTTTTCTAAGAAGTTGTCCATTTCTTCTAGGTTTTGCAGCTTGTTAGCATATAGATTTTCATAGTATTCTCTTATAATTCTTTGTATTTCTGTGGGGTCCATCATGATTTTTCCTTTCTCATTTCTGATTCTGTTTATGTGTGTATATTCTCTTTTTCTCTTAATAAGTCTGGCTTAGGGTTTATCTATTTTGTTTATTTTTTCAAAGAACCAGCTCTTGGTTTCATTGATTTTTTTCTATTGTTTTATTCTTCTCAATTTTTTATTTATTTCTTCTATGATCTTTATTATGTCCCTCCTTCTGGTGACTTTGGGCCTCATTTGTTATTTTTTTCCAATTTCAATAATTGTGTCTTTAGACTATTCATTTGGGATTGTTCTTCCTTCTTTAAATAGGCCTGGATTGCAATATACTTTCTTCTTAGAACTGCCTTTGCTGCATCCCCCAGAAGTTGCGGCTTTGTGTTATTGTTGTCATTAGTCTCCATATATTGTTTGATCTCTGTTTTAATTTGGTCACTTATCCATTGATTATTTAGGAGCATGTTGTTAAGTCTCCATGTATTTGTGAGCCTTTTTGTTTTCTTTGTACAATTTATTTCTAGTTTTATACTTTTGTGGTCTGAGAAGTTGGTTGATAGAATTTCAATATTTTTGAATTTACTGAGGTTCTTTTTGTGGCCTAGTATGTGGTCTATTCTGGAAAATGTTCCATGTGCACTTGAGAAGAATGTGTATCCTGTTGCTTTTGGGTATAGAGTCCTGTAGATGTCTGTTAGGTCCATCTGTTCTAGTGTGTTGTTCAGTTCCTCTGTGTCTTTACTTATTTTCTGTCTGGTTGATCTGTCCTTTGGACTGAGTGGTGTGTTGAAGTCTCCTAAAATGAATGCATTGCTTTCTATTTCCTTCTTTAATTCTGTTACTATTTGTTTCACATATGTTGGCACTCTTGTGTTGGGTGCATATATATTTTAAATGGTTATATCCTCTTCTTGGACTGTCCCCTTTATCATTATGTAATGTCCTTCTTTATCTCTTGCTACTTCCTTTGTTTTGTAGTCTATTTTATCTGATACTAGTACTGCAACACCTGCTTTTTTCTCCTTGTTGTTTACATGAAATATCTTTTTCCATCCCTTCACCTTTAGTCTGTGTATATCTTTGGGTTTGAGGAGAGTCTCTTCTAAGAGCATATAGATAGGTCTTGCTTTTTTATCTATTCTATTACTATGTGTCTTTTGATTGGTGCATTCAGTCCATTTACATTTAGGGTAATTATCAATAGATACGTACTTATTTCCATTGCTGGCTTTAGATTCGTGGTTACCAAAGATTCAAGGTTAGCTTCTTTACTATCTAACAGCCTAACTTAACTTCCTTGTTATTATAAACACAGTCTGATGATTCTTTATTTCTCTCCCTTCTTATTCTTCCTCCCCCATTCTTTATATACTAGGTGTTTTATTCTGTACTCTTTTACATTTCCTTTGACTGTTTTTTTGGATAGTTGATTTTACTTTTTGCCTTTATTTGGTATTTGGATGGTCTGCTTTCTTTGCTATGATTGTATTTTCTCTGGTAACATCTTTTTAGCCTTAGGAGTGCCTCCATCTAGAGCAGTCCCTTTAAGACATCCTGTAGATTTGGTTTATGGGAGGCAAACTCCCTCAGCGTTTGCTTGTCCGGGAACTGTTTAATCCCTCCCTCAAATTTAAATAATAATTGTGCTGGATACAATATTCTTGGTTCAAGGCCCTTCTGTTTCATTACGTTAAATATATCATGCCATTCTCTTCTGGCCTGTAAGGTTTCTGTTGAGAAGTTTGATGATAGTCTGATGGGTTTTCCTTTGTAGGTGATATTTTTTCTCTTTCTAGCTGCCTTTAATACTCTGTCCTTATCTTTGATCTTTGCTGTTTTAATTATTATGTGTCTTGCTGTTGTCTTCCTTGGGTCCCTTGTGCTGGGAGATCTGTGGGCTTCCATGGTGTGAGAAACTATTTCCTTCCCAGCTTGGGGAAGTTTTCTGCAATTATTTCTTCAAAGACACTTTCTATCCCTTTTTCTCTCTTCTTCTTCTTCTGGTACTCCTATAATGCGAATATTGTTCCATTTGGATTCGTCACACAGTTCTCTTAATATTCTTTCATTCCTAGAGATCCTTTTATCTCTCTCTGCTTCAGCTTCTCTGTATTCCTGTTCTCTGATTTCTATACCATTAACAGTCTCCTGCACCTCATCCATTCTGCTCCTAAGCCCGTTCATCTGCTTGTCTCATTTCTGCATTGTCTTTCCTCACTTCCTCCTTTAGCTGTTGCATATTTCTCTGTAGGTCCATCAGCATGGTTATGAGTTTTATTCTTAATTCTTTTTCAGGAAGATTGTGTAAGTCTATCCCATCAAGCCCCCTCTCTGGGGTTGTCTGGCTGATCTTTGTGTGTACCATATTCCTCTTTCTTTTCATGGCGATAGAAATGGTCGCTGGTAGGTGCCACATGTGTCAGCTGGGAGAACAAAGTCCCTTCCTGCTTGATGTTCTCCTTGCCCTTCTTTGAGGCCTGAGCTGTTTTCCTGCATACTGGGAGGCAGTCTCTGGGATAATGCCCTGTACTGCCTGTGTGTGGGGTCGCCCTCAGCCTAGCCTATAGCACTGTGGGGGTTTGCAGTCTCGCTGGGTGCGTTCTGGTCCCCTTGGTGCCTTCTGTGCCTGGTTCTGGGGCTCTTCCTCGCTTAGCTGCATGCCAGCCGGGAGTAGGTTCTGTGAGGTTGCTGTGGGCGGGGCCGCCCCTCCGCTGTTCCACAGCAGTGGCAGCTCTGCAAGACCCTTTGCAGCGCCGGCCAGGGGGAATGAATGGCAGGCTGCTGATCTCTGTGGGAAGCCTTGGTGTGGCTGCTTTGCCCGGCCGCTGGCCAGGGGGTCCGAAATTCCCCAAGACTCCCAGCCTGCTGGGGTGAGTGCGCTGAGATGATTTTGTTCCGCTGTTGGGCCCTTGTCTCTTTAAGACTTTTAAAAAAGCTCCTGCTTTTCTTTTGTCCCAGGGAGCTGGCTGAAGGGACCCATTTGCAGTCTCTGTCTCAGATCCTGCCCTTCTGTTTCTCTAATCACCAATACACCACGCAATGTGTGTCTGTGCTCCTGGTGCAGATCACCAGGGCTGGTTATTTAGCAGTCCGGTGCTTCCACTCCCTCCGCACTCTGATTCTTTTCTTCCCACCGGTGCTCTGGGGTGGGGGAGTGCTTAGGTCCCGCTGGGTCCGGCTTTGTATCTTACCCACTTCATGAGGCACTGAGTTCTCTCAGTTGTAGCTGTAGCCTGGCTGTTGTACTGTATCTTCTGATCTCTCTTTAGGAATAGTTGTATTTGTTGTATTTTCACAAATATATATGGTTTTGGGTGGAGATTTCCGCCATCCTGCTCACACCACCATCTTCCCAGAAGTCCTAATAGTCTTTAATAAAATGTTTAAGTAGTTGGTAAAAGTAATAAAGATTACAGTTTCTAATAGAAAGCTGTTTAAATCTTGATGTAAAAATAAAGATGGAAAGTAGAGTTTAGTGCAGTAGCAAAGTGTAGACTGTCAGATTCATGCCTATAAATTGGGTATTGATCCGAGTGAGACAAGGACAACAAAACAGCCATGGGCACAGAAGATTTCTCTCAAAACTGGGGGGGTGAGGTTCTGAGCCTAACCTCTGTTGACCCCCCATTGTTCACCTGATGTTCCCACTGCGACTGTGCCTGTCTTAGGTTGTTCCTTCCTTGAGGAATCTTACCGTCTCTGGCTAACCAGCCATCTTCCAGGGCCATACAGGGAAATGTAAAGTTGGTAAGTGAGAGAGAAACAATGTCCCTTAAAGAGGTTAGCTTTTCACTTCTTTGCAGATTTATGCCCCGTGGCTTCTATGCCCAGCAGTTGTCTTAAGGTATCTTTGCCACCTGGAAGAATTAGGGGGATCTTGCCTCTGGCATTTCTCCCTGGGTATATTAAATTTGGTTTTCCAATTTAGATGAAAGTGACCAGTAAGAACATTTCCCAACACTATAATAATAAGGAGAGATAGTGGGGATATTCCTTTCAGAAGTCCGCATTGCCGTTCCATCTCTTCTGGGCGTCTGGGCTATGCCATCAGACAGACAGATCGGACTGGCTCCCAACACCCATAGACCAATGAAACATACTAGAGAGCCCAGATATAAACCCAAGCATATATGGTCAATTAATATAAGATAAAGGAGCCACACACATACAATGGGGAAATGACAGCCTCTTCAACACCTGGTGTTGGCAAAACTGGACAGCTACATGCAAGAGAATGAAACTGGATTATTGTCTAGCGAGGCTAAATCTTAAAAACATAGTATTGATGAAAAAGTATGTATGCCCTTTTATACATTCAAAACATGGCAAAACAATATGTTGTTTATAATACTTGCATGTGTATATAAAAGCATTAAAATAGACTGGGTCACATCTTTTTTTCCTCCAACATTTTCTTGTAGACAATATTAGTGTAGCAAAATAAATGTTCAAGTTTAGCCAACTAAGTTGAGAATGGGGCAGGGGAAAGGTAATTAATCAGTCAAGTTGGTCATCAGACATTACTTTTTAAAAGCATCAATAGATAAACAGTTTTCTTCTGTATGTTTTCTTATAGATAGAGTTCATTATTATCTTCATAGTTTTTTTTTGCCTTACCCTATCCACAAATAATCATAAAATTAGGCTCATAATAGGATTAGGGAAATATCAGCCCAGATTTAACAAAAAGAGTGATGGCCTTTATTTTTCTAACCTCTTTCTCACAGTTAAGCTTAAACCAGACAAATGGACATTGTCCTGCTTCAGGTGATTTTTATTTTGCAGTGAGTAGTAAGTAGCAGGTAACATTGGCACATAAATCAATTTGGCCAGTTTTATCTACTGTCTGTAACTAAAATCTTAATTTAAGCCTAATTAGAATTAGCATTATAGAACAGTTTTTATATGAACTTTCACCTAATCTGTAAAATAAAATAACTATAAAACATTCCTTTGCACAGATTGCTGTAAAGAAATGAGAACAGTATTTGATATCCTTGGTAGGCCAAGGTCTGTCTAAACACACAAAGAGAGCAATGATTATGGACTTTTTCAAAAGGGGCTTCTTTTGGCTTAATGTGTTGGAATGAGGGTGAATTTCCACTTCCACTAGACAAGTTGATTAAAACTTACAGGTTGGTATGTCGACACAGCCTTGCCTGAATCCAGCACCAACACTGTGATGGAGCAGAAGTTTCTACATTTGTTAAACTGCTCTGCTGTAATGTCCTCATCCTTCTCAGAGCATCTCTCAGTGTCGTCATGATCAGAGAAAGTACAGTGACTACATAAATGAGGGTGGCCATTAACGTGAACTATTTCAGAGGAGAATGCCTTGAGGAAAGAGCTATTTGCATTATGCACAGCCTTAGACTCACTTCTTTCTCTGGATCACAGAGAAGATGGATATTCTTTGGTCAGATGAACAGTTTATGAGGTTTTGTACCACATAAGGAGACATCTTCAGGGCCTTGTGTATGTACATTGTAAATCCTTGAGATATTTTATGTTGCAACATACATATTTAATATGATAATAAAAAAGCTTATTTGTTTCAAAGTCTCTTTTACCCTTGCTTATATAACCAAACAGCTTGATGCTACTGGCTAAATTTTCAAAACTTCCATTATTCACAGCTGCAGTGGGAACATGCCCAACTTCCATAGGTATAAATCAGATTCAAGCAGCAAACGACACATTCAGGATGAGTAATATGACATCCATATGGAAGCACTTCCACTAGTGTCAGAGATTGAAGAAAGTATGTTTTTAAAGCCCAGCAAGTTTCTTTAGTTCCAAAGTGTTTCTACAGTAAGATATTATTTTGTTTTCTTAATTAGAAAAATGATTAAACTACAATCCAAACACTATTTAGTACCTTGAACACAACATGAAAAAGGACAGGACCCTGTTCAGCAAAGATAGAAATAGTCTTAAACTAGTAAGGTGAACTAAAGGAAAGCTTAAAAACCAGATCTCCAAATGGGAATCACTTGAATGACACCAAATGGTATTTTACTACACAACCAAGGTAGATACTTAAAGACTTACAAGTTCATCTTCATGTAATTGTTACTGACAGCAGAATTATTAGAAGAAACTATTGCCATAAATAATATTCTACAATCAGTGTGAGGAAGTTCTAGAGAAATGAGAGCCATTGATTAACTTGCTTGATTCTGAACATTGAAATGTAAATAGTGGGTTAAATATCAAGCAGCACATTATTTGACAACCAAATCACACACAAAAAAACAGTGAACTATGCATAAGACTTGCTTAGTAATATCCTAAAGCTAGCCCACAATTAGGTCTAAAAACAAGTGTTCCTGGTTATTATGTTGGGTGGATTACTTATGACATACTACATTATCAGAAAAGGTAAGGCTCAAGGGCCGTTTACACTATTGTGGAAAAAATTCCTCCAGATATCATTAGAGTGACTGGCTTAATCAAAATATTTATCCTTATCCCCTTTGATCTTTGGCTGGCTGCATAGCCCAAGATAGGAAGATTTGAATCAAATTTGGTAGTTGCTAGTCAATCCATACAGCAAAAAAATTTATAACTCAAACTCATAAGCTAATATTTACTACATTAATCATATAAAGATAAAAATACAGTTCTACTTCATTTTATTATAGGAAACACAATTTTATTCTGATGTGCTCTTGATCTAGTCCTTTTATGAAAGTAATTCAAATAAGTCAGCTTTTAATTAGTGTTCTGTGAGCACTTCCTAGAAAAAATTTAGCTTGTATATAATTGATGTCATGATAGTGCCTGCTGGTGTTGATATAGGTTAGATGTTTTAAACGAAGCTCGCTTCTGACACTTGTTAGACAAGCATTAAATAATGTCATCAGAGTATAAAACTCTCAAATAGAACAAATGAGACTTCATACTAATTACCCATTTGTGATAAACTTTTGGTGGTCAGTGTCTTCTGTGAAAAGTGAAGAAAATGAAATATCAGCCCTTTCGCTACAGCTTGGAGAGGAAAAAAGAAACAATTGCTTTCAAGATATTCTGAGAAAAGGATTGAGGCACCCATACTGTATTGGAATAAATTGTCTAGTCAGAGCCACCCAAGCTTGTGTAAGGTAAAAAGAAATGACATGGGCATTGCACAAACTTATTACAGCAAAGAACATTCTTGTAAAATCCAGAAAAAGAAACGAAAGTATAAGAAAAATATAACTCAAAAATTAGAAGAAAAACAGTAAAATTCATTGTTCATACTGTAAGACAACTTAAGAATATCAGTGCAAAAGAATAAAAAAGCTCAAATATTAGTTGATAAAACAAAATAAAATGAAACAAGGAACAGAATAGACATTGCTGAAATAAGTCAGAAAAAAATACACCAGATAATGATGATGACTTCTCAGAAAAAAGAAAAAAACTACGGGCAGTAGTAGAAATGGGATACAAAAATGACCGAGCACAAGGATAATGTATTGGAACAGAATTCAGCAATGAAACATAAAAGAGATCCAATGATATAACAGAAGAAAAGTTCTTAGAAATGGAGAAACAACTGTGTCTTCAGATTTAAAAAGAGCACACTGTTCCAGGAAATTTTGAAACAAAACATTCAACTCTAAAACAAATCCAGTTAAGTTTTTGAACTTCGAAAGTAAAACCTCTTCAGGATCAAGATCAGGCAAACAGAAGGCTGGGGAAAGGGACCATCTTCACAGGGAAAAAGGTATCAGGTTGTTGCTAGAACAGATGAGAAGGAAGCACTCTGTATAAATTTATTAAGAAAATGTAACTCAAAAATATAATGCAAAAAATATAATAGCCATGAGCATTTCTTTAAAAGTTTGCCCTACAGTGAAATCCAACCTGGTAGGAGATGGATAAATACAATGATCTTCAAAATAAAGAGACTGGTGGTGAGACTAAGTCAACTTAAAATGTAAAGCCAATCCTAAACCACTATGGGAGTTGTAGTTATATCTGTTCAATGCAAAAACTCAGGAGGTAAGGGAAGGGGTAGTAGAAATTATTAAACAGTGTCATCTTGAATGAACGATTCAGGTCTAGAAAGACTACAGACGTTCCACCTGTCCAACGCTAAACGAAGAAACAAAAGCCTGTAAAATCTTACTTAGGTTTTATCTATTCCCTTGCAATACAAGGGCAAGTTCATATATTGCTGCTTTTTTCATGTATAAGTTTATCAGATACAAACTTTTTCTATGGAAATGTCTTTGACTTTAATAGATATTTAAAAACACTTTTTTCCTAGTCAATCTGTGATTGGTGGAGCATAACAACAAGAAAAAAGGATGCCCTGGCAAAAAGCCTCCTGATTTTCACTCATAAAATATATTTATGATAAAAAAGGTGATAAAATAGGATAGTATGAGCTCTTCTCAGTCAGTGATGTTATTCCATCTGCACATTTGCAAAGGCTCAGCTCTCAACTACCCACCCTTAAGAAGAAATCGGCAAGGCAAATTTCTCATTTTCCTAATTTCAAGGTGACTGAAGCCCAAGGGTCTCCTATAACTGCTGCTCATGGACATTTAGGATTTACACTCTTCAGGAAATAGACAATTCATACATTTTAACACTCAAATCAACCTTGAGTGCCCTTCTATCCTTCAAGTAATAAAGACACGATGATCAATTTTGCACATTTTTGCCCTGGCATCTTACATGAGCTGTGGAAGTTTAATAGGGTTCTATTTCTGAAAATTATGCTATGTTACTTCAGCTATTCTGATACCCAAGCATTTGGAAAGGTGAATCATTTGTTCTGTTGACTAGGGAGATATTTCCAGGGAAAAGGAATCTGAGTTGCCTTCCAAATCTAAAACTTTCTTTCAAATTATGCTTTTTTGAACATGTCATTGATTACCAGGTGTCTCATAAATAATACCTTCTCTTCTCAGAGGATAATTTCAAACTAGCACATTTAGTAAGCATCCTTTGTATAAAGACATTTTTCTGTCAGCAAGTTCATCTCTGTGATCAAGTGATACTGCATTCATTTGGCCACACAGTGTTGACTTTTTGAATTAGGAAACTATTTCTATTTGCCTAAAGGATGGACTTTTGTCCACCTGCTTTCTTTAGCCTGAAAAAATAAAGTGTGAACTGCATACACAGCAGTAATAGTAGAATCAAGTGCATGTACTGGCTCTGAAGCATGATCTGCAAACAATCACTATCAATTGAGAACTTGTAAGAAATGTTCATTCTTGCCCTGTCCCCAAATCTAATGATCAGAATATGTGGGGGAGGGGCCCAGCAAGCTAAGGTTTAACAAGCCTTCCCGGTGATTCTGATGAAGTTAAAGTTTGAGAAGCACTAACTATTAAAAGTACCTGGAGCAGTTTTTTTTTTCTTTAAATGGGAATGTGTAGGAGAGGGGAACAGGCATTATCAAACGAATTAAATCAAAATCTCTGGGACTGGGGCCTGGGCATCAGTATGTTTTTAAAGTCCCCAGGTAATTCTAATGCACAGCCAGATTTGAGAGCTACTGCTCTAGAGACATCCTGTCTTAGATGATGAAAATGACTCTTTAACTTATATAAAACAATTTGCTAGTTTTGTGATCTGCTATTTTATTTAGGCACTTACTTTATCTACCTGATTAGCTTGAGGTGAGAGTCCAAATACTATCCATATTTCATCCCCTGAAGTGCTGAGTACAATCTCACCCACACTGAATTCAATGAGAATATATTTCAACACCCCCTTCACAAAGAACCATCCCATTTGGTCCTTACTACAAACCTCTCAAATAGGCAAATCATTTCCACTTTTTTTCTTAGTAGAGCTCACAGAGGGTAACTGACTTATTTTCTTACAGCTAATTACAGCAAGACCTGAACCACCAGCCTAGAGATCTTTCAAACACTATGTTTCTCCTTTTCAAATTCCAGCTGGGACGCAGAGTCTTCGCATTTTCATTTACACTATCCTCTTTTATCTCATCTTCCCCCCCCCCCAACACTTCTGGGACAGAATTTATGCCTTTCAAAAGGCATCTTTGGCTTCAGACTTCTTACTGGCTTTTGAGAGGTACAGCCCTCCTCACCCCGCAGAGACATGAGGCACTGATTTCAAGTTGCTGAAGTGCTGAGGCTACAGAGCACAATCCTCACTACAGAAGTTCTGAAAAGGGAAAAAGTATAATAAATGAGCATGAATCTTCACTCACTGATCTTTACCACAAACAATTCTCAAAATACAGGAAATCATCAAGTGGATGTGACAGTACATTTTTTTTTCTAAGTGAATTTGCTGTTGTCTTAACCAGAGCTTTCAGATGGCTCAACATCTACTGCCATGAAAACACGGACCCAGTGAAGTTGTAACCCAAATAGCATGCAAATACATCCGAATGCTGGCCGTGCACCATCTGCAAGAAAAGCCTGTAAATAATCCTTCTTTTCCTCCCAAATCCAAATGATTATACTGTACACAGCCGTATTTACAGAAGGATCATGAAGCGCTCTCTTTAGAGGCTTCTGAGTGTGACCCCCTTCTTGCTTGTTTCTTGAATAGTTGGTCTGCATTCTTCAGAGTGTAGGTAAGCTATGTGAAGTGTTTTAAGTTTTGATCAAAACTGTATTCAGGGTGCAGCTTCTGTCTTTGTAAAGAATCACCATCTTTCATGATTATCAGTTGTGATAAGGAAGTAACTCTTAAGGCATATTTTACTTTTACTCCCAGACTGTACAATCTCAAATATTTTGCATGTTTTATTTACCGCATCCCCATAATAAAATTTAAACCATGATAATCTGAATAGGGAATAAAGATAAAGAAATTTGAGGTCCAAGATAGTGGCATACGAAGATCTCGGATCACTGCCTCCACAGACTAACTCTACAGCTACATATGCTCCCATATGAAAACCTTTGTGAGGGATCTCACAAAGCAGGAGCTTCTTCCTAAGGAGGGAGGTGTACCCCACATCAGCCACGCTGACCTTTGGGATCTGCTCCAGAAAGAGGTAAAGTCCCCAAAATGTCTAGTTTGGAAAACCAACAGGGCTTATATTCAAGAGATCCAAAATGCTGTAGAAACTGAGACACTGCTCTTAAAGAGCACACACACAGACTCACTGGCCCCAGGGCCCAGCACAAAACCAGCAGTTTAAAAAGTGTCTAGACCATTTGTGAAGGAGATCTGTTTGCTGATCTTAAAGAGCCTACTGGACAGGCAAGGCCCTCCTAGACAGAGGCACTGGAAGGTGCCACGTTTGCACTCTCGCTCTACCTTGCTGGTGCTGGCAGATACACGCACTTTCCCTGCAATCTCCCACCATCTTCCTGAAGCTTTTGGGCCCAAGCCCTGCACTCTCCTGCTAGCCTGCTGAAGTAGACAGGGCACACACTTTCTACACTCTCCTGCTAGCCTGCTGAAGTAGACAGGGCACACACTTTCTACACTCTCCTGCTAGCCTGTTGAAACTGGTGGGAGAGTGAGTTCCTGCACGCTCTGGCTGCCCTACTGAAGCCAGGGAGTGCACATGATCCCTGTGTTCTCCATCTTCTCCACTAACACCATGGGGCATGCCCCACCCCTGCACTTTCCAGCTGCCTTGCTAAAACGGTCCACACAAGGGACTCTTCTTGATCACCTGGTTACCAGGGGTGTTTGCATTCCTGAGTCCCACAGGACTCTAACAATCAGACAGACAGTTCTTGGCAGGCTCTCACCACCCCTAGAGCACTGGGCAGTAAACTGTGCAGTGCCTTGGACTATTTACGTTTATTTATTGCAACCCCAAATTTTATTACTGGAGGAAGTAGATAAAATATGCCTCCAGTAAACACAGCCCCAGTCTTCCTGTGAAAAAGGCCTATTTACTTATAACAGAGTTTTACCTGGATGAACAGGCTTCAGAGTAGCCACACATCTAAAGGCTACAGAGGTACCGTCAAAGGAATGTAGACTACAGAGGGTGCCTTTTTGTGCTATCCCTATGTCTCACTACTGCTTTACAGTACCTCCCAGAAAAGAGCTTATATACCCATCTGGAGCCCTGATATTTACAACTGCTACACAGGGGACATCGCCAGATCTTCTAGTCTGGAGGTCAGCAGGGTTTATGATTGTGGTCCTGTAGGACTGCATATATTTACATACTTTAAAAGCTGCTTTCTAAGGATCTGGCTTCCAATCAGCCTGAAACTAGGTGCCAAACGAGATTTCTCTCCTCAGAACACTGGCAGGTTCTGGCACACCCTCAAAAATTAGGAATTATCGAGAATAGATCACGTTACTTAAACATTCACAAATGTTCAAGAGACAACTAAGAGTTAGTGCAAGGTTGAATGAAAAGTTTCATCACCTAAACAAGGTCACTCCTGCAAGACAGGGAGAGGTACCTGTTTTTCCTAATACATAGAAACAAATGGAAAAAGTCAAGCAAAATTAGAAATAGAGGAATATGTTCCAAATGAAAAAAGATTAAATCTCACAAAAAGACCTTACTGAAACAGAAAGTAGCTATCCAAATAAGAATTCAAAGTAGTTTTAAAGATGCTCACCAAATTCAGGTGATGAATGAAGACAGTGAAAACTTCAACAAAGACATACAATATATAAGAAATACCAAACAGAAGTCACAAAGCTGAAGAATATAATAATCAATCTGAAAAATACACTAAGGATGTTTAACAACAGACAGGATGAAGCAGAAGAACAGATCAGCTATCTGGAATACAGGGCAATGGAACTCATCCTAACAGAGCAGCAGAGTAGCAAAAAGAAAAGAAGAGTTTGAAGAAAGTGAAATAGATTAAGAGAACTATGGGACAAAGTGAAATAGAATAGTATTCACATTACAGGGTCCCAGAAGGGGAAGGGAGAGAGAAAGCAGCAGAAAACTTACTTGAAAAATAATGTATGAAAACTTCCTTAATGTAGGGAAGAAAACAGACATCTAGGTCCAGGAAGCTCAGAGAGTTCCAAATTAGAATAACCCAAGAGACTCACACCAAGACATATTATAATTAGAGTGACAAAAGTTCAAGATAAAGAGAATCTTAAAAACAGCAAGCAAAAAAAAAAAAACTTGTTACATAGAAGTGAAATTCCATAAGGCTATCAGCAGAGTTTTCAGCAGAAATTGAAGAATAGACAAGAGTGGTATGATATACTCAAAGTGCTGAAATGAAAAATATTCCAACCAAGAACTCTTTACCTGGCAAGGTTATCATTCAGAATTGAAGAAGAGATCAAGAGTTCTCCACACAAGCAAAACTTAAAGGAGTTCTTCACTACTAAACTGTTCTTAAAAGAAATGTTAAAGGAATTTCCTTAAACTGAAAATAAAAGGCACTAATTAATAACAGGAAAACATTTGATACTAAAAATTACATTGGTAAAGGTAGAGAAGTAATAAAGGTAGTGGATTAATCAGTTATAAAGCTAGTAGGTAGGTTAAAGACAAAAGTAATAAAATTAACTAAACATACAATAATCAGTTAAGGAATTCATAAAATGAGAAGATGTAAAATGTGACATAAAAAATATAAAATATGGTAGGGAAGGAGTAAAGATGTAGTTTTGGAATATCTTCAAACTTAAGTTGCTATCAACTTAAAATAGACTGTTATATACATAGGATATTATATATGAACCTCATGGTAACTACAAAGCAAAAACCTATAGTAGACATACAAAAGATAATGAGAAAAGAATCTAAACATAACACTAATGTTACCAAATTACAAAGACATATCAAGAGAAAAGAAAGAAAAAACAAGGAGGAACTATAAAAACAGTCAGAAAACAATCAACAAAAAGGCAACAAATGCATACCTATCAATAATTACTTTAAATATAAACAGACTAAATTCTCCAATAAAAAGACACAGAGTGGCTGAAAGGATAAAGATACAAGTCTCATCTACGTGCTGCCTACAAAACTCACTTCGGATGTATGAACACACAGACTGAAAGTGAAGGGATATTCCATGCAAATGGAAACAAAAAGAAAACTGATGTAGCTATAATCATATCAAACAAAATAAACTTAAAAACAAAGACTATATTAAAACACAAAAAAGAGCATTAAAAAATTATAAAGGGGTCAATCCAACAAGAAGATATAAAATTCATAGATATGTATGCACTCAACATAGGTGCACCAAAATACATAAAGCAAATATTAACAGTCCTAACAGGAGAAAATGTCAGCAGTATAATGGCAGGGGGATTTAACACTCCACTTTCATTAATGGATAGATCATCCAAACAGAAAATGAATATGGAAACATTGGCCTTAAAAAACACATTGGACAAGACAGACTTAATAGAATGTACAGAACATTACATTCAAAAGTAAAAAAATACACTTTTCATAAGTGTATATGTAGTATTCTCAAGGATAGATCACATATTAGGCCACAAACAGGTCTCAACAAACTTAAGAAGACTGAAATCATATCAAGCAACTTTTCTGAACCCAATGATATGAAAGCTGAAATTAATTACAAGAAGAAAACTGGATTTAAAAATATGTGGAGATTAAAGAACATGGTACTGAACAATTATTAGGCCAAGAAAGAAACCAAAGGAGAAATTAAGAAATACCAGAGACAAATGAAAATGTAAATACAAGTTACCAAATCTATGGGATGCAGCAAAAGCCACTTGAATAGGGAGGTTCATAGTAATACAGGCCTTCCTCAAGAAACAAAGAGACATCTCAAATAATTTACACCTAGGAACTAGCAAAAGAACAAATGAAGCACAAAGTTAGCAGAAGGAAGGAAATAACAAATATCTGAGGAGAAATAAGTGAAAAAGAGGAAAAAAGACAACAGAAAAGATTGAGGAAAGCAAGCACTTGTTCTTTGAAAAGATAAACAAAATAGACAAAGCTTTACCTAAACTCACCAAGAAAAAAAAAAGATAGGGCCTAAATAAGTGAAGGAAAAAGTGAAAGAAAAATTGCAACTGATAGAAACAAAAAGGATCATAAGATACTGCTATGAACAATTATATGGCAACCAATTGGACAACCTAGAATAAATGCATACATTTCTAGAATCACACAATCTTCCAAGACTGAGTCATGATTAAATAGAAAATCTGCTTTCGATTACTAGTAAGGAGATTGAATTAGTAATCAAAAACCTCTCAACAAACATAAGTCAAGGACCAGACAGATTCACTGGTCAATTCAGCCAAACATTCAAAGAAGAAAAGATTTAATACTAACCTTCTCAAATATTTCCAAAAACTTGAAGAAGAGGGAACACTGCCAAAAATCATTTCATAAGGCCAACATTACCTTGATACCAAAACCAGATAAAAACCCACCCCCTAAAAAAATTACAGACCAATATCCCTGATGAATATTAATGCAAAAATCTCCAACAAAATATTACCAAGCCAACTCAATGATATATTAAAAGGATCATATACAATGATCAAGTTGGATTTATTTCAAAAATTCAAGTATGACTCAGTATCCAAAATCAATCATCATGATACACATTAATAAAAGGAAGGAAAAAAAATCTTGTGATCATCTCAATAGATGCAGAAAAACTATTTGACAAAATTCAACACCCACCCATTTATGACAAAAACTCTCAATAGAGGGAATAGAGGTGTGATATAATTAATCATAAGAAATATATATTTGCTCATTCATATACATTTCTCATGTATATTTGGTCTTTATCCACAGTTCCTGAAAATACTGCGGAGTCTTAAAGGTGAAATGGGTGTTTTGCCATGTTAATGAGAGACTTTTAGACCCCCACCCAAGGGCAGGAGCTGGAGGTTGAATCAGCCAATGGCCAATAATTTAGTCAATCATGACTATGCAATGAAGCCTTCACAAAAACCCTAGAGAAGAGCTTATCTCTCTGCTCTGCTCTGTGCTGCTTGGTTGGATCCTGCTTCTCAGTCAGGGAGAGCATCTATGCTTGGGCAACCAGAACATCTCCATATGCTAACAAGCCAGGCCCCAAGCTCCACAAGGATAGAGGCTCCTTTATTTGGGACCTTGCCCTGTCTATCGTCTTCTGGCTGTTAACTTGTATCCTTTAGAGTATCCTTTATTAAGCTGGTAAATGTGTTTTTCTGAGTTCTGTGAGCTGCTCTAGCAAATTAATTGAACCTAAGGGAGAAGCCATTGGAACCTCCAATCTGTAATCAGTATGTCAGAAGCACAGGGAACTGCCTGAGGCTTGTGACCATTGTCTGGAGTGGGGAGTGGAGGGCAGTTTTGTAGCACAGAGACCTTAACCTGGGAAATCTGGTGCTATTTCTGGGCAGACAGCATCAGAATTGAGTTGAGTTCTCAGACACCCTTCTGGTGTTTGAGAATTGCTTGGTGTTAGTGTGTGTGGGAAGACCCCCTTCCACATACTTAAACACATTGGAATCAGGTCCAGGAATCTGAAGAGTCATACTACTACTACTGCTGTGTATAATATTCTTATTATTATACACATATGTAGGGAAAAAAGACAACATTGAAAGGGGAGGCATTGGGGAGGGTGACTGGGGAGGGAGAAGGGGATTAAGGGACACAATAATTCACAATCACATTATGGGTAGGTCATGGGAAGGTAGTACAGCATAGAGAAGACAATTAATGACTCTATAACATCTTACTTTGCTGATGGACAGTGACTGTAATAGAGGGGTGAGGACTTGATAAAATGAGTGAATGTTGAAACCACTGTTATTTATGTGAAACCACCATAAGATTGTATATCAATGATGCTTTAATAAAAAAATTAAATAAATAAGTCATGAGGATGAAAGTACAGCATAAGGAATATAGTATTACATTGTAATATCTCTGTTTGATGAAAGATGGTAACTATACCTATCATCATGAGCATTTACTAATGTATATAATGTCAAATCATTATTTTGTACAACTGAAACCAATATATTGTATATCAACTATACTTCAATAGAAAATAAAGTGTACAATTCAGTTTAAAAAAAATAAAATGGCAGGCTATGAAAAAAAAAATGAACAGAGAATCTGAGTAGACATTTTTCCAAAGAAGATACACAGATGGCCAACAGACACATGAAAAGATGTTCAAAAACATCACTAATTATTCAGGAAATGCAGAGTAAAGATACCACCTCACACCTGTCAGAATGGCTATTATCAAAAAGACAAGAAATAACAAGTGTTGGAAAGGGTGTGGAGGAAAGGGGACCCTGTGTACTATTGGTGGGAATGTAAATTGGTGTAGCCACTATGGAAAACAGTACTGTTCCTCAAAAAATTTAAAACAGAACTCCCACATGATCCAGCCATTCCACAACTGGTTATTTATCTGAAGAAAATAAAAACAAATTCTAAAAGATATATGTACCCCCATGTTCACTGCATCATTTTTTACAAGAGTCAAGATACAGAAGCAAACTAAATGTCCATTGATAGATGAATGGATAGATCAAAAAATTGTGGCACATATATTCAAAGGAATATTACTCAGCCATAAAAAAGAGAAGGCTATCTTACCATTTGCATGGCATAGACCTTGAGTGCATTATGCTAAGTGAGGTAGGTTAAACAGTAAAAGCCAGATAACATATAGTTTGACCTATATATCTAGAAAACAAATTTAGAAACAAAACAAAACTCATAATACAGAAAGCAGAATGGTGGTTACTAGAGGGAAGGAAGCTTAGGGGATTGGCAAAACAGGTGAAGGGGGTAAAGAGATGCAAAATTTCAATTATAAAATAATGCCATGGGGATATAATATATAGCACAGTAACTACAGTCAATAATATTGTAGTGCAAACTTGAATGCTGCCAAGAGAGTAAATCCTAAAATAAATTTTACCTCAACAAAAATAGAAAATGATAAAGAAACAGGGTTATCTAGGATCACATGTGCATCCTTGATTCAGATGAGAAAGTCACATTACTATTCATAAGGGAGGAGCCCACGAACTTGCTAGTAAAGATGTTAGCATGCTGCCCTGTCTCTGAAGTCAGGTGGTGTCGATCACAGTCCCTCCTAGGACCAGGAAAGTACATGCCTCACTGATGGCTGGCAAACCAGAAAGAGGAGGCGAGGCAGTAAGTAAGCAGAAAAGGACATGAAAACCAAAATAAAATCAAGACTTGAAAGAGAAACCATAGAAAGCTGTTCACAGGGTCCCCTCCACATAAGGTGCACAAGAAATGAAGCTAATACAAAAATGTTTCTTCTTCACAGTGAATGTTTAGAGGTCATAAATACAAGTTGTCAAATCAAAAGCCTAAATTTAAATGGTGGGTACATTAATTTATGTGATCTTTGGTAATGTACTTAGCTTTCCTGTGCTTTAGTATCCTTAAGGGGGGATATTAATAGCTCCTACCTGATAGGTAATATTGGTAAAGGGCATAGAAAGAAGTTAGGCACACTATGGATATTTTTATTATTATTATATGTCTCTTCTTAAACTAAGGAGAGTTGCAATATAAAACATACAGGATAGAGAATTGTAAGTGATTCTTTTGGCTCTCCATAGCTTTAAGCCTGTGCTCCTTGCCACAGTGATGAGTTTCCTCTTCTGCAACCTGTGCTCTGGTCTCCTCATTTTCCACAACGATCTTCAACAATTTTTGGCTCCTCACCTCCCTTATTCTTATACAAGTTGTAAAGATTTCCAAGCTATACAAGTTATATGAATTACAAAGTTTATATAAATTACAAAGGCTTCCAAGTCTAAAATTTTCCAACTATATAAAAATTCTATCCTATAGGATCATACTAAAAAATGAGTAGGTTTTGCTAATGTGAGACATAAAAATTATATTTAACTTTCCAACCTATAAAAAATCAGCGCTGCTCTCTCTTGGGGAAACTGCAGTCAAGAATGAATTAATTTGACTCATATTTATCATTTTGCAGGGCAAACACCCAGGCCAAAATAAATATTTGAGGTCGATCATGAACTATCCACAGGTTCAGGGACAAGATTTAAATACCAAGGCTACATATATGTATGTAGCAAGATAAGTACCTTCCAAACTCTACTGTGTTATTTATACAACAATTTTATCCTCTTCTGTAATGTTAATCCACTCAGCATGTGTTAAAAAAAATAAGGGTTAGTGCAAACCTGATAAATGAGTTCAGCAGCTAGTCATGATCTAATCAACTGTCTTCCATCTGACCAAAATCAATATTTTTTAAAGCCAAGATTCTGGTCATGTTTTTCAGAACTGGTGCTAAGTCTCCCATCTAAAAACTAATACCTCCTGGTCCTGTGCATCAGTTAAGCCTTTTCCAAACTGTTCATGTATCTACTATCAAGGAAACAAGACCAGATATTTATTAAAGCAACTTCCTGATGTCTTTTTCAGTCCTGAATTGACAAGTAATCTAACTGAAACACAGAACAGAGAAAATACTAATATGTAGTGGGCCTCTGACTGAATTTGATTTTTTTAATTACCCCAAAGAGTTCCATAGCATGTTGGTTATTTTTTTTTAAGGTATCATTGATATACACTCTTATGAAGGTTTCACATGAAAAACAATGTGGTTACTACATTCACGCATATAATCGAGTTGCCCCGCCCCGTACCCCACTGCAGTCACTGTCCATCAGTGTAGTAAGATGCCACAGAGTTACTACTCGTCTTCTCTGTGCTACACTGTCTTCCCCGCAACCTCCCCCACACCATGTGTACTAATCAATACCCTTCAATACCCTTCTCAGCATGTTGGTTATTAATAGGGCAGTTTCTGGGTGAATTAGTAAAGTCTTAGTAAAACCCAACACACAAGATACTGTTTTATGAAGAAAGAAATGGTTACAGAAACATGAAATTATTCTTACTTATTTTCATCCTTCGAAATAACAAAAGCCAGCATTCCTTTGAATAGCCAACCTGCTAGACAAACACTTCAAGCACCAATCCACAAAACCAAGTAAATTCTATATTTGCTCTATAAGAGGGTCAAAATGACAGTCTTTCCACATTTGCCAGCAGAACTGAAGGGTTATTCTGTCTCTGTTGGAGATATGTTGGAATGAGCAAATGATAGCAGAACAGAAACCTCTCAAGAAAATGATTATGTAAGACTAACTACACAAGCTACATTTAAAAATTCGCTTCATTACCTCTCATAAGTTCCAAAGCCTAGTTGGGGGTATAGCCTTGTGTTTGGGAGTAGAGTGTCAAATCAAACTAGGTCATAAGTTCAACCCCTGCTCTGGGAGCCTCTGCTCTCCCAGTATAAAATGGGGGTAGTGATGTCGGTCCTGTAAACTTGCGGTACAGATTACTTTGGATAACTCACGTCCAGATCCCAGCACATCACAGGTGCTCAGTAACAAGTACGTATTATACTTCCCGGGTGTTTTCTTAAGTGAGGTTTTTTTCAGTTAAATTTATTTATTGCTTAAATGACGTGAGTGTGTGAAATATTATATTAATCCCTGGGATATTTGAATAAAATTAAAGTGGATTTAGATTTAAGAAATTCAATAAACATTGTTAGATAGAATCCAAGATTGGCAGGAAAAATCACAGCAACTTAGACTTACGATGAACTATCTGCCATGAGGAAGTAAAGATGGTCAGAAAGCAGTGAATGTGTTTTGAAGCTAAAGCTGCCACCAAGTGAGCTGTGTCTGCACACATTAAGCAAAATGAAAGGCTAACGAGAACCATTTAGATAATTCGTGTCAACAGAAAAGGGCTTTTCTTTCTTCAAATATCCAGATATTTCAGGAATAATGTTTATTATCTTGAATTATTCAGTAATTACTTCAATTCCACAGGTCATATGTTGCATATGTCGATACAGCCTATTTCTTCAAGATGCACAAAGAACAAAATGGCTGCTTACTTGTACAATAGTCATGAAAAAGCAATTTAAAAAGCAATCAAGCCACTTGGTTAAAGGCAGATCAGGAGAGTACAAATCTAAGGTTATAGTACACTTTTATGAGTCATCCAGTGCTCGAGGGGTATTTACAATTTCAGGACTGACCTAAGGAACATATCTAAACATTATAGCCTCTGAGTAGTTAAGGAAATACAGTTTTGCTCTTTTCTTTTGCCCAGACACTCTAAGAGCTATTTATTAGGTGGGAGGCAGAAGAAATAGACAAAATCTGAAGGCCTTTGCCATCAAAGCCTGTTTTATTCAAAGGTCCGTTTCCTTTTATCAGCCTGTACTTTAAGGCTGTGGTCGCACACAAAATAAACTGGAGAACTGAGGCTACGATCCAACCAATTCAGTCCTAAAATTCCTGCTTTCGTCTGAAATGTCTAAGTGCTTTTCACCCTGAATTGTGTAGATATCCTATGATTCTAAACACTACCGTTCACTTGCCCTGTATAGATAGACAAACATATGTTAATTAAGGGATTCATTTGAGAACATGATTTATTCTGTTCCCCATGCTGGTAATGAAGAACACTGAATGATAAAGTTTCCCAAAGTCATTGACATGGCAAGATGAATTTCATTCTGGTTGATGTAAGAGATTTCTTTTCTAAACTCATGAATTTAAGCTAAGTTTGTTTGATTCTTGAAGTTTTGTTTAAAATCAAATTGTTTTTTAAAACAATTATATGAAGGTCAAGAGCTAAGAGAAATTCTTTTGTAAATACATTTTCTTTATTTTCTTCTGATGTGTAACTTTATTTCTATTTTCGCTACCTTGGTTCTGACTTTACTTTTTTCTTATGGTAACTACTGTGATAGTCTTTTAACTGGCCCTGATGTCTCCAAGCTCATATCCTTCCAGTCTCTCTTCCATGTTGCCACCACATTTTCGGATGCAAACCTCAATATGACACTCTGGACTAAAGTGTTTCGGTGACACCCCACCACCACTACTTTATTGCTTGCAAGACGGTTCCACTGCATGTATACAAACCCGTCAAGGCCTGGCCTCTGTCCACTTCCTCAGGCTCATATCTCACTGCTTATCTATTAATACCCATTACTTGCACTTCTCCAGGTATGACACACATTTCCTATCCCTGCACTTTTCCTGGGATTGCTGCCCCACATTGCCCACAGATGAATACCTAACCATCTTCAACACTCAGCCCAAGCAACACTTTCTCTGGCATTTTCCTTGATGCCTACATCCTCTCAGATATGAATCGATAAATCCACCTTTGGTGTCCCCTTTATTTGGAGGTCCAGTTGTTGAAATCCTATCCAATCTTCAAATCAATCTTAAATGCTGCTTTCTCCATAAATAAAATGACTGTATGATTTATCTTCCAAATTGGTTCCATTTGAAAATGAGTGTGTCTTATTAATAGCTCTCCCAGGACAATAGACAGAAATTAGGACTATCCCAGGCAAACCAGGACATATGCTCATCTTACCCGGAAAGGTCCTCATGATTAATAAAACTGAGTATGAGCCCTTCCACCTTATATTTCTCTTATGTGTCCTTGCAATATACTCATGTATGTTTGTTTTGTCTGTATTCCTAAGTTGTACTCTCTTTAAGAGCAGGAATTACATTTTATTCATCTTTGTATTCTCTACTATACCTGCCAGATTGCTTCACATATAAAAAGTATTTTTAAATGCCTGCTCACTCAGAACAATTGGTAAGTGTGGTGCTATTTATGATAATTGAAGAAACAAAGTTAAATATCTTCTAAATGATACTACTTGATTATTTTTATCTAATTAGCAACATGTTCTAAACTAAACTAACCAATCTGAATCAATTATATCTTGAAATGCCAGGCATTTACTTAATATATTAGAACATAGAGAAAAGCTTTCTTCCTTCTCACTGAGGTTCTGCTATATCATGCTGAAGAAGAAAAAACAGACATCTAAATTCTTAACTTTTCCTAAATATAGACACCTTAAAGGAAATTATCTCCTGAAACTCTTTGGCTTATTTATAAAATTATCTTCTACTTGTTTTGAGAAGAATTGTTCTACTTAGTATCATTTATGTGCCAAACTGTTGAGAAACTCAAGAAATAGCTAAC
Source organism: Smutsia gigantea (assembly GCA_032199065.1). Classification (NCBI taxonomy): domain Eukaryota; kingdom Metazoa; phylum Chordata; class Mammalia; order Pholidota; family Manidae; genus Smutsia; species Smutsia gigantea. Next base: position 169,829 of record JAVSCE010006215.1, read on the forward strand.
TTATTTGACTCCAAATAGAAACAAGGTTATAAGAACATATCAAAGACAAATTTAATTCACTGATAACTTTGGAGATGCCATATTCAGTGAACAGATTGTAACTGAGCATCAGTAAATTTTTACAAATATGTTTTTTCTAGAAATTTATAGTTTTTTCAAACAATGTGAATACAATATTGTCTCTTAGCGTCTTTAATCCAAAATTCTTTTTTAAAATATAGTGTAATGGCAATATTTTTAAGTTGGTCATGGGGACTGTAGTACAGCTCTGATAATACAGTTAATGATTCTATAACATCTTACCACATTGAGAGATAGTAACTGCACTACAGGGGTTGAAGATTTAATAATATGGGTAACTGTTTAACCACTGTGTTTTATATTTGAAACCAACACAAGATTGTATATCAATGATACTTTAATTTTAAAAAGATAATAATATATACATAGTTTAACGGGAAGTGTTAGTTCTCTTAATTTTGTACAAAGTGGCTCTGAGTCTACGTCAATCCCTTTTGGGAAAGCCGTGAAAACAAACCAACCCTGGGCAAATAGTTTTGTGATTAGTGGCCCTATAAGGAAGATTTTTCTCTTATAGAAAGTTAAGTCTACTGTCAATGGACCAGCAGTCCAGATTCAAGGAAATATTAATTCCAAAAACTCAGATCTGGACCTTGTCAGTGACCACATGCCTTCCCTGGGAAGAGACAATTCTACATCTCAACCTCTACCCGTTCTTCATATCTTGACTGTCTCACACCATTTTCTGAGGTTAGAGTTTAATTTGTTTTGCTTAACTAGGTACAACTAAGAGATGACTTTCATGGTACAATGGACATTCTAGAGAACTCCTTAATTTTTATAAAAACTGATATTTGAGTAAAGCCCACATAGCACATTTCCCCAGATTGACTCTAACAAATATTCCCACTTCCTTTACTACAAATTGCAAAACACAGTAAACACAATACCCGTGGAATGAGGTACCGACTCCTTGCCAAATGTCATCCTCATTCTCAAGCAATAGATGTTGGATACTGTCCAAAAAAAATCTGTTCCTTTTCATTTATATCCTCTGCCTAGGTAAACAGAATTTAAGGAGGCTCATATAAACATATACCAAAAGGTGTTTTTTAAATAGACCAAAAAATAAAAGAGCTGGGAGAAACTAGGTAGAATAATAAAATGAATTTAGGATTCAAATTAGACACAGAAATGTATACTATAAGTTCCTATAAAATTACTGGAGGTGGCCTATAAATTTGACTGACCTTTCTAGCAGTGAAAGAAAAGAGGAACTCACAATCAGAAAATTCCTAGAGTTACTATGATAGCAAAACAGCAATTTTTCAGAAGAAGCTCAGATTTCTTAATCTGGGGGAAAAAATCCTCCCAAAATTCTTCACTGAAAGGATCCTACAAGTTATGCTGGACTTTGTTCTGTTCTCCCTACTTCTAGTTACTTGACTAGTTAGTTTTAATAATGTAACAAGCACCTGTGAATCTACCGCCCATAGACAGAGCTAGGACCTGGGCACTGACCTACACTAACTCTATGATCCCAACCTAGTCCAGCCCCAGACTCCTCCTACCAACGTTAACCATCATCTTGAATCCCATTTTATTCATTCCCTTGGTTCTTTTTTATATAAGTGTATTGCATTTATACATACTCCTAAATTTTTTTATTTTAGTTTTTTAACTTCATAAAAATGAAAATAATTTTGTATGTAATTTTTAGGGCTTGTTTTCTCACCTAATATTATATGTGTCACTATACATCTGTTCAAACCCATAAACATGTAACACCATGTTAGAACCCTAAGGTAAACTACGGACTCTGGATAGTTATGATGCGTCAGCATAGGTACATCCTTGGTAACAAATGCATCATTCTGGTAAGTGAAGCTGATATTAGGGTAGACAATACGTGCGTGAGGGCAGGGGCATATGGGAAAACTCAGCACCTTCCTCTCAATTCTGCTGTGAGCCTTAGACTGCTCTAAAACAATAAATTCTATTTAAAAATTAAAGATAATTCATCATATTGTATGTTGCTATAATTTTTTGATTGCTTTACAACCCACTATTCTGTGACCATAACCCAATTTGTTCATTTTTTCTCTCATTAGCGGTTATCTGGATTATTTGGGGGTTTTGCTGTTGTGAGCAGTGGTACTATGAATATTATGTTCATGTCTCCTGTGGAAAATGTACAAGAGTTTCACACGGTTGCAAATCTGAGAGTGAAATTGCTGGATCATCAAGTATGTGTCATGTTAAACAACATCCCCTTAATAAATATGGCTGCTTACTTGTAAGTGCTTCATAAAGAGTGAAATTTCACATAGCGCATAAAGAGTAGGACAGCAAAGTATAATTCACTTAAAGTCATTCACTGCTTTCTGAATGTGACTTGATCCATCGGTAACATTTATGCAAAGAAATAGATTGCTTTTCCCTCTATGAATATTATTCCTTTAAGTGAACTCTAGGAAAACTTGAGCAGCAGGGAGTTCAAGGTTAACATTTATGTCAGAAATGTAAAATGTAGACTGAACTATATGGCTGACTGAAAGTAGGAAAAATTATAAACATTTTTTCCGACCCAATAACACTGCAGGAAGTTTCCAATTGTTCCCTGAGGGTTCTCTTTTACAGCATCCTTTAAATATTCCTAATGATATCAACTAGAAAAGCTCAGTTGGGTGCTACAGCCTCTTCCACATCTCTCCTTAGCACCTTTGACTCTCCCTGTAAATGAAACACTTCGCCCCTGACCTAGAGCAGCTAGCCAGGCAGACCGTGTGGATCAGGCTTAGTGGTGAAGGAGAGCAAGCCTCTTTGAGGGAATGGATGGAGTTCACTGGCCTGAAATACAGTTGGAATTAGGACCCAGAAAGAAAAAAGATGAAGATGTAGGCAGAAGCCAGATCAAAGAAGACCTTTAAAGAGATATTAACAGCCTCTAGTTGATCCAACAGCAACAGGGAGCATTTACGGATCCCAGCCTAAACCTCACTTGGGTTCACTGTGCCCTTCGGATTTGAATCATTCCTTGTGTATGATTTTGACTTCTTTCACAAGGGCCTAATGTTATCTGCAGTAATACTGTTTCTCTACTCACTTCTCAGTAAATATTTCTGATTAGGTCCCACTCTGGCACCCTCCTTCCCCAGCTATAGGAAGTAGGAACCAGCAAAAGTGTCACGAGGCATAGGAGACATAGGAACATTTATCAAAGCATACGATGAAGATCTGTTATTAAAATAAGTAGTGTGCAGAGTTTATTAGACCTCGTATTTGAGTTCTTTTTAAGTCTTCAGCGGGAATCACTTGATCTTTATTGGACCCAAATCTCAATTTTCTCCTGATGGCATATGTACCAGAACTACTCTCTGGCTTTTCTTTTGAAAGTGTTGAATGTATACAGCTTACGTGGAGCTCAAAGGGTCAGCAACTTGGGAAATACGTCATCTTTTTTCATATCCAGATCCAGCCACCAACAAAAATCAAAATGTTGGCTGCCCTCTTCTCCTCCCCAACGCATGCATACACTAAACAATCAAGGAATCCAGAGCAAAGGTAAACTCCAGCTTAAGCAGAATAAAGACAATGTTCTTCACTTTGTGGAGGAGGAGTTGCAGAAACAAAGGCAAGAATTAGAAAATGAGGAAATTTGCCATGTTCATCTGAGTTTCCATAATGTGACTTTATTGTTTTATTAGAAACATAATATACCCCCAATAGTTAATAACACAAATACACAAAATGCAGATCCAGTTGAGAATGGGTCCTTTCTACTTCCTACAATACCACGTCTAGTTTCCATGGCTAATGTAGATTGCTCTAGGCTTTTCTGTCATTGTACCTTGATCATAAGGCAATACTAAGAACATGCAAAATTAAATCCACTATCACCAAAGTCAATCAAGGGATACACAAAGAGTACAGAATATGATACCTAATATATAAAGAATGGAGGAGGAAGAAAAAGGAGGAGAAAAAAAAGAACCTTTAGACTGTGTCTGTAATAGCATATTAAGTGAGTTAAGTTAGACTCTTAGTAAGGAAGTTAACCTTGAACCTTTGGTAACCATGAATCTAAAGCCCACAATGGCAATAAGTACATACCTATCGATAATCACCCTAAATGTAAATGGATGGAATGCACCAATCAAAAGACATAGAGTCACTGAATGGATAAAAAACAAGACCCATCTATATGCTGCCTACAAGAGCCTCACTTCAAACCCGAAGACATACACAGACTAAAAGTGAAGGGATGGAAAAAGGTATTTCATGCAACTAATAGGGAGAAAAAAGCAGGAGTTGCAGTACTTGTATCAGACAAAATAGACTTCAAAACAAAGTCACAAGGGACAAAGAAGGACATTACATAATGATAAAAAGGTCAATCCAACAAGATGATATAACAATTATAAATATCTATGCACCCAACACAGGAGCACCTACATATGTGAAACAAATACCAACAGAAATAAAAGGGGAAATACAATGCAATGCATAGATTCTAGGAGACTTCAACACTTCACTCACTCAATTGACAGATCAACCAGACAGAAAATAAGTAAGGAGACAGAAGCACTGAACAACACATTAGAACAGAGGGAAATAAGAGACATCTACAGAACTCTATACCCCAAAGCAGCAGAATACACATTCTTCTCAAGTGCACATGGCATATTTCCAAGAATAGATCACATCCTAGGCCATAAAAAGAGCCTCAGTATATTCCAAAAGATAGAAATTGTACCAACCAGTTTTTCAGACCACAAAGGTATGAAACTAGAAATAAAATACACAAAGAAAATGAAAAATCCAACAAACACATGAAGGCTTCACAACAAGCTCCTAAATAACCAATGGATCAACGATCAAATAAAAACAGAGATGAAGCAATATATGGAGACAAATGACAAGAATAATTCAACACCACAAAATCTATGGGATGTAGTGAAGTCCATGCTAAGAGGAAAGTATATTGTAATACAGGCCTACCTCAGGAAAGAAGAACAATGCCATATGAACAGTCTAAACTCACAATTAACGAAACTAGAAAAAGAAGAACAAATGAGGCCCAAAGTCAGTAGGAAGAGGAACATAATAAAGATTAAAGCACAAATAAATAAAATTGGGAAGAATAAAACAATAGAAAGAATCAATGAAACCAAGAGCTTTTTCTTCCAGAAAATAAACAAAATAGATAAACCCCTAGCCAGCCTTACCAAGAAAAAAAGAGAGTCTACACACATAAACAGAACCAGAAATGAGAAAGGAAAAATCACTATAGACACCACAGAAATACAAAGAATTATTAGACAATACTATGAAAAATTACATGCTAACAAACTGGATAAACTAGAAGAACTGGACACCTGGTAGAAAATTACAACCCTCCAAGGCTGACCCAGAAAGAAACAAAATATCTAAACAGACCAAATAGCAGCAACAAAACTGAATTGGTAATCAACAAACTACCTAAAAACAAAACCCATGGACCACATGGCTTTACCACTGAATTTTATCAAACATTTAGTGAAGACCTAATATCCATCCTCCTTAAAGTTTTCCAAAGAGTAGAACAAGACGGAATACTTCCAAACTCATTCTATGAGGCCAGCATCACTCTATTACCAAACCAGGCAAAGACACCACAAAAAGAAAATTACAGACCAATATTCCAATGAACATAGATGCAAAAACACTCAAGAAAATATTAGCAAACTGAATTCAAAAATACATCAAAAAGATCATCCATCATGATCAAGTAAGACTTATTCCAGGGATGCAAGGATGGTACAATATTCGAAAATTCATCAACATCATCCACCACATCAACAAAAATAAGGACAAAAACCACATGATCATCTCCATAGATGCTGAAAAATCATTTGACAAAATTCAACACCCATTCATGATAAAAACTCTCAACAAAATGGGTATAGAGGGCAAGTACCTTAACATCATAAAGGCTATATATGGCAAACACACAGCGAATATTACACTTAACAGTGAGAAGTTGAAAGCTTTCCCCTAAGATCAGGAATAAGACAAGGATGCCCACTCTTCCCCACTTCCATTCAACATAGTACTGGAGGTCCTAGCCACAGCAATAAGACAACACAAATAAATAAAAGGCATCCAGATTGGCAAGGAAGAAGTTAAACTGTCCCTGTTGGCAGATGACATGATATTGTACATAAAAAATCCTAAAGAATCCACTCCAAAATTCCTAGACCTAATATCTGATTTCAGCAAAGTTGTGGGATACAAAATTAATATGAAGAAATCTGTGGCATTCCTATATACTAAAAATGAACTAGCACAAAGAGAAATCAGGAAAATAATTCCATTCACAATTGCATCAAAAAGAATAAAATACCTAGGAATAAACCTAACCAAGTGAAAGACCTATACTCTGAAAACTACAAGACACTCATGAGAAAAATTAAAGAAGATACCAATAAATAAAACACATTCGTGCTCACGGATAGGAAGAATTAATATTGTCAAAATGGCCATCCTGCCTAAGCAATCTACAGATTCAATGCAATTCCTATCAAAATACCAACAGCATTTTTCAATGAACTAGAGCAAATCATTCTAAAATTCATATGGAACCACAAAAGACCCCGAATAGCCAAAGCAATCCTGAGAAGGAAGAATAAAGGTGGGGGTAATAAAGCCACAGTAATCAACACAATTTGATACTGGCACAAGAACAGACCCATAGACCAATGGAACAGACTAGAGAGCCCTGATATAAACCCAAGCATATATGGTCAATTAATATATGATAAAGGAGCCATGGACATACAATAGGGAAATGACAGCCTCTTCAACAACTGGTGTTGGCAAAACTGGGCAGCTACATGCAAGAGAATGAAACTGGATTATTGTTTAACACCATACACAAAAGTAAACTCAAAATGGATCATGGACCTGAATGTAAGTCATGAAACCATAAAACTCTTAGAAGACAACATAGGCAAAAATCTCCTGAATATAAGCATGAGCAACTTCTTCCTGAACATATCTCCTCGAGCAAGGGAAACAAAAGCAAAAATGAACACATGGGACTACATCAAACTAAAAACCTTCTGTATGGAAAGAACACCATCAACAGAACAAAAAGGCATCCTACAGTATGGGAGAATATATTTGTAAATGACATATCCAACAAGGGGTTAACATCCAAAATATATAAGAACTCACATGCCTCAACACCCAAAAAGCAAATAACCCAATTAATAAATGGACAGAGGATATGAATAGACAATACTCCAAAGAAGAAATTCATATGGCCAACAGACACATGAAAAGATGCTCCACATCACTAATCATCAGGGAAATGCAAATTAAAACCACAATGAGATATCACCTCACACCAGTAAGGATGGCCACCATCCAAAAGACTAAGAACAACAAATGCTGGCGAGGATGTGGAGAAAGGGGAACCCTCCTACACTGCTGGTGGGAATGTAAGCTTAGTTCAACCATTGTGGAAAGCCATATGGAGGTTCCTCAAAAACCTAAAAATAGAAATACCATTTGACCCGGGAATCCCACTCCTTGGAATTTACCCAAAGAATACAACTTCTCAGATTCAAAAAGACATATGTACCCCTATGTTTATTGCAGCACTATTTACAATAGCCAAGATATGGAAGCAATCTAAATGTCCATCAGTAGATGAATGGATAAAGAAGAGGTGGTACATATACACAATGGAATACTACTCAGCCATAAGAAAGAAACAAGTCTTACCATTTGCAACAACATGGATGGAGCTGGAGGATATTATGCTCAGTGAAATAAGCCAGGCAGAGAAAGACAAGTGCCAAATGATTTCCCTCATTTGTGGAGTATAACAATGAAGCAAAATTGAAGGAACAAAATAGCAGCAGTCTCATAGACTCCAAGAAGGGACTAGTGGTTACCAAAGGGGAGGGGTGTGGAAAGGGGATGAGCAGCGAGGGAGAAGGGGATTGAGGGATATTATGTATGTTTAGTACACATGGTGTAGGGTGTCACAGGGAAAACTGTAGCACAGAGAAGGCAAATAGTGAATCTGTGGCATCTTACTACACTGATGGACAGTAAGTGCGTTGGGGTATGGGTGTGACTTGATAATATGGGTAAAAGTAGTCACCACATTGTTTTTTCATGTGAAACCTTCATAAGAGTGTATATCAATAATACCTTAATAAAAATTAAAAAAAATAGAATGACTCACATGAGATTAGTATTATTAATATTGATATACCAACATTAGAAAAATAATAACACAATTGCTACCTTTACACACCATCTTGAAGGGCCATGTTTTCCCTTACACTCCAAACAATAGTTAGAAACCTCATTCTTAATACCTGAAATCTAAAACCTAAGCATACATGTAAAGGCTACCCAAGTCATATCAAAGAGATAGGTCCTATTTTGCAATATAAACATATAGGTGTATGTAAATAATTGCTGAAATCGTAAGCTTATACTTCTTCATACCCACTAGCAAAGGCTCAAAACTGAGTGCTGCATGTGTTTCACAGTAGGTTTCAAGAAGCCTCCTGGGCAACAGCTGCTCCTTAAGGACACAGAGAGTTGAAGCGCACAAACTCCAGGGAATGGAGACCTGGGGACCAGCACTGCCAGAGAGGGATGCTGCTGAGTATGAGAGGTCCATGGTCTACCACTTGGATTGTCTTCTGGGCCAGAGCCTATGGACCACATTTTAATTTCATCAAATAAAATGATTTTTCCTTAAGTTTTAAATTTCAGTATTCATCAGATAAAGTTCAAACTTTATATAGGACTTGTAAATTGGATAACGTTAAAAAATTGCACAATTTTCACATGACTGAAAAATTATGGAATTTAAATGTAGTTCCTATTCTAATACTCTTATTCTAAACTTTAAGAATCCACATGCTGTGCTTGCAAAGGTCATCCAGAATATATGCTAAATGTACAGCGATCCATGGTCACCACGGATCACCACGTGGATCACTCATCCTTTAGTTGTCAGCTAAATATTATATAAGGTCTATGAATATAGGCTTAAATAGCACATGTTTAGGTAATAGGTATTTATGATTATTTATACATTGTATCAATTGTTCCACCATCTAAAGTTCACATTCTGTACTCAGATGTGAACACAAGTGCAAATATAACACTAAACCTCCATGACAATAAGTTATTACAATCTCTCTACCCACACTTACCACTTCATAACAGAGGATCATATTCTAGTCATGCTGTGGGTCACCTTGTCCATTTATATTAGAATTCTAATTTGCTCTGGGCCTATGAGCTTATAGACCTAAGCAGTGGTTCAAATACTTCTCGGTAGAATAATTTCATTTGAAAGATATTATTCTTTCTAGATCTATGCTCATGAGTGCTTTGAAAGGGTCTATATCCCTGTGGTACTCATTAGAGATGTTCACACATATGCCATTTTCCCTTATTTTGGGCAAATGATGGCATAGCACTTCCCTGCCACTTTGAAGTTAGGCATAGCCAGGTCATTTCCTTTGATCAACAAAATATGCCTAATAATTACATGTATCCCTCTGGCCTTCAGGGACAGTACGTAAGTCGCCAAGTTCCTTTTCTCCTGCCTTGGCAAGTCTGGGAGCACATAGTGAGAGAAGGGCCCCAGGAGACTGCCAAGTCCCTGTAATGACCCAAAATAGACATTAAGCATAAATAAATATTTACTAGAAATAAACTTGTTAAGTGTTAAGTTACTGAGATTTGGCAGTTGTTAGTTACTCCAGCAACTTAGCCTATTCTGACTTACAGATTCTAAATGACTCCAGAAATTTCTGGAAATCCACTCACAAAGCAAGTACAAGCCATCTAAGATTCTTTACAATAATAAATACTGGTAAAATAATAAATATGTTAAAAAGCTAATAAGTGCAGAGTATTGTAGATCAACTTTGGCAATTAGGATAGGTAATCTCAAGCAGAAATCAAAGCAACAAGTCCAGTCATCACACTCTGCAACACCAAAGCTTAATTAATATCACTAAGTACAGTTGAGCATATAATAAAACAAAGGCAGATTAGGACACCTAAGGAAGACCATTAGATAGATGAATAATGATTTTTTAAAATTTCACTCTGTCTTCACATTCTCCCTTTATAAATTATCTCTACACATCATTGTCATATAAATCTTTCTAAAGTCACATGTCATCTCCCTAATTCTTAAAGTATAATATATTCCTACTATTTTTAAATCAGAATGAAACTCCTTGCCCAGGGCACTGAAGGCCCCACCAGCTTTTACATGTATTTCTCACCACAACCTTCACACACCCCTGCCATTCTCACCCCACCCCAACCAAATGGTTTTTTCACCCTACACATTATGTTCTTTCTCATCTGCTCCTCCAACTATGCAATCTCTAAATTCTTGGACTACTCCAAGTGTACGCAAAATTCAGCATCTGATTCTAGATGGGTTTCTACTTAGTATTGCGAGTATACAGGTGTTTCTTTTCTACCCCCATTAATTAGATCACCAGCTCTACAAAGGCAGCACCTGCCTTCCAATGCTGGCAAACTCTGGATACATTAAACATACTTAGAAAATTTGTGTTGATTTGATATGACTTCTGACAAGAGCAGCAATGGACACAAAATAATAAGGATGCACCAAAGCAGAAAATAGAAAATGTTAAAAGATTCCAAATTATTTAAAATCAACAAGATCTTGTTTCGCTTCCTTTGAAAGAGGATTTATTTTTTTCAAACAAAAGCTTTCACTTCCAAATAAAACAGTGGCTTGACTCCCACAGGAAAAGATCAGTGTATATCCAGAACAAATTAAAGTATGTGTTGTGGATTTGCCCAGATGTGAAATACCAGGCTTTATTGGAGAAGGTGGAATTTGTGAGAGAGCACAAGCCACACTTAAAAACAAGATAAAACATCAACTGACATGCATTGGTATTAACTGCCAAGCAGACCTGAAGCACGAATGGAAGGCTTCACACAATTGTAACGCACAGCGCATTGGAAGGACATGAACAGACCAGCAGTAAGCTGAGTTGAGATCACCAGGTTCAGGAACAACCATTGCTGCAAAGACACATCAGACCAAAACTCTGTTCGTAAGGGACTCAGGGCAGGAATGCCCTGGAGCTGGCTTTTCAGCTGCACAGTAATAAGCCAGGTGCTTATGAGCTCAAGCACTAAAACCACTGGGCTGTACCTTCTCTTTGGGAAGCTCTCCAATAAGTTTGAATTTAGATATACGTGTGTTAATATCATTTATATATTGCCAAAGAGATATCCTGAATGGATTTTTATCTCCTCACATGCTGATAGTTTTTTTAAGTGTGAATAAGCTATTGAAAATGTATTATTACAATTAAATTTGAACAGATAATAGACCCTCTTCTTTGCCTGATTGTAATAACTCAGACTGAGGACTAAGAGAAAAACTGCCCCCTGAAGGACTTCTAAAGTTGAAAGCAATTATATTCCAAGTCTTATGGATGGCAACATGCTTTATCCCAAGGTGATAAATTTCTGAGGGATCGAGACACTTGATTCCCATTTTCACATTTAATAAACTGAGCCCTCATCCACAGCCTCACTTCTCCCTAAAAACATTTAATATTCCTATTCTCAAAACCTTTTTTGATCAACAGGAGCAGAAGGGAACTTTACTATTTGCCACTCTTGACTACTAAGCAGAATCGTCAGGGTAACACCATTCATGTCCTGGAGAGCCAGGAGGACCTCGGCTGGAGCGCCTCCCCTGGGAAGCCACCTCTACAAAGAACCAAAGAAAGAATTATAGCAGACTTCAGGACAGTACTATTTCACAAGGTTTGATGTCCAAGGAGCAAAATATTTCTTTTAATATGTGCCTTCACATGAAAACTGAAGTAAAATTTGTGGAATTCTACAAAATAGATTAGTATAAGAGAATAAATAGCCTTTGCTGTAATGATGCCATGTTTGAGCTGAACAGGTTTATTTTGCTGAACCTGCCATGCATTTGCCTTATTTCACCATTTCTCTTTATAAGAATTATATCTTCACGGACTTCTGGGAAGACGGCAGCATGAGCAGGGTGGTGGAAATCTACTCCCCAAATCACATGTATTCGTGAAAATACAACAAATACACCTATTCCTAAAAGAAAGACCAGAGATACAGTACAACAGCCAGGCTACAGCTACATCTGCGAGAACTCAGCGCTTCACGAAGCGGGTAAGACACAAACCCGTGACCTGGCGGGACCCATGCACTCCCCCACCCCAGAGCACTGGCGGTAGGAAAAGAATCAGAGTGGGGAGGGAGTGGAAGCACAGGACTGCTGAATAACCCGCCCTGGTGATCTGCACCAGAGCACAGACACAAGCCGTGTGGTGTATCGGAGATCAGAGAAACAGAAGGGCAGGGTCTGAAACAAAGACAGCAAGTGGGTCCCCTAAGCCGGTTCCCTGGGACAAAAGAAAAGCGGGCGCCGTTTTAAAAGTTTTAAAGAGACAAGGGCCCAACAGCAGAACAAAATTGTCCCAGCACACTCACCCCAGCAGGCTGGGAGTCTTGGGGAATTTCGGACCCCCTGGCCAGCAGCTGGGCAAAGCAGCCACACCGAGGCTTCCCATAGAGATAAGCAGCCTGCCATTCATTTTCCCCGGCCAGCACCGCAAAGGGTCCTGCAGACCCGAACTGCTGTGGAAAAGCAGAGAGTGGCCCCGCCCACAGCAATCTCACAGAACCTACTCCCGGCTGGCACACAGCTAAGCAGGAAGAGCCCCAGAACCAGGCCCAGAAGGCACCAAGGGGACCAGAATGCACCCAGTGAGACTGCAAACCCCCGCAGTGCTATAGGCTAGGCTGAGGGCAATCCTGCACACAGGCAGCTCAGGGGACTATCCCAGAGACAGCCTCCCAGTGTGCAGGAAAACAGCTCAGGCCCCGGAGAAGGGCAAGGAGAACAACAAGCAGGAAGGGACTTTGTTCTCCCAGCTGACACATGTGGCGCCTACCAGCGACCACTTCTATCGCCATGAAAAGACAGAGGAATATGGTACAAAGATCAGCCAGACAACCCCAGAGAGGGGGCTTGATGGGATAGACTTACACAATCTTCCTGAAAAAGAATTCAGAACAAAAGTCATAACCATGCTGATAGATCTACAGAGAAATATGCAACAGCTAAGGGAGGAAGTGAGGAAAGACCATGCAGAAATAAGACAAGCGATCGACGGGCTTAGGAGCAGACTGGATGAGGTGCAAGAGACTGTTAACGGAATAGAAATCAGAGAACAGGAATACAGAGAAGCTGAGGCAGAGAGATATAAAAGGATCTCTAGAAATGAAAGAATATTAAGAGAACTATGTGACCAATCAAAACGGAACAATATTTGCATTATAGGAGTACCAGAAGAAGAAGAGAGAGAAAAAGGGATAGAAAGTGTCTTTGAAGAAATAATTGCTGAAAACTTCCCCAAGCTGGGAAGGAAATAGTTTCTCACACCATGGAAGCCCACAGATCTCCCAGTACAAGGGACCCAAGGAAGACAACACCAAGACACATAATAATTAAAATGGCAAAGATCAAAGATAAGGACAGAGTATTAAAGGCAGCTAGAGAGAGAAAAAAGATGACCTACAAAGGAAAAACCCATCAGATTATGACCAGACTTCTCAACAGAAACCTTACAGGCCAGAAGAGAATGGCATGATATATTTAACATAATGAAACAGAAGGGCCTCGAACCAAGAATATTGTATCCAGAACAATTATTATTGAAATTTGAGGGAGGGATTAAACAATTCCTAGACAAGCGAAAGCTGAGGGAGTTTGCCTCCCATAAACCACATCTACAGGATATCTTAAAGGGACTGCTCTAGGTGGATGCACTCGTAAGGCTAAAAAGATGTCACCAGAGAAAATAAAATCATAGCAAAGAAAGCAGACCATCCAAATACTAACTAAAGGCAGAAAGTAAAATCAACTATCCACAAAAACAGTCAAAGGAAATGCAAAAGAGTACAGAGTAAAACACCCAACATATAAAGAATGGAGGAGGAAGAATAAGAAGGGAGAGAAATAAAGAATCATCAGACTGTGTTTATAATAACTTAACAAGAAAGTTAAGACTTTTAGATAGTAAAGAAGCTACCCTTGAACCTTTGGTAACGATGAATCTAAAGCCAGCAATGGAAATAAGTACATATCTATTGATAATCACCCTAAATGTAAATGGACTGAATGCACCAATCAAAAGACACAGAGTAATAGAATGGATAAAAAAGCAAGACCCATCTATATGCTGCTTACAAGAGACTCACCTCAAACCCAAAGATATACACACACTAAAAGTGAAGGGATGGAAAAAGATATTTCGTGCAAACAACAAGGAGAAAAAAGCAGGTGTTGCAGTACTTGTTTCGGACAAAATAGACTTCAAAACAAAGAAAGTAGCAAGAGATAAAGAAGGACATTACATAATGATAAAGGGGTCAATCCAACAAGAGGATATAACCATTTTAAATATGTATGCACCCAACACAGGAGCTCCGACATTTGTGAAACAGATAGTAACAGAATTAAAGGGGGAAATAGAAAGCAATGCATTCGTTTTAGGAGACTTCAACACACCACTCAGTCCAAAGGACAGATCAACCAGACAGAAAATAAGTAAAGACACAGAGAAACTGAACAACACACTAGAACAGATGGACCTAACAGACATCTACAGAACTCTATACCCAAAAGCAGCAGGATACACATTCTTCTCAAGTGCACATGGAACATTTTCCAGAATAGACCACATACTAGGCCACAAAAAGTACCTCAGTAAATTCAAAAATATTGAAATTCTACCAACCAACTTCTCAGATCATAAAGGTTTAAACTAGAAATAAATTCTACAAAGAAAACAAAAAGGTTCACAAATACATAGAGACTTAAATACATGCTCCTAAATAATCAATGGATAAATGACCAAATTAAAACAGAGATCAAACAATATATGGAGAATAATGACAACAATAACACAAAGCTGCAACTTCTGTGGGACACAGCAGAGGCTGTTCTAAGAGGAAAGTATATTGCAATCCAGGCCTATTTAAAGAAGGAAGAACAATCCCAAATGAATAAAGACACAATTATTGAAACTCAAAAAAGAAGAACAAATGAGGCCCAAAGTCACCAGAAGGAGGGACATAATAAAGATCATAGAAGAAATAAATAAAATTGAGAAGAATAAAACAATAGAAAAAAATCAGTGAAACCAAGAGCTGGTTCTTTGAAAAAATAAACAAAATAGATAAACCCCTAGCCAGACTCATTAAGAGAAAAAGAGAATCTACACACATATACACAATCAGAAATGAAAAATGAAAAATCATGACGGACCCCACAGAAATGCAAAGAATTATAAGAGAATACCATGAAAATCTATATGCTAACAAGCTGGAAAACCTAGAAGAAATGGACAACTTCTTAGAAAAATACAACCTTCCAAGACTGACCAAGGAAGACACAGAAAATATAAACAGACCAATCACCAGCAACGAAATTGAATGGGTAATCAAAAAGCACCCAAGAACAAAACCCCTGGGCCAGATGAATTCACCTCTGAATTTTACCAGACATATAGAGAAGATATAATGCCCACCCTCCTTAAATTTTTCCAAAAAATAGAAGAGGAGGGAATACTTCCAAACTCATTCTATGAAGCCAGCATCACTCTAATACCAAAACCTGGCAAAGACCTCACCAAAAAGAAAATCTGTCTGTTGGCCATCTGAATTTCTTCTTTGGAGAAATCTCTCTTCATATCCTTTGCCCATTTATTAAACAGGTTTATTGGTTTTTTGGGTGTTGAGGTGAGTAAGTTCTTTATGTATTTTGGGTGTTAACCCCTTGTTGCATGTGTCATTTACAAATATATTCTCCCATACTGTAGGATGCCTTTTTGTTCTGTTGATGGTGTCCTTTGCTGTACAAAACCTTTTTAGTTTGACGTAGTCTCATGAGTTCATTTTTGCTTTTGTTTCCCTTGCTTGAGGAGATTCATTCAGGAAGAAGTTGCTCATGCTTATATTCAGTAGATTTTTGCCTATGTTGTCTTCTAAGAGTTTTATGGTTTCATGACTTACATTCAGGTCCATGATCCATTTTGAGTTTACTTTTGTGTATGGTGTTAAACAATAATCCAGTTTCATTCACTTGCATGTAGCTGTCCAGTTTTGCCAACACCAGTTGTTGAAAAGGCTGTCATTTCCCCTTGTATGTCCATGGCTCCTTTATCATATATTAATTGACCATATATGCTTGGGTTTATATCAGGGCTTTCTAGTCTGTTCCACAGGTCTGTGGGTCTGTTCTTGTGCCAGTACCAAATTGTCTTGATTACTGTGGCTTTGTAGTAGGGTTTGAAGTTGGGGAGCATAATCCTCCTAGCTTTATTCTTCCTTCTCAGGATTGATTTGGCTCTTCAGGGTCTTTTTTGGTTCCATATGAATTTTAGAACAATTTTCTCTAGTTCGTTGAAGAATGTTTTTGGTATTCTGATAGGAATTGCATTGAATTTGTAGATTGCTTTAGGCAGAATGGCCATTTTGACAATATTAATTCTTCCTATCCATGAGCATGGGATATGTTTCCATTTATTGGTATCTAATTTCTCTCATGAATGTCTTGTAGTTTTCAGAGTATAGGTCTTTCACTTCCTTGGTTAGGTTTATTCCTAGGTATTTTATTCTTTTGATGCAATTGTGAATGGAATTGTTTTCCTGATTTTTTCCCTTGCTAGTTCATTGTTAGTGTATAGGAATGCCACAGATTTCTGCAAATTAATTTTGCATCCCTCAACTTAACTGAATTCAGATATTAGGTCTAGGAATTTTGGAGTGTATTCTTTAGGTTTTTTAATGTATAATATCGTGTCATCTGCAAACAGGGACAGTTTAACTTCTTCCTTGCCAATCTGGATGCCTTTTATTTCTTTGTGTTGTCTGATTGCCATGGCTAGGACCTTCAGTACTATGTTAAATAGAAGTGGGGAGAGTGGGCATCCTTGTCTTGTTCCTGATCTTAAAGGAAAAGCTTTCAGCTTCTTGCTGTTAAGTATAATGTTGGCTCTGGGTTTGTCATATATGGCCTTTATTATGTTGAGGTACTTGTCCTCTATACCCATTTTGTTGAGAGTTTTTATCATGGACAGGTGTTGAATTTTGTCAAATGCCTTTTCAGCATCTATGGAGATGATCATGTGGTTTTTGTCCTTTTTGTTGATGTGGTGGATGATGTTCATGGATTTTCGAGTGTTGTACCATCCTTGCATCCCTGGAATAAATCCTTCTTGATAATGATGGATGATTTTTTACGTATTTTTGAATTCGGTTTGCTAATATTTTGTTGAGTATTTTTGCATCTATGTTCATCAGGGATATTGGTCTGTAATTTTCTTTTTTTGTGGTGTGTTGTGGTTAGATCTTGGTAATTTGTTGTGTAGACAAACTCATATCTCTGTTAAGCACCTCCATTCCTTTCAAGGGAGATTTATAATTCACCTCTAACTTTACTATTTAGAAGACAAAATATTATAATAAAAGGAACACCAAAACATATTACCAAGCCATCTGATGATTTCCACATAAGGAGAAAACAATTTTTTTAAATACCATTGGAGTATCTACTGATTTAGAATGAGAAAAATGAAGCATAGCTCAATTCAGGCAAAACACATATACACTTTGAATGACTTTGGGGAAATCGTGTGTTCTATATTCAGCCATCCCCCCTTGTCTGTCTTCTCACTTTCCAGGTTTCAGTTACCCAGTCAACCATGGTCTGGAAACAGATGACCCTCCTAGTAATGTATCATCAGAGGGTCAGTATAACCTAACACTAGGTCACAACACCAGGTCACTCACCTGACTTCATCTGATAATGTAGGCATTTATCATTTCACGTCATTGTAAGAAGTGTGAGTATAGTGCAATAAGAAAATTTG
This sequence comes from Smutsia gigantea, assembly GCA_032199065.1. NCBI lineage: Eukaryota > Metazoa > Chordata > Mammalia > Pholidota > Manidae > Smutsia > Smutsia gigantea. The sequence continues at coordinate 187,858 of JAVSCE010006215.1, forward strand.
AGAGATCATATTCACATAACTTTTACTATAGTAAAAAGTAAAAACTTTTATTGTATTGTTATAACTGTTCTATTTTATTATTAGTTATTGTTGTTAATCTCTTACTGTGCCTCATTTATAAATTAAACTTTACCATAGGTATGTATGTATAGGACAAAACATAGTATATGTTTGGTTCATTGCTATCCAGTTTCAAACATCCACTGGGGATCTTGGAACATATCTCCTGTGGATAGGTAAGACTACTGTATAGGTTTTTCTCTTCTCTAAAAAAAAAAATCTTGCTTTATTTATTAATACAATTGGTTATTATAAGAGTAAAATTAACTCCCAAATGCATAAATATAAATAAGCAAATACATATATATATGCAAGCACAAAATATTTATATTCTCTCAGTAATTACACATCTAAAACAATCCAGCTTTAGGAAATAATAAAAAATTATCCAAACAGTTTTGCATAGGAATGTACTGAAACACACTTTTAATTAAGAAAAAATAGAATCAACCAAAATGACTATAAAAAGTTATAATATGTAACTATTAAAAGTTTTCTAAGATTAATTACTTGGAGAAGAAGATAAAAATACTGCATTTAAAAGGATGCAATGTTATATATACAGTATAATCTCAATTTTGAAACACATATATGTACATATATAATGTACAAAAACCTGGAAAAAATATATGAATAAACTAACCATTTTTTGGTGATTTTCATTTCCTTCTTTATACTTTTATCTTTTAAAATTTTCTAAAATAACCATGTATTACTTTATAAATTTCAAAATGAATAATCAATGTTATTTTGAAAGAAATCTTTTCCTAATAAAAGAAAACCAAAGCAAAAAGAATATTTATCACTTAAACTAGTTACAAAATGACATTCCAGGCTGTTTACCTGGGACGCTCCTACTCTGCTTTCCATACTCAATTTAAGCCTCCTTTTTTGGAAGCTCTGTGTGATCACATCTCAGCAAAGTTGACTCTCTTCCCTACACACATGGCCCGACCTCTGGTGGACTCAGGATCCTGGCCCCGCGGCTTTCATCACACTGAACGTGTTCTGTGCAAGGCTGGTACTTGTACAATAGCATGATGACTTTGGCCTATATTAAGGATGACTTAAGAAACTGTCCCTTAAAACAACTCCCTGTATTTAATGTAAGGATTTTTTAAGGTAAAACATTTTTCCTTAATTATGCATTGTCCCTTCATGAAGATCAATTAGGGAAAATTCTCAATTTCAGGAATAGTCCCATTCCTCCAGGGAAACATGTTTGATTTCATCTTGTGAACACTGTGAATTGTACAATTAAGCATGTTTCCCTCAACTTCCTGGCTGCAGAAAGTTTCGCGTTCAATCTGCGACCCACCTTGGGCAACAACTGCACGGCATGCCTTTAGTATGTGTCTCTCGCCAGGAGCTTCATTGTACTTTCAGGCATTCTCTGTCCCTATTTTCTCACTTTTAAAAAGCTATCTCATCTTGGTGTGTGAATGTATCATTGCATATTTTTAAAACCTTTTTGAAACCAGTCATGTTATATATAAAGCAGCTAATTAATGAAAACTCATTTTTGTACTATTATTTTCCATACAATTGAACAGTAAGCTTATATTTTCTATGTTAGAGTCCATTTATTTGATTCCTGAACTTACTATTCTTTGTAGAGTCAAAATATTACTACTTCACATATTTTTTAAGCATCTAAAAAATTAATTGGAGAGGGGTGTTTCTTTCTCCAGATGGTTGGTGACTTGTCAAGAGGGCCACCATGTGAATGACCCTGTTTTCTACCACATCATAAAATGATTAAGTAGAAAGTTTAATTTATTCCCATGACCCAAATCTTAATTTACAACATCAGCCATGGTTAAAATATTCAGACATCTGTTCCAGTTACATTGCAATGGCAGACACAGCTCTTTCTTATTTGGCAAGCACAACAAATATATCTGTTACTTACAAACATGTTGCCTCATCTATCAAAGTTGCTCAGAGCAGAGAGCATTTAGTGACTAAGTAAAGCATGGCAAAGAATGATAAAAAAGAAAAATGATACCAGCCATAGTTATGCTAATTCAGGAATATCAACCATAAATGTTAAATCTCCCATCAAGCAAGTATTTCCTGAAAGGAAGCTTGACCAGCATTTCAACACAGCCTCAATAAATAAAATTAGTGCATTTGGAGCAATCATTATACTGGGCTTTCCTTTTTGCTAGTTGGTTCCATAGCAAAGTCTCAAATTAAACTTAGACCTCCAGAAACCCCAACAGACCAGGCCATAGTGAAATTAAATGGGCAATGACAATGAGGATGGGATAGGAAAATACTTTAATAGAACAGTCGATTTCATGAATTTGGGTCCTCTCACTTATTTTCCAAAGCACATTGATCTCTTTGGTTTTGTTTGTTTTTGTTTTTTCTTCCATCTTATTCATACTTTATCATATATCTCTCTAGGGCATCTCTCTAAAGGATATCTGGAAGGGCAAAGAAAATGCCATCAGTTATCCGTCCCCTTAGAGCACTCCCCTTCTAAAGAATGTGCAGTCCTGATTATTTATGGATAAATGCAATTCTGCTTTCTCCTGGGTATTCCCAAGTGACTAAATAAAATATAGAAAGGATTTTTTTAGATATAGAGAAACTATGGGTAATGAAATATCTTTGGGACAGAAAAAGATAGATGAAATGACACCTCTTCTGACTCTCCACTTAGGCAGCTCATAGTCTACAATAGCCCATAACTCTCTAGGAAGAATCAGGTCTGAAAATTCTGTTGGGCAGGATGAAACCATTATGCCATAACTTGCCTGACCTGAGGTCAAGGTTTGGAGGAGCCAGCAGGCTTGGAAGATTGAAGCAGATGCTCTAAGACCAGGTGAACAGGGAACTGAATCAGAAGGCAGAAACTTTAGCTAAGACAGGAGAGTTCTATTGTTAACCAAAGGTTTATGCGATCTTTTATCATACAATGCACATTGATGGAGTAAATAATGCACTCCTAATATTTACTAGTATCCCAGATACTCTACTAGGCCCCAGGATTCCACAGATTTGTGAAATATGGTTACCATTCCCAGAACAGCACAGTGTAACACAGAGATAAAATAACAACAGTGATAGGACCTCCCACATATTAGCACTTGTTCTGTACCAGGCACTGTGATGTACATTTTACATGCCTTTTGTCATTTACTCCCCACCACAAATGCAGGGGAAAATATTGTTCTTCCTTTACAACCCCACTCTCCTGGGCCATACAAAGGCTGAGAAGAATACCATAAGCATGAAACTGTCTCCAACCCAGATTCCTTGTCAACTTGCCACGTGGAGCCACAGGAGACAGGCTACCATTTTTTTTCCCACATTACAGTTAGGAAATTGAAATGCCGAATAGCTAAGTAACTTATGAAAACAAGATGCTTATGAATGGCAGAACCATGCCTCATAACTATACTTTTAACCAATGTCTGAAATATCAAGGGATGAGAACAGGTGATTCATTAAAGGAGTCATGCAAATGGTCAATAAATCTATGAAAAAATGTAACTCCTCTGGTATGAAAGAATGTAAATTAAATGAGATAATATTAGTCATTGTAAATTGAGGAAGTTTTACCTTGATGAATATTTTTTGACCAAGTAGTAGGCCCTCATATCTTGCCAGTAGAAACATAAAGTGACCACTTTCAAGAGGACAATGTTATATAATATGATTTGATTTGAAAAAAAGTCAATACATACAGCTAACAATTCAGCTTCTAAGTTTTAATCTTTGGAAGTAATAAAAATGAGTCAAATATTTTCTATGTATTCATTTATGCGTTTGCTCAATGAATAAATATTTTCTAGGCACTTGGGATAAAATAGTGAGCAAAATATACTTGGTCTATGTTCCCACTGAGTTTAAGGGTAATGATGCTCATTATAACATTATTCACATTAAAAAATGGAAATAATGGGGGTTAAATAAACTATGACACATCCATAAAATATAATAAATTGTAGCCATAAAATGGAATGCTATGCTGTAGAAGAATGCTTAAGATATTAGAAAATGTTCATGATACATTAAGCAAAAGTAGATTATAAAATATAGTGTTATAAAGCACAATACATGTTCAGTATAGTTCAAATTTTATATATTTTTAAATTGTATTTATTCATTTACTCAACAAATACTTATTCAAAACCCTTTTATATGACAGGCCTTTGGGAAACAGCTATAAACAAAACAGATAAAATCTTGACCTTCAAAGGACTTAACATTCTAATTAGGAAAAATGCACAACAAACAAAAATGATAAATATATATATATATAGCATATGGTACTCAATGTTTTGGAGAAAATGGAGTTAATTTAAGTTGGCCAAAGAACGATGCTCTGATCAGGTAATATTTGAGGGAAGACTTCAAAATGTGAACCCCAGGAATATCTGATAAGAGCATTCCAAGCAGAAGCAACAGGAAGTGCAAAGGACCTGCGGGAAGAATGGGCTGTGTTCTTGGAAGAGCAGAGTGAATGAGAGGAAATGGTGGAGGATTGTCTGAGGGAGCTATCCAGGAGGTCATATCCTGAGATTTGAAGGTCATGCCAGAGATTTCGGACTTCATTTTGAATGAGATGGGAAGCCATGGCAACGTTTTGAGCAAACTGGTGATAAAAGTTGATTTATATTTAAAAAGGAACACCAGCTTTTTTGTGGAGAACAGACAGGGATGGCAAAAGCAAAGTAGACTACATGGTGGTGGAGATGGCAAGCAGCTACTAGAGTTTATCTGACATTGAGCAAATAGGGAAATGAGAAGAAAACTAGAATAATAGATGTGAGAAATGATCAAAAGTTTGTCTAGGGACATGTGGCAGCCATGAAAACATGACTTTCAAATCTCCAGCTGCAGGGAGTGTGTTGACCAATGGCTTACCTGTTGAAGCAAGTTCACACCAAGGTCGTGCCTCCTTTGGACTGCTCCTGGATGATGATGCTGGGAATACAAAGTCAAGCCCATGCACGAAAGATGCAGGACTCCTCTGATCACGACTTTGGCTCAAGGACTCCCCTTCAACCTTGCAGAAACTGTCTTAGAACTGCACCAAAGTTCCTACCCAACCTTGCTTTCTTTCCTCTGCCTCTCACAAGGGTCAGCCCTCTACCACATTTGACAACAATTCCAGCCTACTCCAGGTTCTCCCTCTTAAAGCTCCCTCCCCATTTTTTCTCACAGACATTTTTCCCAGTAAATGGGATAGCACCTCTAATTCCATCTTGGTATCTGCTTCTTGGAAAACTCAAATTTGTTGAGTTTAAGACACTAATAAACAAGCAACCAAATGAAGATGTCTAGTAGGCAGTCTATAGAGTTCAGGGTTGAGACTAGAGATATAAAATGGGAGCCATCAGCACACAGATGGTATTTAAAACCATGGGACTAGATAAGATTGCTTTATTTAAACCTTCATTTCCTTGAGTGCCCAAATTCTATCTATCTACCTAAGAGGAATAACCCTAATATACTAGTTCATGCCAAATTGGGTTTTTTTATGGATACCTTCCTTGTAAGAGCCAGTCTCTATAGGCATTTTAAATTAGGATGTCCATGGAGTGAACCCACAGGATCAATCTGTCTTGGTGTAATGTTAAGTCTCATGGCAATTGAATGAGGGAGATTATTTTGAGACTTTTCTACATCCATTCAGAGTCAGACTCACTGTCATCAATGTTACTGAGTCCAAACTTGTACCACTCCCTGTACAACAGGCCAGTAAGTCAGGAGACAGGGTGTGGGGGCAAGGAAACTCATTTTATTTGGAAAGCCAGCAAACATAGAAGATAGCAGACTAATGACCTAAAGAACCATCTTAACTCAGGGTTGATTTCAAGCCTCTTTTATGCTAGGGAAGGGAGGAGCAGGAGGGAGGCTAAGGTCAGGAGGCAATGGTCAGCCTCAAACATCTGAGCTTTAGCAAGGGTCTGAGGAGGGTGATGACACTCCTTGTCCTTGGTTAGCTGACTCCATTCATTTTGTTGACATGGGTCTGGCCACAATGCTCCTGTAAATCCTTGACAAATCAGTTATCATTTTTGTATATACTTCCTTTTCTCATCAAGGGAGGCAAGTTTCAGGTAAGGGGCTAGTTGCATCAATCTTGTCCATGGGCAAACTCCTTTTGATGATTAACAAGCCTATGTGCAGAGCCAAGCAGAAACTCTTTCACCCAAAGGTTAAGGCAGCAAAGGAGACAGATACAATATGAACATAGAGATGCCAAGTCTTTTTCACTCTGTTACACTAAGGCTAACTCAAACTTCTAGAATTTATTTCTTTCCCTTTCATTTTTATTTTCTAGTTTCTGCCTCCAGTCAAGTCATCCCTTCACCTTTCATCCATCGCTTTTTCATTTTCTTCAGGGATCACTATTTTATTCCTAGAAAAGGTTTCTAAGAAATTTCACTAACCATACTCAGGAATATATAGCTAAGACCCCTCAACTTTCCCAAAATATAAAATGCAGAAAGGTGCAAAATCCCCACCTTTAGTTGATGAAATTAAGCAGCAGAGAAAAAGAAAACTGAAAAATATGATAATTAGCAAGAAAATAATATGGATGGGGAACTGTGAAAGTTAGACAAGGAGAAAGGGAATGGGGCTAGAAAGTTATTTAGCGAAGAGTAACAGCCACTTTTCTTTTCTTATTTCCATCTAGCACTTGCAAAAAGAATGTTCTCTGAATTCAGTATTTCCTCTCACTTCTATCAGTTGTTATATTTAGCTCCCATCTCCTTCCCTTCTGGGCCTGAGTATACAGTTATTTCCTCCCTTTTTATACACACACAAGAGAAATAAACATTCTCTTGGTAACAAAAATCAATCAACTAGATACAAAATTTACTAAAACTACATTAATAAAGTTAGGGGAAAATCATATCTATGTTCTCTAGACTGATGGATAAACATTATTCACTTCTCAGTAGAGTCATTTTCTTTCATTTATATTGTTCGTATCTCTCAGAACCCAATAGTAGAACAATAGTAGAAAGCCTGAGTATTCCCATAGAAGCAGTGAAATAGGATATTTCAGATTTAGCTGTCATCAAAAATCCAAAATGTGTAGTCACTGTGCTTGATTGGCATTATTTTACCAGGGCCCTTAGTACTCTCCCCTGGGTCAAAGGCCAAAGGTTGCTGGCAAATAGCCCCTCCCTCAGCTCATATACTAAAAAGAGCTTAGAAGGGCAACTGAGCCTTTCTGCAATGCCAAAAGACTACGGGGAATGTGTAGAGACACCCCAGTTTCATTGTGAAACCTCAATTAAACCACCACTGAGACTAATAATCCCAGGAAACATCACAATACAATATGAAACTAACCTTGATGTCTACCCTTCCTCAAACAAGTTTTAATTAAGACCATTATGGGATTTCCCTCCATCCCCAGGGAAACACAATTACAGTTCTATAACTCAGTCAATGGAACCGTAGGATTTAATTTGAAATTTCTGAACACAGTCTTCGGCAATACATCTATTTTATAAAATCGAGGTACACCTCAATATACACAGATTACCTAAAGCACCATCAAAAACATCAAAAGTAACTTGGAAAGGAGAATTAATGTTTGTGTGAAAAATAACATCATTTAACACATTTTGTTTGCCTAAGGAAAGAAGAGCTTATAAGCACTCTTTCTGTGAACTGTAAATACCACAAAGACTTTAAATGGAAAGAATTTTAAAAAGTTAAATGCAGATTGGCTATTAGGGAAAAGAAACACTGTCTCCATATCATGAACATCTCCTCTCCATTAATTAGGACATTAAATGGATGTGCTCAAGAACTAGGAATGACTCTTAACACTGGGGAAATGTAATAACTTTAAATTAGACATAAGGACAGGAACAGCCTAGGTGCCCATTCCTGGGTCTTAAGTTTTTTCTCCACCCTTAGTGGAGAAATACACATGCTGCAAAGAGGTAAACAGGGAAAGAATATTCTAGTCAGCAGAATACAGTGTGCAATTCAAAAGTCTGCAGTCCTTAGGAGAGCCTCCAGTGAATAGTCAGCCCTTGTCCCTGCCTGCCCCATAAAGCAGCCTCCCTCGGTGGATGGATGTGCTTCTCAGCTGCTCTGCATTAACCACTGCCTTCTCCCACCAGTGACAATGGAGGAAAAGGTATCACTGTTCTCCAACTGTAGGGATTTGGGTGTCAGGGAATTCTAAAAAATAACACTCCCGACACAGATATTACTTTTCTTAGGAAAGACAGTGGGGCAGGGAAATGAAACATTCCTTCAGATCAGCAAATACTAGTAAGTGGGAAACATGAGAAGACTTGTTGATAAATCCATGAGAAGTGCTCTAGAAATACTTGAGAAAAGACACTGCATGGAGCTAGATGTCCCGTGAAGAAGCAACTCCCCGTCAGCAGCACTTGTTACTGATTTGAATTTTATTTTATTATTAATATTATATTATGTATACTTTATTTTATATTATATTACGATATTATGTTAATATTATTCTATTATTGAGATGAATTCATTTGTACCCACAGATAAGTAAGGCCATGGGAAATTTGGGTTTCAAACCAAAATTTCAGTTTGGAAAACTGAAAATTTTACTTTGATTTATATAATCTGAATATTTTTATCTGATTTATTCAACATTAGATCGTGGTGCTAGTTATTTAATGAAGAATGGAGGGGTTCTTGTCCATCATTTGTGTTTCTTGTCAAAAGATGATAAAACAATGTTAAGGCAGAATCACTCCTGCATACCGTCTCCTGTACCCATTCCTGTTAAGACCCCAATGATTTCACGAAAAGAAGACATTTGTTTGCTATCATGTTTTGTCCCAGAGCATGTAGCGCCCTGTGTAGTTAACTGGTCCCTGCTAGGTGTGCACTGCATGGCTTCCCTCAAACCACTGGCTCAATGGCAATAGCAAACACACAGTGCTCACTATTTCCAGACACTGTTCTAATTGCCTTACACACAGTAATTTACTTATTCTCACTTGGCCCTTTAAAACAGTTGCTATTTTTAGTTCTTGCTTTAAAGAGAAGGAAATCAAGGTGCAGAGAGTTAAAAGTCAGGGTGTGTACCTAGGCAATCTACACCCACAGTCTTAGCCCCTAAACTTCTCTCCTTTAAGAACTTGGCCTGAAGACTTAAGGGGCTGACCCCATGTCAACCCTTGCTCTGGGTTCTGCTGAAGAGGAGAAGGTGGCACTGGTAGAGAGAAAGAAGAGTCACTAAATAAACCAGCGACTTAATAGACAAATTCCAAGATGAAGGCATGACGCAAAAGGCAAAGCAAAAATTAAAGGAGAGATTAAAAGTTTCCCAGATAAATGAAAGCTAAGGAATTCACCTCCACCAAATTGGCCTTACAGGATATGTTACAGGGACTTCTGTAGATGGAAATGTTCCTAAGCCTAAGTAGTTTCCACCAGAGAAAATAAACCCACAGTTAAGGTAGTAGACCAATTACTTACGAACCCAATATGAAATTAAGACAAAATAAAAGTAGTAAAACCAACTATAAACAAAATCAGTCAAGGGATACATAAAAATGCAGATTATGACATCTTATACATGAAGTGTGAAGGAGGAAGAGAAGAAAAAAGAAGTATTTTTAGATTGTGTTTGAAATAGAGTGACCATCAACTTAATATAGACTATTATATATTTAGGAAACTTTCCATGAACCTTATGGTAACCACAGGCCTAAAGCCTATAACAGATACACAAAAAATTAAAAAACAGAATTCTAATCATAACACCAGATCATCAAACAACAGGAGAAGCATATAAGAGAGGAAGAAAAGAACAGAGGAACTATAAATACAATAAGAAAGCAGTTAAAATGGCAATAAGTACATACCTATAAATGACTACTTCAAATGTAAATGGACTGAATGCACCAATCAAAAGATATAAGGTGGCAGAATGGATACAGAAACAAGACCCATATAAATGCTGTCTACAAGAGACTCATTTCAAACCTAAAGGCATACATAGACTGAAAGTGAAGGGATGGAAAAAGATACTCCATACAAATAAAAGGGAGAAAAAGGCAGGAACAGCAGTACTTGTATCAGACAAATAGGCTTCAAAACAAAGAAAATAACAAGATACAAAGAAACACAATACATAATGATAAAGGGATCAGTCCAACAAGAGGATATAACCATTATAAATATGTACCCAACATAGGAGCATCTAAATATGTAAAACAAATAGTAACAGAACTAAATGGAAAAATAGACTGCAACTCAATCATATTAGAAGAGTTTAGCACCCCATTACATTAATGGACAGATCATCAGACAGAAAACACATAATGAAACAGAGACCCTAAATAATATTTTAGATCAGATGACTTAACAGACATCTACAGAACATTCCACCCAAAAGCAGCAGAACACACATTTTTTTCAAGTGTACATGGAATGTTGTCCAGAACAGATAACACATTAGGCCACAAATAGAGCCTCAATAAATTTAAAAAGATTTAAATTGCATCAAGCACCTTATCAGACCAAAATGGTATGAAACTAGAAATAAATTAAAAACAAAAAAATCCACAAACACATGGAAGCTAAACAACATGCTTCCTAATAACCAACGGGCCAATGAACAAATCAAATCAGAAATCAAGCAAAACATGAAGACAAATGAAAAAAAAAATACAACAGTTCAAAATCTGTGGGACACCACAAGAGTGATTCTGAGAGAGAAGTACATAGCAATACAGGCCTCCCTCAGGAAACAGGAACAACCCCAAATACACAGTGTAAACTCATAATTAAATAAACTAGAAAAAGAAGAAGTAAAACCCAAAGTCCATAGAAGGAGGGACATAATCCAGATCAGAGCAGAAATACAGAGAGAAGAATAAAACAACAGAAAAAAATCAATGAAACCAAGAGCTGATTCTTTGAGAAGATAAATAAAATAGGCAAACCCCTAGCCAGACTTATCAAGAAAAAAAGAGTATGTACACACATAAACAAAATCAGAAACAAAGAAGGAATAATCACAATGAATACCACAGTAATGCAAAGAATTATTAGAGAATTCTATGAAAAATTATATGCCAATAAATTGGACAACCTAGAAGAAATGGGAAATTCCTAGAAAAGTAAAACCTTCTAAGACTGACCCAGGAAGAATCAGAAAATCTGAACAGACCAATTACCAGTAACAAGATTAAATTGGTAATCAAAAAACTCCCCACAAACAAAAGTCAAGGACCAGACGGCTTCACAGCTGGATTCTACCAAATTTAAAGAAGAACTAATACCCATCTTTCTTAAAGTATTCCAAAATGTAGAAAAGGGAATATTTTAAAATTCATTCTATGAGGCCAGCATCACTCTAATACCAAAACTAGACAAATACACTACAAAAGAATAAAAATTATAGCCCAATATCTCTGATGAACACAGATGAAAAATCCTCAAAATATTAGCAAACTGAATTTAAAAATATATCAAAAGGATCATCCATCACAACCAAGTGGAATTTATTCCACAGATGCAAGGATGGTACAACATTTGTAAATCAATGTGATACACCACATTAACAAAAAGAAGATGAAAAGCATATGATCATCTCAATAGATCTTGAAAGATCATCTGACAAAATTCAGCATCCAGTCATGATAAAAACTTCCAACAAAATGGGTACAGAGGGAACATACCTCAACATAATAAAGGCCATATACTATAAACTCAGGCTAGTGTCATACTCAATGGCAAAAAGCTGAAAGCTTTTGCTTTAAGATCAGGAACTAGACAAGGGCATTCACTCTCATCATTTTTATTCAACATAGTACTGGAGCTCCTAGCCATAGCATTCAGACAAGATAAAGAGATAAAAGGCATCCAAATTGGCAAGGAAGAAGAAAACGGTCACTATTTGCAGATGACATGAAACTATATATAGAAAATCCTAAAGACTCCGTGAAAACCTATTAGAACTAATAAGTGGATTCAGCAAGTTGCAGGATACAAAATTAATACACAGAAATTAGTTGCATTCCTATATACTGAAAACAAAGTAGCAGAAAGAGAAATCAGGAAAACAACTCTATTTACAATTACATTAAAAAGAATAAAATACCCAGGAATAAATTTAACCAAGGAGATGAAAGACTTCTACTCTGAAAACTATAAGACACTCATGAGAGAAATTAAAGAAGACACTAATAAGTCAAAATCTATACCACGCTCATGGATACGAAGAGTTAATATTGTCAAAATGGCTATCCTGCCCAAAGCAATTTACAGATTCAATGCAATCCCTATCAAAATACCAACAGGATTGCTCATTGAATTACAGCAAGAAGTCTTAAAAGTCATATGAAACTACAAAAGACTGCTAATAGCCAAAGCAATCCTGAGAAAGAAGAACAAAGCTGGGGTATTACACTCCCTTCAAGCCTTATTACAAAGCTGCATTAATCAAAACAGTATGATACTGACACAAGAACAGACCCATAGATCAGTGGAACAGAATAGAGAGCCCAGGAATAAACCCACACGTATATGGCCAATTAATATATGATAAAGGAGCCATGAATATACAATAGGGAAAAGACAGTTTCTTCAAGAACTTGTGCTGGGAAAACTGGACAGCTGCATGAAAAAGAATGAAACTGGATTACTGTCTAACTCCATACACAAAGGTAAATTTGAAATGGATTAAAGACCTGAATGTAAGACATGAAACCATAAACTCTTAGAAGAAAACATAGGCAAAAATCTCTTGATCATAAGCATAAGCAATTTTTTCTGAACACATCTCCCCAGGCAAGGGAAACAAAGTCAAAAATGAACAAGTGGAACTACATCAAACTAAAAAGCTTCTGTACAGCCCAGAACACCAACAGCAAAACAAAAAAACATCCTACAGTATGGGAGAATATATTCATAAATGACTCATATGATAGGGGGTTAACATCCAAAATATATAAAGAACTCATATGCCTCAACACCCAAAAAACAAATAATAAGCCAATCAAAAAATGGGTGGAGGACCTGAACAGACACTTCTCCACAGAAGAAAAACAGATGTTCAACAGGCACATGAAAAGATGCTCCATATTGCTAATCATCATGGAAATGACCACAATGAGATATCACCTCACACCAGTTAGAATGGCCACTATCCAAAAGACAAGAAGTAACAAATGCTGGTGAGGATGTGGAGAAATGGGAACCCTCCTACACTGCTAGTGGGATTGTAAACTGGTGTAACCTCTGTGGAAAGCAGTATGGAGGTTCCTCAACAAAACTAAAAAGAAATACCATTTGATCCAGTAATTCCACTTCTAGGAATTTACCTGAAAAAAACAAAATCCTCTGAGTCAAAAAGATTTACACACCCCTATGTTTATTGTCACAATTACAATAACCAAGAAATGGAAACAACCAAAGTGTCCATCAGTAGATTAATGGATCAAGAAGATGTAGTATGTATACACAATGGAATATCATTCAGCCATAAAGTAATCTTGCCATTTGTAACAACATGGATGGACCTGGAGGGTATTATGCTAAGTTAAATAAGCTAGTCAGAGAAAGACAAATACCATATGATTTCACTTACTTGTGAAATCTAAAAGCAAATCAAAACAGAAGTAATAAAATAGCTATAGACCCATAGACACTGAGAAGTGACTGGTGGTTACCACGGGTTAGGGGTTGGGGTGGGTGGATGGGGATGGTGAGGGGGATAAAGGGGCACAAAAATTCTCAATCACAGTATGTTGGTCACAGGGATGGTGGTGCAGCATGGAGAATATAGTCAATGATTCTGTAACATCCTCCTATACTGACAGATAGTAACTGCACTAGTTAGGGTGAGGATTTAATAGTATGGGTAACTGTTGAACCACTGTGTTGTATACTTGAAACCAGTTTAAGGCTGTATATCAACTATACTTCAATTAAAAAAAAAAGATAAAGGCAAGATCCAAAGTGGGCCCAGGGAGCAGAGTAGGTCTGTCCCAGACTACCTCTATCCCTAATATCTCCACTTCTACAAAGGCAACACTTCCTTTCTTAGTGTCCTTGGATGCTTGACCCACATCCGAGCTCATATTTAATGGTGGTGAACTGGGGGTGGTGATGGTTCAGTTTCCAGATCTTGCTACTTAAATGTGGCAGTGAGCCTTAGTGGCATTTATAAGATGTTGGTATGTCTATTTCATCTACCACATTTTTCTTTAAACAGGCTTTTTCAAAATGGCGTACCATTTTTCAACTTTAGAAAAAAATCAAGAACAGAAAGTGACAAGTTTGCACACCAAATAAGACTGTTTCTCCACCATCTCCATGCTCTAGCTTATAGTAAGCCAGCACTCAAGAGGGTAGAACTGTCATTTTGACACATAAGCTATACCTTGGCTCCCCCCAAAAATGTTCTCTTGTTCTTTTGCCAAATATGTACTGAGTATTTACGGTAAAAGCCCCATGGTGGCAGTCTTGGTTTGGGGTGCTGGCATCTCATGACTGGCAGTGGCAGAAACACTTCTGTAGGTGGTAGGCATGGACGGGGGTACCAGGGCAGTGTGACCAGCTGTCATGTGCCTGCTAACAGGGTGATTTGTGAGCCTCCACGAGCCCCTTTGGGGACATCTAACCAAATTAATGGGGCCTTATGCCATCCTAATTTTAGGTAGAGAAAGGAAGGGTGGCCTTATTTTATAATCACACACCAAGGTACAGCATGGCATATTTAAAGTGAGGGTTGTTTAGTTATTCATATTACCTCATATTTGGACAGTTACAGCAGCCTTCCAGCTGGCCTCCCTGCCTACAGATTCTCCTTCCCGTAGGCTGCATGATATCATCCCCAAATAGCATTTCATCATGTCATTTTCCTGCCCCAAACTTAACTCTGTTCGCTAAAGGTGTGCCTGTGGGCAACATAAAATGTGGTTCTAACTACTGACAAAGGCTCATAGGCTGATCAGCCATTCCTGTTTTTCCAGGACCGCCCTGGTGTGAGCCCTGAAAGTCCCACATGCAGGGAAATCCCTCAGGCCCAGACAAACTGGAATGGTGGGTCACCCTAGCTGACCATCGACACCAGCTTGGGAATCAGCATAAAGGTGTGTGGGTGTATTTTTTTTTTTTATAATGTGCTTCAACACAGAGAAGAACCATTAACAGCTGCTATTTTTACACCAAGGAGCAATGAAATTTAGTTGCTTACTTCGTATAGGCAGCTTGGTTGCTATAGCAACGGTGAGTGGCACACTTGATTGTTCAAACATATAAAATCGACAAATCTTTCAGTGTTTGCTTCATCCCTTTAACTTTTAATATTTGCTACCTCAGGGCTGAGCCCCTTTTATTGTGAAATCATGTTATAAAAAAATCATAATTATTTACGTTCCAGAATATTATTACCAACAATTAGTTATCTTATTTATAACTACTGTTTAAAACATACTTTTCCTTTGAGAGGATTTTTAGGGCATCACTTTAATTCTAGATGCATGAATTGTAAACTCTCCATGGACAGTATGTTTGAACAACACTTAATTCCTCACGCATAGGCAGTGCCTAACATATACCCACAGTAATAGCAAGTGGTCTGTACATCTTCACGGGTTGAAGGCAAGACCCTGATATTGTTTATTTATGTAGACCCTACCTTGCCATAAAGAATTTAAGGGGGCTTTAAAAATACAAGATAAAGCAAACAAGAAAGAAATGGAGATAAAGGGAAAATGTGGCTAGGAAAGTGAATTGGTGCCACGAATAAGGGTAGTGCAAAACAGATGCATGCAAAGAAATTCCATTTCCTTGCAAAATTCTAAAGATGAGTTGCACATCTGTTACTGACTCATCTACCTGGAAATTCAAAGAGAAAAATCATGCTCTATTATAAAATTCAATGTCCTTTATGTGGAAACTAACCAGTAACTTAGAAACAGCATAAATATCTGTTTATTGATAGAGAAAGGAGAGATGGTCTCACAATTAGCATATGGTCTTCATACAAAGGATACTTGTTAAGGATATATGTCTAACTCAATGGCCAACTATTTCAACTAAGACCTCTTGTGTAGGTGAAGAGTGCTACCCGATCATTTAAAAATAAAAAGGTCTTATTCATCTAAAAGAAAAAGAAATGGATACCTCTGGATATTGTCAAATAGCGATATTAATTTTGAGTCTTTGTTACTTCCTCCAAATATTTTTCTTCTAGTTGACTCACAAAACAGGAAAAAAAAATAAGGTATTAGGTATACTAGGTACTAATCAATATGGCTTTGAAGAAAGTCATGTAAAGAATTTTAATTTTTCTCTGTTAAAATAATAGGAAAGAAATTATCTGTTCAGTCCCAAGAAACTCTGTTAAACACAGCATGCAATAAGATACCAATAAAAGCAATTGCTTACATTTGGTCTCTATAATTTACAAAGTGATTTTACATTCAATTCTTTACTTGGTCCTTTTATGACACTAATTGTACAAAACAGGAAACTAGAGTGGAGCAATTCTTCCAACTTGCAAATGGTGATTTCAGAGTCAACCTTATTTCTGTCTCCAAAGCCCATCAACACTCTATTGCCTCTGACTAATGAATAAATTATCCACAGAGTACAAAATATAGATATTCTTTAGCAAGACCATCAGACACAACTTATAAAAAATAATCTTGGCTGTGATATTGTACAATAGGTACAGAAGAGGTTACCATTGAGGAAGACCTTATAAGTGAAGGGTACCAGGGACCTCCCTGTACTATTTCTGACAAATGTATGTAAATCTGCAAATACCTCAAAATAAAAAGGGCTTTTTTAAAAATCAAACTGGCCTCCAGTTTGATCTTTATGCTTTAAGAGAAAAAACAGGATACAGTAAGATTAACAGTATTGGGAAATAGGACTTAGTGAAAGGGGAAATGAGACAAAACATAGAGAGTGGAGTAGCTATGAATAAATTCTCCTCACCTAGAAAATAAATCCAAAGGAAATGCACTGAATTGAAGATAAGGGGAAACTTTCTAATAATCTTTCTCATAATGGAACTAAGTAGTTCAATAGTGTTAGGAAAATTGCCCATCTGTCTTGTACAAGGAGGGTTCACCTGCCTGGAGGAAAGAGGCTTAGTAATTGGTTTCCTTTGGTTCCTTCACAGTTCCACAAGATGACAAGAGTCATATGAGGAAACAAAATAATTTGAATGCTGGTTCTATCATTTTCTGGTTGTGGAACGTGAGCCACTCCTGGAACCTCCTTGGCCCCCTGTTTTCTTATTTTCAAATAATGGCAAAGGGATGCTCCACTTGTAAACTGCAAAATGCTAGAGAAGTACTAGTTACTGTACTATCTGCTAGTTCAGTAAGCTCAAAAACGATGTGTTTGGTTTCTATCAAACTGTCAGATAACTTTTAAGAACAGGAAGAATAGGTAAATCTGGTGGGAAATAGGAGGCACAGAACACCAACTCTCCCCAAAATGAAATAAGCTCATCCTTTACCTTCTGTCTATGAAAATGTTTGGTATTCTCCCACTGAAGATTAACTTTTCTCTAACACCCTAGGGCCAGTCTCAGTTCTTATTTATTACTGCATTCTCATATTACATAATGCCTAACAGTAGATGATCAAAAATAACTGAATATACATCGGGAAAGGGTCTGTATCTATAGAAACCCCAAGTTTAAATTCCAACAGGACTGCAAAAGATGACATGCCGAGGTTTGTGAACCACTGACTCTCAAGGGTTCCCTACAGTAGTGGGCACTGCGGGGCAACACAGAGGCACCCACTCCAGGACGGAAGCACTCATTCCCCCAACCACTGAGCGTCTTGGTGGTCCATGGCTTATAGCTCAGTCCCTTTTCTGGCCTTGCCGTCACCAAAGAGAGGCACCTCACCCCAAATCACACCTCCTCCCCAGGGGCATAATGGCCTAGTTTTTGTGTCTTATTTGGGCTGATTCTAAAGGGCCATCTCTGCTCCAGGGGTCTCATGAGATCAAATGAGGCCCCTGTTACAACTTGTATCAGTCAGTATTCTCCAGAGAAACAGACCTTATAAGATATATATATATATATATATATATATATACACACACATATAAAAAGTGATATATTATGAGGAATTGGCACACACGGTTTTGGGGGCTGAGAAGCCCCTAGATCTGCCATCTACAAGCTAGAAACCCAAGTAAGCTAGAGATGTAATTCGGTCCCAGGCCAAAGGCCTAAGATCCAGGGGCGCTGATGGTGCAACCGCAGCTCAGACAGTGAGGCAAGCAGAAATGAATTTTCCCTTCCTCCGTCTCTTGTTCCATTCAGGCCTACAATGGAATGGATGGGGCATACCCACATTGGGGAGGGCAAACTGCTTTACTAAGAACACCAATTCAAAGGCTATCTCATCCAAAAACACCCTCACAAACGTACTCTGAAAAAATGTTTAGCCAAATATCTGGGCACCCTGTGGCCCAGTCAAATTGACGTACAAAATGAACCACCACACAGCCACATTAGAGATCAGCTTTTCCTTCTACTCAACCCTGCCTCCAACTACTACCCCATAGCTGTTGATCCCTAGTCCACTTCCCAATAAACTTTCTTCACGTAAAATGTCTCAGAGTCTGTTTCTTGGGAAAACTCACCTGTGTCACCTACCCTTCCTACAAATAAAAACAACACTTCAGCTAGAGGCATCCATTTTTATAAGTGCTCTGAAGTTTGAAACCATACTGGAAAACCAGGCCTGCCTTCTGTGACATCATTAACAGCCTAATGACAATATGAGAAAGATTTTATAATTATCATTATGCTTCTTTGAGAAAACTTAATTTTCATTAAATCTCTCAATTTTTTCATCTCATGACTCATAAACACATGTTAATAATTCACTCAAGTTCTGAATTTTCTTGCTGCCCTTTTTCAGGACACTGTGAAAATACAATCGCTGATCAAGAAGAACTAGGTTTATGGTATCTTTTTTATGCTATCTCTTTGGGCCACTGAAGTGTAACTGTGAAGCTGCCAATATACACTCCAAGCTGAATTATTTGGACTTTGTAACTTTATACATTGAATAAGTATAAAATTTGATAAAAAGCAGGTAATTCTTACTGCATTCTGAGAAAAACAAAGGAATGGTTTACTGAATGTAATTTATTTCATTGATCTTAACTATGTGAGACATATACACAAATTATACTTAATTATATTTAAAAAGTATTGAAATATTTCTTTAAGTTAAATGGCTCAACTTGGGAAATATTTGATGTCATGGGACTACTAGCCAGTATACTTCATTATTTATCTGTAATTTAAAGGCAACATACTTAGGATTCACCAAATTTATTTCATTCAATCAATAAGCCTACTTTGTGGATCAAATTTCTGTGCCACTCTTATAAATATGAAGAAAATGGCAAGCATGTTTATTTTTACTTTCAAGACGTCTCACCTGACAGAGGTTTACTAATCTGTTAATCTGTTCAGCCAAGTTTCTATCAGGAAATAATTATGAATCAGAAAGGGAAATGAGCACACCAAGCTTGGGGCCTCTCCACCTTTCATGATTTTTGAACTTTCATAATGAGCATCTGATTTGGTGCTCCATGATTTCTGACTCTGTAACTCTATTCCCTCTCTAAAAGTTTAGGGGCTATCAGATACTCCTTCACTCTCCTTAGAAGAATCAGGTAGGAAAAAATATTTTTAACTTCAAAGCCCTAATTGAAGATTTTTAGCAGAATCAAGTCTGGGTTCCAACAGGGAGATTCAGTGGTCTCCATGGTCAAAGAAATGTAGAGTACCTTTTTTAATAGCACAGTAGATTAAAAAACAAACATTTTTTATGCTTGATGTATTAGAAGATACACTTTGATTACATTTAGTCATTACTTTTTCCCTCTCTCTGCACAAATAAAATGTCAAGGCAAGAAGTATCTTTTATGTTTACCATCACAGACAAAATGAGGAAAGATTTCATTACCATAAAATGTGAATAAATTTTATTCTAACTGGACATTGTTGATGAAACTTAGCTGAATACTTAATATAGAATTCCTATCAAATGAGATGATATGGATGAAAATGCTTGGTAAATGCAAAGATCTAGCAAAAGTACATGATCATTACTAATCATCTGTGTGACATCAAGTAAAAGACTTTAAACTTTGGCTAGCACTGGGTGAAATCCATCACATAAAACCCTGCATATCCAAGTCTGAAAATGATTGATGCTGACAAATTATAGGTCCTCCCTGAATAGTCTTCAAAGAGTGACATATTTTCAAAACAAGTAGGAACCAGTCAGCTTTGGGAATGACAAAAACATATAATATGTGCTGTTAATTGCTGACATTTATATAGAGTTGACACTAGATATCACTTACCATAGCAATTACTAATAGTCATTTGCATATCCAGTACCCATAATGAAATTCTGCTAAGCTCAATTTTTAAAACTTTATTTTCGACCCTCAGTTAATATCTCCTTTATTCACATGAAGTATAAGACGGGGCTTGCCAACATTTTTGTTATCATTCACACAGATGATAAAATTTGTGCCAGGTCCCTCCTGGCCACCTTGAACTATAAGGGAATCAACATCTCAGCACACCTAAAACCAAAGTGGGACACCAGCTTACTATGGTCAGTTTTGTAGAGATCATCCGTTCTCGAGTTTATCTATAATCCACCGACCTAGACTGAGCAAAGATCCCTAAATATTTATAATTAAGATTAAATTTCATAAAAATTTTCTTAACATTATTTCCATGTCTTGATTGAGTTAATTACAATGAATTGTTTACAACAAATGGTTCATGGCTTCATCAGTTCTTGTCTATTAATAAAAAACTATCATCTTGTTGTGTTGGGAGACAGTGGAATTCCTGACAGAGGTGTAGTGCGAGAATGACAAGTTGGCCAAACACTTTGGCTCCTGGAAATTGAAGATCAGCAGCTTTGTAGACAGAGAGAGAAAGAAAATCTACAAAGAAACAGCTCTGCCTTCCCACTGGGAGGTCCAAGAATGTGGGGGGGATTTCCTGTGGACCCTTCAGGTCAAACAGCCTGAAGTTCTTTAAGCCCCACCCAAGAAAATCCTACCTGAAAGGGGCAATGGGGTCTTGAAGGGAGGGGCTGCCTGGGAACAGGGGCTGGAGGGGTGGTCCCTTCTGGCATTTCAGAGCCAGAGGAGCCCCCAGGGAAGCTACAAGTGCCTGCAGAGGTGTCCACAGGGTAAGAGCAGCTTTAAATTTCTGACAAGCCCAGAGAACACAAGTTTTGTGTTGGTCTCAACTTAACCATGCTATCAGCTGGAAATGCCCAGGAAAGTCACCTGGGCTGATACTACTTGTGAGGAATCCCCGCAGGCATTTTCCTATCAGCAACAATATTGTGGCTGGACCAGCCCTTGTGGTTCTCATTATGACTGCAGGACACAGATCAGCAACTGTCAGGGAACTTGGAAAAAACAAAGTTAGTTCGGTACAAGTCCTGGAGGCCACACAGGAAGGTCATGGGGACAGAGAGAGAGAGAGTGCAGACCAGGGCACTGCCTTTACTGGGGACAAGGGTCGGGTACTTAGGGTTTCTTAGATGCAGGCTTTACTAGTAAATTTTAAAAATAAGAGCAGGAATTAAAGCGTGGGAAGGGAAAAGTAAGTAGTAAAGGGACAGTTATCTACATCAACCAGGGCTTTCCTGAGGGACTTTTATGGGTGGTGCTCTTTAGTTGTACAGCTGGCAATGTGTTTATCCCATTATTTGAGATGAATGTCTAAAGTGGAGGCCTCAACCGTCAAAAGCTTAGTGTCAGGCAGTCCCGTTACAACAAAAAATGCTGACTGTCAAGTTCCTACCATACAGCAGCCAACCTCCTATCACTGTGTGTGTCAGATCCTCCCCTCCTCCTACCCACACTCCAAGCAAATGGAAAAGGATGATTCATGAGTAAACAAAAAGCTCCTTGCCCTCTATTCTCAGCAGCTTCCTTAGGTCCTTCCAAGCAGAGGAAGAATATGTGATAAGAAATAACCTGAGTTTTGATGACTGTTGGACCCTGGGCATTCTATTTTTGAGTTGAGACTATCTAAAGTTAAATATGACTCTTGGACTTTCTCTTATTTAAAGGCACCAGAAAAGTCCTGGGGCCTGCCCACATTTCATCCATGGGAAGGAGAAACCACTTCCAGTGGGTATATTTTAAAGGAGCATAAGGGATAAAAAAAAAAAGATCACTGTGTGCATACTTGGGTTATAGGTTACACGGAAATTTGCTTAAAACAGAAAGTACCTATAAATGTATAACCTTTTCATGTTTGCTTTAAACTTTATGAAACTTCTCTGAGCTGCATACCAAAAATCTGGCCTTTTCAGAGTGTTTTATAAGAGAGCTGTAAATCTCAAAGTTGCCTGAGTGTGTAACTGACCAAGTAGATTAAGAATGAAATCATGGTCTACAAGAGAAAAGGGAAATTTTAAGACAAATTCAGGCCCTAAAGTCAATTTTTTAAAAGAAAGAAAATGTGGAATTTATTTTACCCAAGAATATCAGTTAGAAAACAAAGCCATGCTACTTATAAAAAAATCATATAATTACTTCAAGTTATCAAATTATGGCCTGAAAATATTGAGAATAAAAAATATTCGTTTGTTAGCATGTTGATATTTTTTATTCCCTGCAGAAGTTCTTTCTTTTGAAATCCTTTAATTTATTGGTGTCAAGCATAGAGTAATTTTAGTAAAGATGCTGAAAGAATATAAAGCTTTCTGTTCATGTTTCAAAGGTCTTTCTACTTAGACTTTATGTGAGTCATTGGAGAGACCCCTGCAATTTTCTAGGAGTGACTCCTTCCTCATATAAAATAGTATTGACTGACCAATTAGCTTACAAAGATGAGAATAATGAGTTAGTATAGAGAAAAAAGAAAATAAAAGAAGAAAAATACGTAGACTGTTTTCAAAGCAACCTTGTACTTCTAAAAAAAATTATTAGTCATGGTAATATATATATATAACATAAAGTTTTCCATTTTAAACATTTTTAAGCATACACTCCAATGGCATTAAATATATTCACATTATTGTGCATCCATTTCCACCATCCAGCCACAGAATGTATGTTATTTTAAAAAGTGAAGCTGTATACCCATTTAACAATATCTTCCTATATCCCCTCCTACCATTCTACTTTCTGCCACTGTGAATTTAACTACTTGAGTACCTCATATGAGTAGAAACACTTTTGTGTTTCTGTGACTAGCTTATTTCACTTGCCATAATGTCCTCAGGGTTCATTCATGCTATAACATGTGTCAGAATTTCCTTCCTTTTCAAGGCTGAATAATATCCCTTATATGTATATACCACATTTTGTTTATCCATTTATCCATTTATAGATAGACACTTGGTTTCTTCCATCTTTTGGCCACTGTGAATAAAGCTGCTTTGGACATGGATGCACAAATACCTCTTTGAAACACTGCTTTCAATTCATTTGGGTATAAAACCTAGGAGTAGAGTTGTTAGATCTTATGGTAGTTCTATTTAATTTTTGAGAAACTTCCATACTGTTTTCCATAGCAGCTGCAACATTTTACATTCCATCAAGAGTACACAAGGGTTCCAATTTCTCCACATCCTTCGTAACACTTGTTTTCTGGGTTTTTTGGGGTATGAAGTGGTATCTCATTGTGGCTTGATTTGCGTTTTCCTGATGATTAGTGATGTTAAGCATCTGTTCATGTGCTTACTGGCTATTTCTATATTTTCTGTGGAGAAATATCTATATCAGTCCCTAAAGCAATCTTTTACTTTATTCTTTGCTAATTTTACAAATGATATCATAGGAATATGTAAAAAAAAATTTAAGACCTTATTTTTTGGTGTTTTTGGCAAGCACCACATTTATCTAGCACTGTAAAACAGTTCAAAAAAATTTTTTTTTGAGTAGCAGCATGTGTCACTTCTTACAAGGAGAAAATATCCACCTAGCTACTTTGAAATTCTGTTTAGCTTAGTGCTTCGAGATCTATACAACCACACAGACAACTGGACACAGAAGGCACTCTATCAAGTCAAATGATACAAAGCTATACAGCAGCCATCAACCTCATAGGTGAGCACCTAAATGTAATTAATCCCAACTGAGAGTACTCTAGGCATTAAAATTCACATCTGATTTCAAAGCTTTAGTATTATTTTAAATAAAATAAAAATCTCAAGTATTTTAATTGATTACATGTTTAAATGATATTTTTAATGTCCCGAGTTCAATAAAATATGTAATTAAACTGAATTTCACCCGTATCTTTTTTTAATATGACTACTGGAAAATTTTTAATTACTCATGGCTCACTTTTTATGTCTATTAAACTTAACTATCTAGATAATTGTGACTATATAGACCATTTCTATGAATGTGGATATACAAATAAACTTAAAAGTAGAGAACTAAGAAAATTCTCCAAATCAAATTCTTTTTTAAAAACAACCTCATTACTAGTGTACTATGAATACTGTCCAAAAACTATGTAGGTGATTATCTTTGTTCTATATTCAAGTTTTTAGTGTAAACACTGCCTCCTGCATTTAAATTTACCTTCCAGGGATTTCTTTGTTTCCAGAAATAAACTCCTGGGAACTCTTTTGAGTGTAGAGCCTATGCAAAGAAATAATAATTTTTAAAAGATGTGCACAACACATATAACTGATAAAGAAATGGTATCCAAAATATCTAAAGAACTGCTGCCAACCAATAAGAAAAAATGGAGAGTGAAATTGGCTACATGAAAGAGAAAACTGAATGATCAATAAACTTATAATAAGGGAAGTGTGGATCATAAAGACAGGATACTATCTCATAACTATAAGACTAACAAAATAATTAAAGACCAGGATTCTCCCACCTTAAGGTCTTTGTACTTACTATTTCTTCTACACCCACATGTCCACATGACTTGCTTCCCCTTTTCATGCAGATTTTGGCTTAAATGTCACTTCATCTAGGAAGGGTTGCCTGACCTAAAGGACCCGCCACCCGCCACCCATCCCCTCCCGGTGGTTTGCTGTCTCTCACCTTGCTTTACATCACTCCATGGCCCTTACCACTAACTGCAAACATATTTGTTTGTTTGTGTAGTGTCTGTCTCTCCCTCACTTAAATGAAGCTTTCATGAAGGAAAGGGGCTTTTTTATTGCTATACTACCATATTAGCTACTCAATAAACAGTTGTTAAAAGAATAAATGCCAGCCAAATGTCTGTAAAGATGTAGGGATAGGGGAACTCTCATCTTCCAAACATTGCTTATGGGAGTGTAAATTGGCATTATTTTTAAATCCAAGTAGACAATATGTACTAAAGTTGGAGACACAGGCGAACTAGGACAGAACGACTATACCTTCAGGAATATAACCTAGAGAACTCTAGCACAGAAGAGCATGTGACAATATTATAGTATTGTCTGTAGCTGCAAAAACACAGGAAGCATGTTAACTGTCTATCAGTAAAGGAATGCACAAATAGTGATTTATTCATACGTGATAATATGCAATACTAAACTGAATTAAAGACCACCTGAAAACATGATGAATGAAAATAGCAAGCTATAGGATGATCTGTATAATACATCATTAATATTAAGCTGTGTAACCAAAAAAAAGGTATTTATTTATAATACATATGAAAGCATGGATAAATGATACATAGCAACTTCTGGCTGGTGAAGGAAAGGAAGGTATAAGTATGGGTACAAAGAGGGCTAACAGTATTTATTTCTTTAAAGATAATTAAACCAATCTGAAGCAAATCAGGCATGTGTTAAACCTATGGAACAAAACATGGGTAGTGCATTATTCTATGTATTGATTGAAATATTTTACATTTTTATAATTATAAAATCAGACTTAAGCCAGGGAATTCCCTTTTCCTTTATAACTTGTAAGAGCAAGTTACTGGTAAGAAATAATAACTACAAGCTGCACTATTTCAATCAGAGACCAGTAATGCATTTTATTTTTTAAATTTTTTTATTAAAGTATTATTGATATACACTATTATGAAGGTTTCACATGAAAAAACAATGTGGTTACTACATTTACCCATATTATCAAATCCCCACCCATAACCCAATGCAGTCACTGTCCATCAGTGTAGTAAGATGCCACAGATTCACTGTTTGCTTCTCTGTGCCACACTGTCTTCCCCATGATACCCCACACCATGTGTACTAAACAAAATACCCCTCAATCCCCTTCTCTCACCCTCACCAACCACCCTCCCACACCCCTCCCCTTTGGTAACCACTAGTTCCTTCTTGGAGTCTCTGAGTCTGCTGCTATTTTGTTCCTTCAGTTTTGCTTCATTGTTATATTCCACAAACGAGGGAAATCATTTGGCACTTGTCTTTCTCCACCTGGCTTATTTCACTGAGCATAATATCTTCCAGCTCCATACATGTTGTTGCAAATGGTAGGATTTGTTTATTTCTTATGGCTGAATAGTACCTACTGTGTATATGTACCACATCTTCTTTATCCATTCATCTACTGATGGACACTTAGGTTGCTTCCATATCTTGGCTATTGTATATAGTGCTGCAATAAACATAGGGGTGCATATGTCTTTTTGAATCTGAGAAGTTCTATTCTTCAGGTAAATTCCAAAGAGTGGGATTCCCAGGTGAAATGGTATCTCTATTTTGAGTTTTTTGAGGAACCTCCATATTGCTTTCCGCAATGGTAGAACTAGCTTACATTTCCACCAGCAGTGTAGGAGGGTTCCCCTTTCTCCGCATCCTCGCCAGCATTTGTTGTTCTTAGTCTTTTGGATGCTGGCCATCCTTACTGGTGTGAGGTGATATGTCATTGTGGTTTTAATTTGCATTTCCCTGATGATTAGTGGGGTATCCTTTCATGTGTCTATTGACCATCTGAATTTCTTCTTTGGAGTATTGTCTGTTCATATCTTCTGCCCATTTTTTAGTCGGGTTATTTGCTTTTTGGGTGTGGAGGCATGTGAGTTCTTTATATATTTTGTATGTTAACCCCTTGTCGGATATGTCATTTACAAATATATTCTCCCATACTGTAGGATGCCTTTTTGTTCTGCTGATGGTGTTCTTTGCCATACAGAAGGTTTTTAGTTTGATGTAGTCCCATGTGTTCATTTTTGCTTTTGTTTCCCTTGCTCGAGGAGATGCGTTCAGGAAGAAGTTGCTCCTGCTTATATTCAGGAGATTTTTGCCTATGTTGTCTTCTAAGAGTTTATGGTTTCATGACTTACATTCAGGTTTTTGATCCATTTCGAGTTTACTTTTGTGTATGGGGTTAAACAATAATCCAGTTTCTTTCTCTTGCATGTAGCTGGCCAGTTTTGCCAACACCAGTTGTTGAAGAGGCTGTTGTTTCCCCATTGTGTGTCCATGGCTCTTTTATTGTATATTAATTGATTATATATGCTTGGGTTTGTCAGGACTCTCTTGTCTGTTCCATTGATCTATGGGTCTGTTCTTGTGCCAGTACCAAATTGTCTTGATTACTGTGGCTTTGTAGTAAAGCTTGAAGTTGGGGAGCATAATCCCCCTAGCTTTATTCTTCCTTCTCAGGATTGCTTTAGCTATTCAGGGTCTTTTGTGGTTCCGTGTGAATTTTAGAATGATTTGCTCTAGTTCATTGAAGAATGCTGTTGGTATTTTGAAAGGAATTGCATTAAATCTGTAGATTGCTTTTAGCAGGATGGCCATTTTGACAATATTAATTCTTCCTATCCATGAGCATGGGATGTGTTTCCATTTATTGGTATCTTCTTTAATTTTTCTCATGAGTGTCTTATGGTTTTCAGAGTATAGGTCTTTCACTAGTAATGCATTTTCTTCATTACCTGAAAAATACTATGAAATCTCCAAACCCAATATTGACAAGATTTGTTTTCAAGATACATTTTGCGAAGAACAGTCAACTTTTGATTTGGAGAAGTTTCTCCAAAATTTCTTCTTATTCAAAATATTTACTATCTATTAGATACATTGTCACAATCTTCTATCACTGTGTTCTCCAATAGTAACATCTTCCTATTAACTCTGCAGATCTGAAAATAAATTCCTGCGTTAATCCTCTCTGGTTCCAGATTTCTAATTAAAGCATATTTCTTTGGTGTGATTTTATTTATAATGAAAGAACTAGGTATTTATTGACAAAAGCCTCCCTCTCCACCAACCCCCCCACACACAATTTTTAATTAAAATTCAAAAAGCCACAGCAGGAAGGACATTTTGAAAGGTTTTAAAAATAACTGTAAATCTTAATGCATGCTGGTACCAACAGAATTCACACCTCTTTGCTTTGTATTACAACAGTACCTTTCACCAAAAAACCTGAAATTCCTTGTATATTTATTCCTTGCTTCACCAGTGCACAATGGTTTTACTGGCATTCACATTTCCTACTGAGTCTTCTGCTCAGTCTGTCTCCCTGTTTCTCTCTCTAAATCCTCCCCTCTTGGCACTCCCACTTCAAATGCAGTGTGCCTGAGGCATGCCATACTAGAGAAGCTGGAACATTCTAGGCAATGTTTTTAAGTTCAGGTACAAATTGTTGAATTATGAAAATTTTGTTTTACCTGAATTTTAAAATCTATACCATGTCAAAGTAAGTAGTTGGATTATATAATCAGCTATTTATTTAACTCTTGTTAGTTGTGTTGGAATACTGACGTTCTTCCAGATCCTTCAACAGTGGGTCGACCAAATCTTAACATAAAGTATTCATAATGTGTGAACTGTCCCATAAATTAGGAAAGAATAAGTGCACAGCCCTTTCACATATGAGGCTGACTTTCTAACAAACATTTAGAGTAAGTAGGTGAGCTACCTTATTCAAGAAATGCCTTTTCAAAATATGATTGCTATATTTGAAAGAAAAAAAAAGGATTTGTAGATCTGGATATTGAAAGTACATTGTTTTGTGTAAACATATTATTTTTCAGTCTGTGACTTAACCAGGCTGATTTTTTAATTCTGTTCTACAGATCATAGTCATCAGTGAGAACTTCTCTGCCTACATGTAGCTTTACAGCTAAGAGGAAGTCAGTCATTATGAATATTCATTGAACACCACAAAGCATTGCACCAGACTGAGATAGATAAGGAAAAAGGGGAAAAAAAGCCCCAAAAAAGGAAATTCCTCTTCCATCAAATCAGAAGTGTAAAAAAAGAAAGTGATGTGTAAAAATAGAGAACTGTTGTATCTGATGCACTGTATGATTTTATCTTTTATGTCAACCCATGAATAACTTTTCTCCTCTGGAATTTTCCAATTTGATTTTTCTTTATTAAAACAACTTTTAAATATTAATGATCCATTGCAGATGCCTGAATTATGAAGTAGTATTGAAAATATTCAGATAGTTAAGTTAGTAAATCTAATTTAGACTATAGGAAGATATTCTACCTGACTGCTTATATAAAACTACCCATCCACTACCTTTTCCTCTTTCTTTTGATTAGGCTATATTGCCCAATCTGCCTTGAACCCCATTTCAAGTAGTTAGCCAATATCTCTGAAGTGTTTTTATCATTTCTGAGTGAGAGTAGAAAGTATTAGGACAGAATCTATCTATTTTTGTCTTTATACTTACTGAGCATTATTTTGTGCCATTCTATAGTATCTAGTGTATTACACACAGTCTCATTTAGAATACAGCTTCATCATATAGCAGATACATAAAGGTTTCTGTTGTACAGATGAAGAAATTGAGATCCTGAGAGCATTTGACCAAAATCACACAACCAGTGAATGGCAAAGGCTGGATGTGAACTGAGTCAGTCTCCAAATCTTATACTTGAAGAGGATATACATGCTTCCCTGCCCTAGAGAGGGCAGCAGTTGGCCCTTTACCATGCCATTCTACCAGCAGTTGTGTTCCTGCTGACTCAGACACACTTTAGTTGGATATAAATCCCTTGCTGTTGTTAGATCAAAGTGGAGTTATGGACCCAAAGTGCCCAGGCTGGCTCTGTGGACAGTCTCCAGTTACCAAATCATAACTGACCTTGTGGAATACCAGGGTGATTCAGAAGATAATCCCTTTCATGCTCCACCAAGAAGTGAGTGGTTAAAAATAGTATAGAATGAGGGAAACAAGGGGTAAACAAATATGAACTACAACTATTATAATTATATACAAAGACAAACTGGAGAGCCAGATATCATCATTATTGTGAATAATTATTTAACATCACATCTGATCACAGAAGAACTACCAGAACATAAGTGCCATGGACGAGACAGCATGGTAAAATATCCATTTTGAAAATGTTTCCTAATAAAAGTTTTAAGAAAGGAAATGAATGTTAGAACAAATAAGAATAGGACCACAAAATAGAAAAAACATCCAACTGCATAAAATGAACATAATACTGAATACTATCCTTATCTGAACTTGTCTTTCATTTGTCTTACTTACATACCACCTTCAAGATATAATAAAATTTCAGCCACAAAATCAACTTAAAAAAGAGAACTACCTGGCCTAACTGCATAGAGTGATTTAATAGCAAAGCATTTTCCTGCAAAGACAGTTATATGCTATCTGGAAGAACTTTCCAGTTCTTTATATTTTACTAGCAATTGATTTATTATAGGGAAAAGATTCAATCTTTCCTCTTATTCTCAGCAAGAAATGTCAGCAAGATGATTTGAAGGTAAAAGAAGACATGTAGATGTATTTGGTGTGATCAAATAGGAAAAGCATCTGTGGTTTCAGCTGACTCTCCCAGGTTGCAGTATTCACCTACTGTATTTACCTTTTTCTATTCTTTCTCTTTTTGAGCTGTTTTGCTACCCTCCTAAGATCTCTGGCCCATAACCCTGCTTTAAGAGCTACTATATTGGGAAACTAACTCTTCTGCTTTTATATTTTTTTCCAGCTTTACTGAGGTATAATTGGCATGTAACATTGTATAAGTTTAAGGTGTACAATGTGATGATTTGATACAATTACATATTGTGATACAATAAACTAACAACTTCATATACACTTTTTTGGTTTGAGCGTTTATTGTTTAACTCTCAAACTTGAACACCAGTTCCTTTAGGGAGGGTCTCTCTTTTTCCTGTTCACTATTTTCAGGGCCTGGTACAAAATTAGTGTTTAAAAAATAATTGCATGGGTGGGAAGGGAAGGGCAAGGGGGAAGAAGGGACATTACGATTAGCAGATGTGATGTTGGGG
This sequence comes from Smutsia gigantea, assembly GCA_032199065.1. Lineage (NCBI taxonomy): Eukaryota > Metazoa > Chordata > Mammalia > Pholidota > Manidae > Smutsia > Smutsia gigantea. Next base: position 219,115 of record JAVSCE010006215.1, read on the forward strand.
GGGCACGGGGAGGGCTGTACAACGCAGAGAGGACAAGTAGTGACTCTATGGCATCTCACTATGCGGATGGACAGTGACTGTAATGGGGTTGGGGGTGGGGGGGACCTGATGAAGGGGGTAGTGTAATCACCATAATATTACTCATTTTATTTTAGATTAATGATATCAAAATAAACATAAAAAAATAATAATTGCTGATCGGCTGAGTATTGCAAGAGATCCACATGACTTGGGTGGAGAACATGTTTTTAGGTCCTCAAAGGCCCATGACAACATGTAAACATTCAAACTGTTTCAAGATAATAGCTTAACTGATCATTCTTCTCCCCTTTATTTGATGCAATAGAATGCATATATTTCCTCTCACCTCCTAGGAGAATTTAAAGATCAGGACAGTTACCTAGAAAGTTTATTTTGAGGTGTCTAATAATTTTGCTTTCAGGTTTGATGGACCATTAGTTCAAATGCTATAACTAGAGAATTGAATTTGAGAAGACAGTAGAAATAAGAAAGTACCTCTTAGAGAAACAAGAACTACCCCTAGATTAAAAGGAAGAAATTGGGAGCAATACAAAAGAAGAGAAAAGTAGAAGAGGACTTCAAAAATCTTCAAACAGTCCCAGAGAAGGTTTCCAGTAAAGATAAAGGGTCACAGTCTCATAGGAGCTGTGGACATTAAGCCCAAAAGCTGACTAGGAAGTAAATTGCAGACTGTTCAAGCCTTACTTGAATGTTCCTATTGCCTGGGTCCAGCCATAAAACACCTAATGTTCTTACCAACCTCAGGTCAAAATTTCATTTCATTATCATCTGGCACCTCAACTATTAGTTGCCCTGTGAGGACAGTTTTCTCCAAGCCCCATCTGCATAAGAACTCCAAAACAGGGAGGTGGGACCATGGACATCTGGTGAGTGGGAAGAAGTATCAGCACATCTGTACTTAAAGGAGGGTAAAATGAGCAATGAGATTCCTATTCCACTCTCACTGCAAAATGTTGAACCATCTATTTTCAATTGATGGGTCCTTGAGGCTTTTGAAGTAATAATTTTTTTGTAACTTATTAGTGGGGCTATTCATCAAACATGGTGCTTGAATACACATCCTTTCTTCTGTTTTGTCCTAAACTATCTCCAAAGTAATGCAAGACCAAAAAGAATAGGAGAAGAAATTACAGCAGATGACAGATACTGTAATTTTGGAAGGTAGAAATAGATAGACCAGTGGTAGCTGACTTAACAAAGCAGAGGAAATGAAACCTAAGTGCATGAAGCTGGGAAGCCAAAAAGCCAGTTGGTGTTCCAGAATCCCAGAAAGCATAAGGAATTTGAAACACTGCTTAGTACGAGGGTGGAGGGTGAGAAGTAGGACTGAAAATAGGAACACTAGCTGAAAATTTATCTAGAGAGCAGTTATTTTCCCAGATCTCTCCCCTCACCCCACTCAGCCAGACAACTTTCCCTATCCTGTTTCATCAGGAATTTAGAGACTGACTCTAGAAAAATTAAACCAATGATTCCCTTCTCCCTGTCAACCCCTAGAATAATGAGTCAAGAAACTGGAGAAACCATGGCTAAAGAACTTGATTAACTCAAGAGAAAATACCTAACATTATGATATCTAGATGTCTTCCCCAAGTAAACAACCAGATCCCTGCCCAATAAGCAACATCAGACAGCTTTTTGGTGTTGTCATCAGTTTCTTACTGTCTCACTCAGTAAACCAAGTATCACTAGCCATTTGAGGAAACCCTCGACATGAAAGACAAAGACCTAAAAAACTGGTTTAAAAAAAATGAAAAGGGGAGCTCAGAAAACAATAAAAGAGTCATAGAAACCACTGATAATAAATAACCTCAGACGAGTGAAAGACACCACAGCAACCATAAAACAAGATAAGAATGCTATATATTTTTCAGAAATAAAATTTGGAGAGTAATAAAGCATTATTGAAATTTTAAAAAGAATAAAATTTTAACAAAGATACTGAAAGGTAACATTTTTTGGTTTGTGTGTTCCTTCCAGAAAATTTGAAAAATAAAGATAAACAACAGGAAGAAGACCACTAGGAATTACAGACAAACAGACCAGGAAGAAAACTGTCAAAGAAATAACTTCCCAGAATTTAAGAATATGGGTTTTCAAACTGAAAGATTACACTTGTTGCGAAGAACCATCATTTTGTAATTTTAGTTCTCCAGTATCTTCCAGGTCCTGATAGCTTCTGGATTAAAAGAAATCATACACAAAAGCTCAAGATCAGAATTATATCAGACTTTTCAATAGCAATAGAAGCTAGAAGGCAATGGAGCAATATTTTTAAATAGGAGGGAAAATTGTGTTCAATTAAGGAATTCTATACCTAGCCAAAGTATCAAAGATGACTATCAATAAGACATTTTCGATTATGTACATTTTCAAAAAATAAATTACTTTCTATACATCATTCTCAGAAAGCTCCAGGATATTGTACCCCACTAAAACAAAATTTTTATTATATTCTTTTAATATCTTTTTGATGCAAAGAACATCTGTAGTCATGTCCCCCCCTTTCTTTCTTGATATTGAATAATTTGTGTTTTCTCTTGTATTTCCTTGATGTCTTTCACTAAAAACTAATCTATTTTATTAATCTTTTCAAAGAAACAGCTTTTGATTTAATTATATTTTGTTCTTACCTCTTTTCTTGATATTTACCTCAGATTTCAACTTTTACTGTATTATTCTCCTTACCTACCCTGACCAACAAGCACATCACCAAAGGATCTAATACCAAGATACATCATTTCCATTAATGGGATTTAAGAACTACTTTCTTTGCATGTTATATTTGTAAAAAAGGATTATACTCTCTTTAATCAATACATCTTAAAAGCTTTTCTGTAAATAGATGAATATAAGACTAGAGAAAAATTTTCTCATTCCATCCTACTGCCCAATTTACCCCTCTTCTCTCTAAAAGAGAAAGGGGGCAATTATGACACAAAAACACACAGAAGATCCTGTCCATTTATGGGGCATATTTTCTAGAAATCCTAGAAAAATAGAAAATTCATAACCAGGAAAGGCATTGGTGGTGACCAAACTAAAAGGTGAAAAAGAGACTGATGTGTAGTAATCAGAATTGAAAAGACAGTGCTAAGATTTAAACAGGGAGCTCTAGACAGAAACGAGAAGTGTCTTCTACATTTGGATCCATGTGCTAATGCTGCACAGCACAAAAATCTAAAACCATGAATCTCAAAAATCCCATATCATAAGTTATATCACCAGTATAAATTGCAATTTTGTAGACACTTCTATTTTATGTGACAATACACTAGAAAGCTCATAAAATACTTGACTTGCAGGCAAACATTCTTTGAAAATTAAAACTAACTTCATTTTGGTAGAAATGTCCTAACTTCAGGACAAAAACATTTGTTCTGCTCTATCCTTATCTCCAGAAAAGCTTTCTTGCGAGATAAGTGCTTTTCTTGGGAGCACACTGAAAGGCATGAGAAGATATGAGAAGAAATAATCTAACTTGAAAGAAAAAAACACACTAATTACTTTAATGGTCTTAATGAAAAAGACAAGAATGAAGAGGACAAAGTGTGGTTCAATAGAGGACACAAGGCATTCACAATCTCTGAGTTCCTATATTAACTCTGTTACTACCACAGCATGTGATCAAGTCATCATCAGTGTTTGTGTTTTTCATCTATTAATTAAGGACACACAAAGAAAAGGTATGAAACATAGGCCATGAAAATGAGTTCAGGAATTTCCCATCTTAAATGCCTACCAGTTCCCAGTTCCTGATACAACTCTCCTGCATTCTTTCTATGACTGCAGAAAACCTTGAAAAAGCTGAACCTTCATATTTGACCCAAAAACTAAGGTTGGCACACAAAAAAATCTCCCTTAACAACAACCACTACCCTGCCTTTCTATATCCAATCCTGTATTATTTTCTACATAACACTTATCATTGTCTGAAATTATATACATTTTTCTCCTTGTTTATTATTTACATTATGAACTCCACGAGGGGTGGCATTTTGCTTTGTTCCATGCTCTATTTCCAACATTTGAAAGTGATACCTAGCCTAGCCATTGTAGGGACTAAATAATCTTGACTGAATGAAAGAGTAGATCTAATGCTGGAAACCAGAAATTTATACTGAAGCAAATTGAAACAGTTCTACTGTTTCTCAAACTGGGATCTTGAATTATCTGGAAGTCCGCTACAAGTACCATCACACTGACAAGAGAAGTCTCAAAGACATTGTACCCTGTGACAACTCTATAATACTCCACTCCTGGAACCATATGCTTCTGAGTGGCTTCTGTGGGCTAAATTAATATTTTTGCAACTATTTTAGTTCACAACCTACTCACATGGTTTAACTTCATTATGGATTCTCACACTGGGTTCTTAAAAGAGAGACAACGGGTATCCATATATTGGGTATGTAGACAAAAGAAACAGGTATCACCGAGTCATCCTATAAACTCCAACTGAGGTCTCATAATGGGAGATCATTATAGCTCCAGACATATTTCCCCTTCTGGGTCGTGGCTTGGCTGCTTGGGTCCCCATCCTTCCGATTACAGGTAGAGACATACAACTCATCCTAATGAATAGATACCAGGTCAGCGGCAGTCCCATGCTGTGAACAAGAAACACACACACACACACACACACACACACACACACACACACACACACACACACACACACACACACACACACACACACACACACACACACACACACTCTCTCTCTCTCTCTCTCTCTCTCTCTCTCTCTCTCTCTCTCTCTCTAGTCCACTAGAACAAACCTAGCTCCTCATTGATCCCTCACCTCAGAGTTTACTCACTGCTAAGATTCAGTTATCGATTTATACATTTTGAGAAACACTTTCCTAAAACCCTTTAAGTCAGTGCTGAGCACTCATAAGAAATCAGTCCTTTAAAGAGATTAAAAAAACAAGAGAGTTGGAGACTTCCGGGAAGATGGCGGTGTGAGCAGGGCAGCAGAAATCTCCTCCCAACACTATATTTATCTACGAAAACACAGAAAATACATCTATTCCTAAAAGAGAGATGAGAATACACAGGAAAGCGCACAGCGTGCAGCTACACCCGAGAGGACTCGGCACCCCAAGAGGCGGGTAAGATACGGAGCCGCGACCCTGCGGGACCCGAGCCCTCCCCCACCCCAGCGCACCGGCGGGAGGAGAGGATTCAGAGCCGGGAGGGAGTGGAAGCACACCCCGCGAAGTAGCCAGCCCCGGGGATCTGCGCGGGGAGCGCTGACCCACATTGCGCAGTGCAGCGGAGATTGGGCAGACAGAGGGGCAGGATCTGAGCGGGGAACGCGCCAGGGGGCTTGCAGCCGGCTCCGGGAAGGAAAAAAAAAGTGCGCGCTTTCCTCAGCGGTCTTAAAGAGACAGGAGCCCAGCGGAGGAGCCAGATCGCCCCAGCACACTCAGCCCAGCAGGCTGGGAGTCCTGGGGAGTTTCAGACGCCTTAGCTGGCGACTGAGGAAGCGTAGCCATACTTAACACTTCTCACTGAGATCAACAGCCTCCTATTCGTTCCCACCCCTGCCAGAGCGATAAAGGGCCCTGCGGAGCGGCACAGTCACAGCTGTGGAATAGTGGGCAACAGCGCCACCTAGAGCATTCCCACAGAATCTACGTCCGGTGGGCATTTTTTTTTTTTTTTTGTTTTGTTTTGTTTTGTTTTTGTTTTTTCTTTTCTTTCTTTTTTCTTTTTTCTTTCTTTCTTTCTCCTTTTTTTTCTTTTTTTTCTTTTTTCTCTTTTTAAAGTCTTAAAGAGCCCAGCTGACATACATGGCAACTATCAGTGACCAAATTATACAGCCATGAAAAGACAGAGGAATATGGTTCAGACGAAAATCAACCAGACAACCCCAGAGAGGGAGTCTGAAGGGATGGAAATGCACAGCCTCCCTGAAAAAGAATTCAGAATAAAAGTCATGACCATGCTGATGGACCTACAGAGAAATGTGCAAGAGCTGAGGGAGGAAGTGAGGGAACTGAAGAAAGACAATACAGAAATCAGACAAGCGATCGACGGGCTTAACAGCAGAATAGATGAGATGCGAGAGACTGTTAATGGAATAGAAAACAGAGAACAGGAGTACAGTGCAGCTGAGGCAGAGAGAGATAAAAGGATTTCTAGGAATGAAAGAATATTAAGAGAACTGTGTGACCAATCCAAACGGAACAATATTCGCATTATAGGAGTACCAGAAGAAGAGGAGAGAGAAAAAGGGTTAGAAAGTGTCTTTGAAGAAATAATTGCTGAAAACTTCCCCATGCTGGGGAAGGAAGTAGTCTCTCAGACCA